>CM076576.1:862420047-862835360 GCA_034641835.2 Pinus albicaulis | reverse complement strand
ATGGAATAGCAAAGCAAATAAAGGATTGAACAACAATTCTGAAATAGAACAGCAAGTCTAAAATGGAACAGCAATTGAATAACTAAGTCCCGCAGGTTGTAACCAAACTTAATCTATTAACTCAAATGCATTCTTTGCAATCAAATAACATTCTTTCACTCTAAAAGCAATTCACACAAATCACACTAATGGAACAGCAATAACTATTAATGAATTATGGAACAGTACTGATAAATCAGAAACGCGCACAACACGAACGTTTAGTATAACAGCTCTGTAACAAAACAGTAAGAACATGCAATTAACTCTTGAAAGGATTAATAACTTGATGCGGAGTCAACACACGATTCTATCTGTAAAAAACCTCAATGATTCAATCTTTAACAAAGCATGTAATATGAACTTATAAAGCATATCAAATTACCAAATAACAATGATAAACAAACCACACAAAAGTCAAGTCGTAATGGTACAGAAGCAAGTGTCCTTCGGGGCCGGGCCCTTAGCCTCCAAGGATACACCGCTTTAAGTTAATCCAGACGCAGAGATGAAATAATCACCAAGCTTTTATTAATGCATCGGTCAAAAATACATTGAACCAGTTCTCAACGAGACTCAATAATCAAAGTTGATGTTTTACAGAAAATTACATAAAAGCGTATCCTATCTATCAAGCTAACAGTGTTGTCCCTTTATATAAAGGTGATGGCGGAGATGTCCAAGTAACATGATAAATAAAGCAGCGATCCCTCAGGATCGAAGATCCTGAGGGATTCGCCAAACTGTTAATTCTTCATCCTTTCCTTTCTTTGGCGCCGAGCTGGTGTCTTCTCCTTCTTTTCCGAGCCGATTTGCTGTAATCTATTTAGCCTTGTTTGCATTCGGTTCTCGTTCAGAGGGACAGCAGTTATCTCGACTTTGTCCTTTCCTTTGGAACGGAAATTCCTCGTTTTCTCCTTTTCCTGTACAGAAAATAACCATTATCAGTGGCTAAGTCTTGCATATCAATTCTCACATGTTTTGTTATGGTTCCTTATTACTTTCCAAATTCATGATACAAAAAGGTTCACAAATTCTATTAAAAAGCCACTGAAATAGTCATCAAAAGCATACCATTATTTCAACTGACAAGACAAACTTTGGATAATTTTATTGACTGCAGATTTGACTATGATAGACTGCAATTTGACCAAAACTGACTAGACTCAAACTGACATGACTTTAAACAAGAAGACTGATAAACTTAACTTTACAATCTCAAACCAACCAACCTCTATTTCCGGAATTATAGCCTTCGCTCCGGGCCCCAGACCGAAAATGAGAGATCAGTGCACTCTTGCAATGAAACAAAGTAAAATGATATATACAATGAAAATGAGATCAGCAACAAGTACTCAGAAATAATAGCGCTTCAGCAACCGACCATTGATCGGTCCACCAGGACAATCATCTCCATTCATTTCTTTGAGAAGAAATGCATTCTGCCCCCGATACGCTGCGATCTTAAATGGTCCCTTCCACAAATTCTCAAATTTGCCGTGCTTTCCCTTGTCTTCATTCCGGGCATCCCATTTCAAAACTACTTCATCCAACTGAAACTTATCTGATTTTTCCTTTCTGTCGTAAATTTTCTTAATGCGCTCCTGCAACTTGAAAGTATTTTGAAATACCTCCTCTCGTGTCTGCTGTAAATGAATCATCTCATTAATCCTCCGCTGCATAGGATCCTCTTCACTTCCAGCCTCATGAAGCAATCTGACCACCGGGACAGCAAGTGAAGTAGGAAAAACTGTATCCGTCCCATACACCAACTCGAAGGGAGACATGCCAATAGACTTTTTCTGACTTACCCTATCAGCCCATAATGCATTCACCAACTTTTTGTGCCAAGCCTTCTTGTTGATTTCCAGCAATTTCTTAATGATATTCACCAAGGATTTATTTGAAGATTCCGCCAAGCCATTCCCTTGCGGATGGTATGCGGTTGAATGTCCCAATGTAATATTGTACTTAAAACAAAAATCAACCATCCTCTTAGACTTAAAAGCTGCTGCATTATCCGTGATTATTTTACTAGGACACCCAAAGCGTGATAGAATATTGTTTTCAAGGAAAGAGATAATTACCGCATCAGTGGCCTGTCGAGTGGGAATCGCCTCAATCCACTTCGTGAAGTAGTCTGTAGCTGTCAAGATCCATCTATGCTGTCCGGAAGATGCTGGGTGAATTTCTCCGATAAAATCCAATCCCCACTGCTGGAATGGTGCATTAACTTCGATTGGTTTTAGAGGCAAAGGCTGTAGTTTCTGCTTCCCTTCGAATATTTGACGCTCATGACAATTTTTAACAGCCTTGAACACATCAGAAAACAAAGAAGGCCAATAATACCCTGCCCTTAGGATCTTATTCGCTGTGGTCTTCCAAAACAAATGACCTCCACAGTCACCTTTGTGAAAATCCTCCAAAACTCTTTGAGCTTCCTCCTCTACCAAACAATTCAACAACATACCCCCAGGGTCTTTCCAATACAACGCAGAATTCAAAATGACGAATTTAGCAGCTCTTAACTTCAATGTTCTACTCTTATTTCAAGGCATACCAGGCGGTGTAGAAAAATTCTGAAGCACATATAAAATGTCAGCATACCAAGGAGAAGAAACAAAAATATCGGATACCTGAACTGACGTACTTTCCTCATCTTCATCAGACATGGCAGCAATCAAATTTATGTCTAGAGCATGCAAATTTGTTTCAGCCATGAGCTTGGTGAGTCCTTGTCCTTTGATCAGCTTGGTCGGTTTAATCTCCACATCGTACTCTAACAACGCAGCGATCCACTTACCTCTTCTTCCTTCTGGATCTGCCTGTACCAAAACATCTTTAACTGCTGCGTTAGGAACATATGTTGTAATATGGGAATGCAATATGTACACACGGAAATCCTTCAAAGCCTTTACAAGCGCAAGTGCTTGTTTCTCAATGATATTATACTTCAATGCCCCATCTCTTATGATCCGACTGAAAAAAGCGATGGGCTTCTCAACTCCATCCCTTTTTTGCATCAAAACAGCTGCCAATGTATGCTCAGAAGCGAAAGAAAATAAAATGAAGTCTTGTGTGTACTCGGGGCTGATTAAAATAGGGGCTGAAGAAAGAGCTATCTTTACCAAATTGAATGACTTTACTGCCTCTTCTGTCCATCTTACCTGACTGTCCTTTTTAAGCATGTTCGTGATTTCTCTAAGGTGTTCTGCAAGATTGGGAATGAAACGACACAGAAAATTCATTTTCCCATTAAATGACTGTATCTCTTTCTTGTTCCGGGGCTGTTCAATCTGCTGAATGGCTTCAACACGTGCAGGATCAACTCGAATTCCATCTTTCGAGATGATGTGGCCAAGGAGCTTTCCTTCATCCATGGCGAAAAGGCTCTTCTTTGGATTCAGCGAAATGCCATATTTTCTGCACTTCTGGAAAACAATTTTCAGATGATATAAGTGTTCCTCATCGGAATTAGAAAATACAGTTAGATCATCAAGGTAAACAACCAAAAACACATCTTTCTCATTGGCAAAAGCCATGTCCATTGCACGCTGAAAGGTAGCGCCTGCATTCTTTAAACCGAACGGCATCTTTGCGTAATGAAATGTTCCCCAAGGAGTGGTGAACGCGGTCTTGTCACGATCATCTTCCTGCACTAAAATCTGATTATAACCTGAGTATCCGTCGAGTAGTGACATCCTTGATGCTCCAACTACTCGCTGCAATATGTGATCCATCTTTGGCAGCGGATAATTGTCCTTTAATGATACCTTATTCAGATTTCTGAAGTCAATACATAGACGGATCTCACATGTCTTCTTTCTCACGGGCACCAAGTTTGATATCCAATCTGAAAAACGAATAGGCACAATAATTCCTGACTTATACAATCTATTTACCTCTTTCTCGATCGATGGTAGCAGTTTTGGATTGATCCTCCTCAACTTTTGACGAAAAGGTTTCTGATTTGGTTTGATGGGAATAGTATGCTGGATGATATTAGTATCATATGTTTTAAGATCTGAATAATCCCACGCAAACACATCAGAAAATGAAGATAACAATTTCACGTATTCTGCTCTTACCTTTGGTGACAATGACTTTGACAATTTCACCATCTTGGGATTCTCAGCTGTTCCAATATTTACCTCTTCGACACCTTTCTCTGTTGGCCTCAATGTAGGCTTACGAGCTACATCATCTTGATCAAACAACTCTTACAAAGGAATCAATCCCTTAGGAATGATGTTATCCTTCAGTTGCAGCACATCCATTTGATTTATCTGTATGTCATCAATACCATCATCAAATTCTGTATCTATAGAGGTATCTTTAAACTTACCCTTATTCTGCAGAAATTCACTAATCTCCTCATCATCCTCAAAAACTTGCCAACATCGCTGATTGTCTGGAACGGTGGGCCGGTGTTTCACATGTATCTCAAACTTGTTGCTGGAATTCATTGGAATCTTAAGATTGCTTGCTGCCTTAGCAATTCCATCAGCAACACCATTTTGTATGCGGGGCACACATGTCAAAGTATGATCAGAAAATAACTTCAAAATATCCAAAACTGCATTTAGGTAAGCCCTCATGCGAGGATGCTTAGCCTGAAACTCACCTTTAACTTGCTTTATCACTAATTCTGAATCACCATATACCGCAATCCTTTTCGCATTCAGCTTCTTGAGAATCTTAAGACCAGCAATAAGAGCCTCATATTCTGCTTCATTATTAGAACAATCGAATGCAAGCTTGTAAGAACACACTCTCACATTGCTCGGAACTTTATCAGGAGCGGAAAATGGACTTCGAATCCACACACCAATCCCAGCACCATCGCTGCCCACTGCACCATCAAAATCCATGGTCCAGAGACCATCTTCATCGTCCTCTAAATGCTGAAACTGTGCCGGCTCTGTTTTTCCTGTTTGCTGCCCATTGTCTTCAGCTGATTGCTCCAAAACAGCTTGTTTTTCTCTTCTTTCTTTTTGCAAAACTTCTCTAAAATTCTCATTTATTTCTGGTATGTCTTCTGCCTGAACTAATTGACTTTCTACATCATTAAAACTATCAGCAAGCAACACAAACGACTCTAAATCGGTATGTACATAGTTCACAGGATGATTGACTGGCTTCTCTTTGCTAGTTATCATGTATTTCATCTTCTGCTCACGATACAACTTTCTCATTTGACCGAAGACTAGAATTGTAGCATAAGAGAAATCTAATTGAAGTGTACCTTTCAACTTTTCCCCCCAAGATCTTGCAAGGAGCATCCCGAAACGTGGAGGAATGTCAGCAACCACCACATCCATCAAAACATTCTTCGCTGGAATTTGATCCAAACTTACCACCAAATCTTTGATGAGTCCTATACACTTTACCCGGCTGGAATCGAATGAATACAAATCATGATACTCTCTTGCAATATCTAATCCCAACTTTTCCATGATTGCCTTTGGCATCAAATTGTGTGAAGCACCCGAATCGAGCATAGCATTATGCAATATATATTCATGCAACCTCAAACTGATGTAAAAAGGAGGGACATTACTGTCAGGAGACTCACCATTTAATGCAGGCCCAAAAATCAATTCCGGCTGATCATCCTCAACATTTACCGTGTCAATCATTGGATCAAAGTTCAGAATTTTGGTGACTTGACTACGGTAGCTGCTGTTTTTCATAATCTCCGTCAAAGGAATGGATATTTTCAGTTTTGAAATTTCATTTTCCAAGCTAAATGCTGAAACCTTCTCGACCTCTTTGATTGGAATCTCCTTCTTTTCAACCTTGTCTTTCACTATACTTGACTGATTTACCTTCTCAGCTGATGATACTTTACTTGCTGCGGGGTCAATTGTCTCTTTCCCTCTTTTCTGTGGTATTGGTGAATCTGTCTTCGGTGCTGAAGCTTCCTTTCTTTTCTGAATGGGATTTATAGGCACATCTCGATTTCTCAATGAATACTTTTTCTGCTGAGCAGTCAATGCATTCAAATATCCTCTTTGGTATTCATCTGACTCTTCTTCTAAATCAGCATCATTTGTTAGGATAAAATCCTCATCTTTCTGAACAACTGAACTTTCACCATACTCCTCTTCCTCGGTAATATAAATAGGCAAATCATCAGGGGTGAAGAAATGATTTTGCTCACCTGACACATCATCATCATCATCGGAATCATGACTCACAAAATTCTGCAAAAGTGGAGTCTTAACCTGCTGTTGGGCTGCTGGCTCTTGAGCTCTTTGTTCACGCTGCTTAATTCTGAATTGTGGCTGCTGCTGGCCACGGAAATTTGGATTTCGAAACTGTGTTTCTGCTTTGTCAAGATTTATTATTCTTAAAGCCTTTTCCAACTCACGAGCTAAGTGCTGTTCTGATATAGATGTAGAAGGCTCTTCCTTTATTGTCACTCTTTTCTCTGCTTTCAACCGTGCTCTTTTATCATTCAGATTTGCCTCAACACTGACAGCGACCTTCTGCATATCTTCTAAAGTAGGTGGATCTCTATCAAGAAGGGAATAAGCCATCTCCGGATCAAAGCCATCCGGGAATTTAAGGAGAGCAGACTTTTTGGACGGTCTCAAATCATCTGGAATAGCATTATACACTGTATTGAATCTAATGATATAATCCTGAACAGACTCACCAAGATTACGTTTGAGGTTTGTATATTCTGAAGTAATCTGCAGCGGATCCTTTTTCATCTCCCATCGGTCTAAAAACTGCCTCTGAAGTTCTGCCAATGTATCGATGCTTCTTTGTGGCAAGGCTCTGAACCATTTCTGTACCTCTCCTCCAAAGGTTTGCACAAAAAGCCTCATGGTCACATTTTCTTCATCAATCTCGAAACGATCAAAGAAATCTGCCATATTGTCTACATGCTGTTGTGCAGGAAGACTCTGTGGAGTGCCATCAAATGTCGGGATCTTACTCTGATAGTCTGCGGGCATATCATTCAACTGCTGGGGTAACACAAGGGGTGCAAAACGAACAACCATAGCTCTTGGTGGATTGAAAACAATCTGTTGTCGAGGAGATACAGGAGGAGTAGGAGCAGTAGGTCTATGAGATGTATTCAATGGAAACGGAGAAAATACTATTGATTGCTGATCAGAAAACTCAGGCTGAACCGGAATGGTAGGGATAAAAGGAGGTTCAGTAGGGATCCGTGAAC
Organism: Pinus albicaulis; assembly: GCA_034641835.2. Taxonomy (NCBI): domain Eukaryota; kingdom Viridiplantae; phylum Streptophyta; class Pinopsida; order Pinales; family Pinaceae; genus Pinus; species Pinus albicaulis. The sequence goes on along the minus strand of CM076576.1, from coordinate 862,828,132 downwards.
TTGATGCAATTTCAGATGGGTCAAGAACTTGTGAAGCAGATTCAGTAAATTCAAAAGTGTTAGTATCCTCAATAGAACTTTGCAGCTGTCTATCCAGGTACTGTGAAACAAATCTATATTGAAAATCTTCAGTAAACAATGGATCTGGGACTAATCTTGACAATTCAGTTTCGGAAAAATTCACAAACAAGGATGTTTCAAACCGTGCATCAAAGGGGATTTCATCAACATATATGACTTTGACAGGACAGGATGCAGATCGGGTAAGCACTCTGGAACTCTCAAAACTCAATTGGCTTTCTCTTTCAGAACTCTCTTGGCTCCCTTGTTTTCTAAGGGTCCTTGGAATCAGATTCGGATTTTCGAATATTGTTGGTGGATCAGGGTCAGGATTCACCCTAGTATTTCTTCTTGAAGCCAGTGTATTAATCTTCTCGGAAAAAAAAATTACAAGGAACACAATCAATTATTTTCAGCCTTTCGACTTCTAGACTCAATCATCCAAAAGGTCTAGAACGAATAAGTATACTGGGGTGATTTACAAATCAAGTACTGAACACACAAGCTTACCGGAGATCGACTGAAGCAACGTTTATCTACTTCCGCTTATGCATAACAAAAGCGTTTCGAAAGCTACCTGGCGTGACTTCAGACTCCGTCTAAGACTCGTGGAACAAACACATCAACAAGCAAACCATTGAGATGTTTCCCAGTATGGTCGCCACTATGTTAGCACTCAAATCTACCTCAGGCTGAAATGAAGTAAAACTCAAGGCTACATCAAACCACGCTCAGCCTCGTAGCTAGCCCTACGAGGACAGGAGAGGGCTCTCTCCGTCAATCTCGAGAAAATAAGCAATAGGATGCGAGATGACTTACGATAGGAACTGATTTTAGGCTAGTAAAGGGATAGGTATGTTTGGTTTTTGGTTTTTTGGGTTTTCGCTGGAGTAATGGGAATACAAAATTTTGGGTCCGGGGATAAGGTCAGACCTTTGCAGAGATCAAGCTGGGGCGAGGTAGGTGATGATCTTGATGCTTCGAATTGGATTTTATGGATAGATTAGACTGACGAGGAGCTGAAGAGGGCAAAAAAGAACTTGGATCCTCTCCAAACAGCTGAAAACATATAGAACTAACTGAATTCAAAGGCCAAGCACTGTAAACAATGGATTCAACCTTATTCACTCATTCAATTTAGTTCAGAAGCATAATGAAGGGATGGCATACATTAAACATGAAGAAACTTACAGTAAAAAAAGAAGAAACACCATCAAGAACAGAACACCACAAGGATCCCAACAAGTGCCGCAAAACCTCTGATCTTTCCTTAGCCAAAAATATGAAAAATATGTACAATGATATCAAAAGTATCCCAAGAGTCCAACCTGTAGAATGCCTCAGAAATTACAATATATATATCACTCTAACACCTTTCCCCACCTCTAGGGGTCGAATTCCCTCTTCAGGGATCAGTTTCAACCAATTCTAATCATGGAACTACAATCTAGGCAGCTAACAACTTGCCTCTAAAAGAGTGGAAACTGATCCATTACATGATTTTTTACTCATTTGAGAGTGAATCTTCTTGAAGAGATAAAAACAAGCCAAAGTTACATATCAAACATGAATTTACATCATAAAAACCCAAGAATTCTATCCATAAGCAAAACTGGTCCATAATAGGCGAAATACGGAGCTGGCAGCTGAAAATTCAGAAAAATCTCTAGGTGGGTCGCTCCTGAACTGCGTGGGTCGCTCATGTTCCAGGCTGATTTTGAGGTAGCTCCCGGCATCCAAATTGAGCTCATGATAGCTCGTTGGAAATCCCTGGATGTCTACTTTCCAAACCAAGTGGAATTTCTGAATTTGGAGTTGATTTGACCCTCCAAAACCTCATTCTCCCAGAGGTACTTCCTGCTGGTGCAAAAGGTGGCAGCAAGGTGATTTTCATGGTGTTTTTAAGCTGTTTGACCATCCAGATTTTGTTGAAATGCTAAGTTGACTTCAGAGGATGCATAATTAACCATGAAAAATCCAAAAATGTAAAAATCTCCTCCAGCAAGTGTCTCAAAAAAATGCGAGCGCATGAGCGCGCGACCCACGTAGCTGCAAAACCTGTTTTTTAGACCAAAAATTTGGAAATGACAAAATCTTCTCCGAATTTGCCCAAATTCGGAGCGGAGGTTTTCCATCACGTGTCTTTCCCAGTCAATGAAGCCTCGGCCAAAATCCAAAGTGGATTAGGCCTTTTCCGCCGTCGAAGTGCCTTGCGCAACCTCCTCTTCATGATCCTCATCCTCGCTTTGCAAACATGCATGCGAGCCCAGTAATGGCCTTTCATGTGGCGAAGCATGTCTTTGTCTCGGTTGGCCTTCGCCAACAGCTTCTCCAGATGTGTATTCATCCGCGTGAGTACAGTATCTCTGTCAGCTGGTGTCATGTCACCGAGCCTCTTTCGATTCCAATGCCTGTCCTCACGGATTTGGCGCACCTCATAAAATGTGAGCTCATCCTCGAGCTGTTTGTTGCGCTGCTCCAAATAGTTAATCACCCACTGAGCCTTCTGCAATTGGTCTTTCAACTGGTCATTCTCGGCCCTTTTCTCCTGGATGACTTCCCTCAGCTTCGAGCTAGGAGAGCCCGTATCAACATCAATGACTGTCATATCGGTGTCCCGGCCTCCTGATGGGCCCTCATCATGCATGGGCCTCTTGCCCCTGTCTTGTACCTGTACCTGCACTGGAGAAGAAAGCGAGACCATTTCCACATCACGTGGAGATAATACCCGCCGTGTCGCTGCAAATAAGGCCCTGTGGCCTCGCTGATATGTCTGAACCAAAGGAGTGATGATATGCTCAACCTCAAGCATGTCCGGCTGGTGTGAGGGCTCTCCTGCATCATGAACTGCCTCGGGAGGCTGTGGTGGCACTCTGAAAAAGTCTCTAGAAATGAAATCCTCCCAAGTGATGCCCTGCTCTGCCAACTGATGTGACACCAAGATTTTGATCAAAGCGAAATGATATATACTCCTGTACTGCTGCACTGGGCTCGTCTTCTTCTGCACAAATGTAACCATCCTCTCTATGTTGCGGTGTATGAAATATGTAATATTCATCATACGCACCCTTGTGAAGTGCATCAGCAAACGAACATGATATGAGAAAAGACGAGCATACCTACCCTCACAACTAAAATACTGAATGATGAGCCTCATGAGTGGTGCATACTCATCTCTCAAGAATCTGAATGGAAAAACTACTTGGCTCCAAGTAAGCCATCTAGGTTTAATGTGTGGCTCATAGTGGAATTTTCTCTGTTGCTTTGTTACTCCCATTCCCTGTGCCTGTATTGGGGTGTACGGTGGATTGAGAGCAATAGTCAAAGGAGATACAATGAAATCAACCCCAGCAAGGCTTACCCGATCACCCCGCAAATGAAGAACAAACAGACGTGCTAATTCATGATGAGGTCGGGTTTGTACAACCATCTCACAAAATCTGAAACATGACAAGAATCGAAAACAATCCATAGCTAATGGACATGCCTGCAACCGAGCCAAAGAAGTAGGCTCCTCTCTGCGATGATCACCACTTCTATTTTCTCTGCGGGAACCCTGTGGCACATTACCTTCAGCCACCGAATCACTGCCTGACCCTGGCTCATATTCTGACTCTGTCTCTGACATATCTCTGATCAAACTTTTGGCAATGTGTATACTGTTTGAAGGCAGCTTGAGTCGATTCCAAGCCAAACTGGGCGCGCAAACTAAATTCCAAAACTCTGTGTCTGCGTGGGTCGCGCAGGCTCTGCGTGGGTCGCGCAGCCCAGGTGGGTCGCGCACCTGCAAACCTACAGTGCTGAACTAACTCTGCGTGGGTCGCGCAGCCCAGGTGGGTCGCTCTCCCTCAACGTGGGTCGCGCAGCCCCAAAACTCTGTCCACGCACTTCAAAACTCTGAAATCGGCCCTCCACTTTGCAAACACGATTTGGGAGCTATGAAATTGGTTCAAATGAAACTTGTTTGGCTTTTATACATGTCACAAATATCTTCACAATCAGATTTTATTTCAAATCTAATTTCAAACCCATATTACAAATGTTTTTGTAATTTTCACTTTTGGCTTTTCAAATACAAACTTCCTTTGGCTTTTTTGAGGTCGATACTAATGATTTTGCTGTCTTCTTGCAGGGATATGGCTATCTTGGCTAGAGAAAAGACCAGGGGTCTGCTTTTGACAATGTCTTCATGGCGGAACAATTACAATTTATTACAAAATGATAATGACAAATTTCTAGTTCCAAAACAGAGTTTTGGACTAGAAATGTATTTTTTTAGAAAATGCTGATGATAATAAAATAGAAATCACAAGTACTGGACTTTCCTCACCTTGCAGGCTTTATGACTAATATATAAATGACTCAAAAACCCTAGACACCAAGACCTAGGACACTTATTGACATTTTTAATGACCATATGTATAATGACAATGACTATGAATAATTTTTTGAGGAAATATTTTTAAAATAGCGCTGCAGGTATAAACATGAGGAAACATAGGACGACAGACCCCCTCGTCATCAGGTATCATATGTGGGTGAACGTGTTGCGATGTACATTGTGTGTATGTGTACATGGTTGAATAGAAGAAATGGAACTGAGTGTTTTCCGGGTGTGCAACCAATTGGGTATGACTACAAAAGAACAAAGCTAAAAGTAAGGAAAAATGAAGGATAAGTATCGATATACTATTTTAGTTTTATTATGCATGAGATCTATGATTCTGGTTTATGATGATTTCATGTGACTCATGTTTTTGACCTATGGTGGTTGTTGGGTCAATTTACTGAGTAAATTAGCATGAGCACTTAATTATCAATCTGGGTTGGTGAACTTAGAAGCATCCCCAAATTATATGGGTTTCAATCATGGCGAAATTTAGAAGATGAATTATGGATGGTTAAATAAATGCATATTACAGATATAAAACTAACTTAATTAATTTCTAAAAAATAGATCAATATATATGAAATATTAATTAAGAGGCTCTATGTTCAGAGGTCCTATTTGTCCTTCATTATTGATTTTATTCTATCATAAATGCTATTGTGAAAACATGAAAGCAAGAAATAATAAATCTAACTTCTAAACAATAGATTAAGATATATGAAATAATAATCAAGAGGCTCTATGTTCAGAGGTCCTGGTTGTCCTTTATTATTAATTTCGTTCTATTATTAATTCTATTGTGAAAACCTGAAAGCAAGAAATGATAAATCTAACCTATAAACAATAGATTGAGATATATGAAATAATAATCAAGAGGCTCTATGTTCAGAGGTCCTGGTTGTCCTTCATCATTGATTTCATTCTATCATTAATGCTATTGTGAAAATAGGAAAGTAGGAAATGATAAATCTAACTTCTAAACAATAGATTAAGATATATGAAATAATAATTAAGATGCTATATGTTCATAGGTCCTATTTTTCCTTCGTCATTGACTTCATTCTATCATTAATGCTATTGTGAAAACATGAAAGTAGGAAAAGATTAATTATAATGGAAAATATAGAGTCGATAGAAAGAGTGCTTAACTTAAACACTTGTTTCTCCTTTCATATGCAGTTTAATATTGAACATTAAATTCATCAATATTTGAAATAAACAAATCAATAATAAGAAAAATAGTTCATAAGCTGCAGCTATGAAATAAATTAAGAAGTGTACTTAGCTTGGTGTGGGGGCGCCCTCCACCCTTACCTTGTACTTTGAGAGTAATTTTAGCTACTGGAACTTATTCAATGCACAAGAAAATGATAAATTATGTCTTCCATCAAATTCAGAAGATACTATTCCATATCCCATCTCTCCATATCTTTACATTGATAAAGAGAACTCCTATTTATACATGAGTGTTTTGAAAACAATATAAGCAACTCATAATTACAAATCCACTTTTCTCTCAACCAATATCCCTATAATTAAAAAATATGATCCCTTTAAATCCTCACTCATATCTCACAAATCTTGGATAAGATATGTTATCCAAATCTCCATGATCTTCTCCTTGAAATCTCCATGATCTTCTCCTTGGAATATCCATGATCTTCTCCTTAGAATAATCTTGAACAATTATCCTTTGAATTATTTAAATGGTGGAGGAAATATTCAAGAGGATTTTGAATAATTCTTCCAAATAATCCTACACATTTACAAAGTTCATGGACATTTAAGATAGTAGTGAAATATGTCAATTTTCCAATAATTAATCATGCATTCTCTAATAATATTAAAAATAAATAAATTGGAAAATAATGATGTGAACTCAAGGAAATGGTATAATGAATGGTTAAATTAGGTGATGGAATGTGAGAAATGGCGAGGATAAACATGATGAAAATGTGACAATTACGAGACCCAACATACCCCCAAATTGAACTTGTTGCATTTCCTCATGCAACCTTGCATGGATAAAAGCTTTTGGCTTCGCATGATTATGGTTTCTAACAATTATCATTCTAGGATGTGAAATACATGTACCGCAACTGATATTTTCTATGGTTGTTTCTTGTGTTAACAAACATGAGTATAACGAATTTTGGTTCTTGTGTTAACAACATTAATTTATTTTCTTTCTTTTGTTTGTTAACACATGTACTGAAAATAATAAGTCATGTACTAGAAATGATAAGTCATTAATATGAATAAGAAAACATTTTCTCATATTTTTGAATCATGCGAAAATAGATATCAATGTATTTGAATCAATTGCAACGAACTATAGTTTGGACAAGTCATGTTGGTCGACAATATGTGAGATGATGAATGGAATGAAATGGTTATCAATATTCCCCCCCAAATTGAATCAATTGTCATTTCAAAAACATGAAATCATAGTCATGATATACGAGAAATTTTCCAAATTCATTTAATTTCAACATGTAATAAACTTTTTTGATTAGAAATTAGAAAATAACATACCTTCACTTACCCAAACAGTTGATGAAGTATGCAGTCTGAATGTAACTACTACTTCTACTTTTGGATTTGGAAAATGTCATGCTAATTTACATGAGAGGATGTGTCGTGCTGCTAGATCAGGAAAATTTCGTGGTGTTGGATCATGTGAATATCATGCTGCTGGATGAAGTGAAGGAATCTGAAGTGCTGCTGCTATATGATGTGAAGGAATATGTAATGCTCCTTGGTTGTATGAATATGAAGATGATGTCTAAAAGTGGAACTGTTGTACTCTCATATGGTTGAAGGAATGCTGTCGCAATTTTTGATGGAGTCATGAAAAATATATTGTCTTCAACTGCTTCAAAAATACGATGGTACAGTTCCAGTCATGTGAATGAATGTGTCAGTGTCGAGCATGAAAAGAATTCATTGGATTACCAACCATTAATGGATGTCATTAACCAATGCGAATCAAACTCACCATTGATGCCATTGAGTGCAAAGGTACCCTAGTACAGATTGTGAAGTGTGAATAAATGATTTGATGTCGAGCCACTTGCAAGATCCAATGATTAAGGGACATTGATGTATTCCCATGACTTTCGCCTAGAGAAACTATCATTAGAGCATACATGCCTCAAGGTACTAATGATGAATCTAGTCTCTATCCCAGATAAAGTGCTGAAGTCGATGGGTCGAGACTTGTTAAAAGGTGGGCTTTAAGGAATACCACATCAGTCAATGCGAGTTTGTACAAATGATTAGTAGGAATATAGATGAAAATATCTCACAATCAGGTAGTGTATATGGTAGGGCAATGCAATCATGTAAAGAGATCTTGGAATTTTTATTGACAAGGAAACATGAAATGAAAAATAAGAAGGAAATGATGTATGTTGTTTATAAAAATAGGCATGTATAAAGTCATGAAGGATAAGGAAATGGAAGATGGGCTACAACATAGGAATGATTAGGGCACTTGGAAGGAAAAATGTCAGTAATCATGATGCAAAAGGATTTTTGTATAGTGGCAAATGTCATGCTATGTGTAGTGAAGAATCAGTTCCTTCAAGCGTCCAATGATGCATATTTCATTGTGATCACTTTTGCATTAGATCGTCTTCAGCCCTGAAAAACTTAGTAGCATTCCTGCATAAAAAATATTGCCTTTGTGTGCCATCTCCGTCGATCATTCCTGTATGAAGTGACTCAAAAACAAATTAGCTCATTTTCAAGAATTTATGAAATTTCCATTTTTTAATATTTTCCAAAGTTACAGTAATCATGGATGAAAAGGGTGCCACATCCTAATGTTGAGGCTTTTCACATAAGCTTCTCTTTGACCTACACATAACACCAAACTCATTTCACTTGTTATTATATGCAATGTAACTTTTGCCCACAAATTCACTTTAAAATAAATGACAATTCTAAAAACCCAACATACTTTTATTTCCCCCCAACTAAAGTTATTGCATGTCCTCATGCAATGTAATTATTTGATTGGGTAATACTTTTTTTCAATGTGTTTTTATTGTTTTGCAAGAAGGTTGATTGTTAAGAATCCTTAAAAACAAATGAAAAGGTATTTGTATCTTTTGGGAACAAGTTGTTGGTTTTATGATTTTTTTTTTTAAATGATTGTTGGAAAAATTATTATTATTTTTTATTTTGTTATTTATGAGTTTATTTTTTTAAACAAAAAATTAAAAAACAATTTTTTATTTTTTTATTTTTTTTATTTATGTTGATTTTTTCTTAATTTTTTTTTTTAATTTTAATTTTTTGATTTTTTTTTTTAATTTTGACTTTTTTTAATTTTTTATTAATTTATTTATTTCTTAAAAAAAAAATAAAAAAACAAATATTTTAATTTATTATTTATTTTGAGTTTTTTTTTTTAAATAAAGAAATAAATAAAAAAAGAAATTTATTTATTTATTTATTTATGTTGATTTTTATTTTTATATTGTTTTATTTTTATTTTTAATTTTTTTAAATAATCCTAACAAAGAGAAAAAAATAAACAACCCCTAAGAAAGAAAATACCAATCATAAAAAAGAAATGCCAAATCATGTATTCATAATTGAACCTGGAGAAATGATGCTTCAAAGCCATTGTTGTTTGAGGAGGATTCTCCTAAGTAAGCATGAATTCTTTGTCCAAGAAGGGATCCATCAACAAGGTTCTTTCTCAATTCATTCGATGATAATGATTCCCTTTCTTAGTCTCAGCGCAGGTTGCAATTCTGGATGTGTATGACTATATTTATGATGGACAGAGGATCACTAAGTCATCTGCACAACCAAGGAGACAAAATTATGACAGGAGAATTAAAAATTGCTATACAGGCCATCTAAATCGGAGTCTACTTTGTGCAAGCCTCTTAATACAATATTTTTAAATGATGAAGGCTCTGGCAGTGAATTAGTAAGAAATCAAAGCTCCAGAAATGAAGCATTCAGGAACTCTGAATTTCCCCTGATGTAGCAGTCCCCATATGTTTTTTTTTAACCCATTTAATACAATATTTTTGTGCATTCAATGCACTTTTCTATTATTGTCTTCTACAGCTCTTTTCCCATGCATTGACGAATAACATTGGCCAATAAACATTGCAAACTAGACATTGTGTCAGGTGAAGGAATATCGATGGATTTTGAGGTTCTGTATAGATTCAAATTTGTTAACCTTATCCAGTATTTCATTTTCGACGTCCAGTAGAGGCTCCCCTTGTCCCAGCATTCCACTTCCCCACGCAACCATAGCAATGCATTGCAGGGGAAGAAGAAGAATAGATTAGATGCCAAACATAACTGCCACAGCCGTGGAGCAGCACATAAAAATGTTGTAAATGAGAACCAACGATTCCAACTAATCACTTATTTTTCTCATGTAGAACACTGATCCTCGATCTATATTGGCTCGTAATGTCTAGTTTTAATGGACAGAGGTGCTTTTCTATTCCAAACAAACACTTTTGTGGTTGCAAGGCATCAGCAAAAGTAATGGTAATGGCAGCCGCTGGAAGAATGCATTCCGAGAAAAGTGCAAAGGTCTCATTTCGAGTGTATAAACCTCAGTAAGGGTGCCATATTCATGATGTGGTGGGGCAAGCCTCGATTAAGAAGTGTGGTAGCAACAGACAATCAATATTAGCATCACGATCCTCAGGAGTATTAATGGAAATTGGGTAGGCAAACTTCTCTTTTTTTTATCACATTTTTATTCATTCATACCGTGTGACAATATCTACTGATAGGTTTCTCAATTTTTTTTCAACCTAGGCTGCCGCAATTGCTGATACCTCTTCCTTAATCTATAAATAGAAACCTGATTTTCCTCATGGATTTTGTTCCCCCACAATTTCTAGAAGATCTCTGACATTAAATAAAATTTCCTTATTTTGTGAACATAATTTACAACAACCTAATTGCAATATAATTTGTTGTTGAGATCATTTCCACTTTTGAAATGGATACTCCAACTTATTTTTGACAATTTGGAGAAGCTATGGACGAAGCAGTGAAAGGAGGGATCTGGTTGCTGAAAATGAACTAACTGTTTCCTGAAAATCGAAATCAAATATTTTGGCGGAATATTTTCCTCGTTCCATGGAAAAAAAGCCTAGATTTTCTGTTGAAATGTTTATTTCAACTATAGGCTTGTACATCTATAAGTGAAGTAGTATAGGAGCGGTTCACTGTTCTGCACACTGCTGCTTTCCAATTTTGTTTTCATGTTTTCAAGAACAACAGCTTTGTATTTTGATGAACAGTCATCCGGGCTTTGAAAGCCATTACAGTATTTTTAGAAAATAGAGTTTTTGTATGCGGGCAAGTATTTTTAAGTTTTGAATTTGGGCCACATCATCTGTGGTCCCCACTAGTCTTTTCTGAATCACAATCTCAAATCGTAGCAGCTGACCGCATAAGTTTCTTGTTGATATGAAGAGTTCCGATGCGATTGTTGCAATCACACATCGCCAAGGAATGATGTAACTTTCAGCCATCGCAATGTGTTCCGCCGATTGAAAGTTGGGACGCGATGCGATGTGCTCCCACTACAATCGCTAATCACAATCGCTCGTCACAAATATTCCGCCAACCGAAATGTGTTCCGCCGATTGAAAGTTTGCGATGCGATTGTCGCAATCACACATCACAACATTGCAAGTTCTTTGTTCAAGCCATCCACATTTGATTTTCGCCGATGCGATCTCTGTCGTAGGGTCCATCGCCCAATCGCAATCGCAAAGTTAAAAAGGTCTGTCTGCCAAGTTTTTGTTTCACGGATTGCCAATGCGGTACATTGCAATCGCTCAATAGCAAGTTTGTTTTTCGCACATAATTGTTTCACCGATCGCCGATTGCGATGTGGGCTCCACTCGTATATCGCGCCAAATAAATTTTAGGCTAAAGTTTATGTTCCGACAATGTATTTTCTCTGTAATATTTTTTCTATGTTTTACAACACCGTGCCATATAAAAGAATTGTATTGCATTGTATTAAGTAGTTGTTGTGTTGTATTGCTATGAGAGCCCGAAGGCTAATATTCTGTAAATGATAAAAAGAGTGTTGAGACATAGCATTGTTTAGTGCGTTTTGAGAGACAGTGAACTGTTTTGGCACTCTGTGTGTAGCAGTCCATTTTGTAATCCCTCTAAGGAGGAAGTTCAAATTTTTGTAATAGATTTCTATAGTTAATGAAATAGTTGTAGTTTGTAAAACTCTGTCTCCCAGTGAAGCAATTTTTGTTTTAATTCTCTGTGTTTTAAGGAGAGTATTATTCTCTCTGATTTTGTTCTGGAATTCTCATAAATTCCAACATGGTATTAGAGCTAGTCCAGGCTCTTTGAAGGTGTCAAAGAAGCTGAAGGGAGGATTTTTTATTGCAGCAGCTTCTCCAGTAGAGTGAAGGCTCGGTAAAAAAGAATCCAAGGTATTCTCAAGACAGATTTTTTTTGTGTTACTATTTCAAGAAAGTCAGTTTATTTTATAAATTCATAGTCAAGTGTTTGAAGCATAGTTCAAAGTGCAAGTATGGCAGGAGCCAGCACAAGCATGAGTATTGGTAATGCTCAGCTCCCACAATTCAATGGGAAAAACTATGATAATTGGGTAATCACCATGAGAGCCCTGTTTACCTCTCAAGACTTATGGGAACTTGTTGAGGATGGTTTTGAAGAGCCAGTAGATGAAAATGAGTTTAATGCCTTAAAACAAGCAGAGAAGGACTTGTTGAAGAGCAATAAGAAGAAGGACTCTAAAGTCCTCTTCTATTTGTATCAAGAAGTACATGAGAGTGTGTTTCCAAGGATAATAGCAACTAAGAAATCCAAAGAAGCATGGAAAGCTCTCAAGACAGCCTATCAAGGCATGGAAAAAATGAAGACAGAAAAACTACAGTTGTTGAGGAAATATTTTGAGACTCTCTGCATGAATGAGTCTGATAACATTGACTCATTCTTCACACATGTGATTGGTATGGTCACATAGATAAGGTCTCATGGAGAGACACTTGAAGAAAGAAGGATTGTGGAGAAATTTTTGAGGGGCTTACCCTCAAGGTTTGATGTTATAGTCACCACCATAGAAGAGACAAAAGATCTCTCAAAATTTTCAGTTGATGAGCTTCATGCATCACTGATGAAACATGAACAGAGATTCGGTAGAAATGAAAACTCATCTTTGGAGCATGCCTTCAAGACCCAAATGTACTTTGGAAGAGGAAGAGGTCAAGGCAGAGGAAACAAGAGAGGAAGAGGCAGAAGCCAAAACAGAGGAGGAAGAAACAGCCTAGCAAATGCTCAAGGAAGGGGCAGCAATAAAAATCAGAATCAAGGCCAAAGCAGTAGCCAACAAAGTTGACAACAACATGCTCATGGACAAAGGTATGACAAATCCAATGTCTAGTGCCATTATTGTAAAAAAATATGGGAATTATGCAAATGAATTTAGGAAAGAGAAGAATGATATGGGTAATAGACCCAGTGCAAATTTCACTAGAGAAAATATCAGCCAAGATAAAAAAAATTTAGCATGTAATATGGCTGAGGAAAAGAGTGAAGATTTATGGTTTCTAGATTCATGATGTAGCAACCATATGACTGGAAACATTTCTATGTTTTCCATGTTATATAAGAATGTGAAGTCTCAAGTCACATTAGGTACAGATAGTAAAGTCTCTGTTATGGGAAAAGGAGATGTAGGTGTCTTAACAAGGAAAGGAGAAAATAAAACCATATAAGAAGTTTACTATGTGCCTAGAATGAAATGTAACCTCTTAAGTATTGAATAGCTTGTTCAAAAGGGGTACAATGTTTTCTTTGAAGATGATGTATGCACCATCATGGATAAACCACCAAGCAAACAATGTATTGCTGAAGTGAAGATGACAAGGAACAAAATGTTCCCTCTCAAGATGAGGTCAGATTTGAAGAATGGAGAATAAATGGCAGCAGCGACACAACAGGATTTCCAAAGAGAAGCAAAAGATGACAATTGGTTATGGCACTTGAGATTTGGACATCTCAACTTTGGAGGTATTAATTTGTTACATAGGAAAGGAATGGTAGGAGGATTGCCATTGATTGAGAAACTAGACAGCCTATGTGAAGGTTGTATCTTGGGCAAACAACACAGAGAAAGTTTTCCATCCGAGAAAAGCATAAGGGCAAAGGCACCCTTAGAAATTGTCCACTCAGATTTATGTGGACCAATGCAAACACCATCACTTGCAAGCAGCCACTGTATGTTAACTTTTATTGATGATTTTACAAGAAAAATTTGGGTTTATTTTTTGAAAAATAAAAGTGAAGTGTTTGAAAAATTCTACAATTTCAAAGCACTTGTGGAGAACCAAAGTGGGCAGCATATCAAAGTCCGTAGGACTGATAGAGGAGGTGAGTAAATCTCTAAATAATTTCTGCGTTTTTTTAGAGAAAATGGCATACACAAGAAATTTACAGCAAGGTACACTCCGCAGCAAAATGGAGTTTCCAAAAGAAAAAATAGGACAATCATGGATATGGTAAGGAGTATGCTAAAGGAAAAACATTTTCCGAATGATTTTTGGGCTGAATCTGTACATAGTGCAGCGTATATTTTGAATAGATGCCTAATAAAAGCAGTAATGAACAGAGTTCCAGAGGAAGCTTGGAGTGTGATAAAACAAGGAGTCACCCACATGAAATTTTTTGGTTGTGTGGCTTATGCACACATTCCAGATCAGCTAAGGAAGAAGTTGGACAGCAAGGGGGGGGAATGTATTTTTATTGGATACAGTGAGGAATCCAAAGCTTACAGGTTGTATAAACCATCCACCAAGAAATTTATTGTGAGCAGAGATGTTCAATTTATTGAGGAGGAAGCATGGGATGGAAGCATTGAGAAAACAATGAATGTTAAAAATTGTTTGTCTCATGGTGAAAATGATGAAGAGATGGCTGAAACACATCCCTCAATAGCAGCACCAACACAAATGCAGCAAGGAACACCACAAGCTAGAGTAAGAACACCCTTGAGAAGAAGTGAGAGTGCTTCTCCAAGCACACCACAAGGAGCTGATTTGAGTGCTACTTCAAGCACATGTACACCAAATGAAAGAGGAACAAAGTTCAGAAATTTAAATGAAATTTATGAGCAAGAGGCAGCAAATGAAGGTATGAACTATTTATTTTCTTTATATTGTCATGTTGATGATCCTATTCATTTAGAAGAAGTTATTAAAGATAAGAAATGGATAGATGTTATGGATGAAGAGATTAATTCCATAGAAAGAAATAAAACATGGGATTTGGTTGAACTCCTAAAAGGTAAAGAACTGATTGGAGTGAAATGGATCTACAAGACCAAAAGAAATGCCGAAGGTAAGATTGAAAGACACAAGGCAGACTTGTTGTCAAAGGATACAAGCAGCAACATGGGAGAGACTATGAGGAAACTTTCACATTGGTTGAAAGAATGGAAACCGTGAGAGCAGTGTTGTCCATAGCAGCACAAAACAAGTGGAAAGTTTACCAAATGGATGTGAAATCAACATTCCTAAATGGAGTGTTAACGGAAGCGGTTTATGTTGAACAACCACTAGGCTATGAGAAGAAAGGCCAAGAGCACAAAGTGTGCAGATTGAAGAAAGCTCTTTATGGGATGAAACAAGCACCAAGAGCATGGTACAGTAGGATAGATTCCTATCTACTAGAGAATGGGTTTGAAAAATGTGAGGGAAAACCCACCTTATACATCAAGGAGAAAGATGGTAAGATGTTGATTATTGTCTTAGATGTTGATGATGTGATCTTTACAGGTACTGACGATTACCTTGTTGAAAATTTTAAAAAGGTCATGAAAGATGAATTTGAAATGACTGATATGGGTTTTCTGAAATACTTCGGAATAGAAGTAAAGAAAAATGAAAATAAAATTTTTATTTCTGAAGAAAAGTATGTGAATGAATTTTTGGAGAGATTTAACATGCAGGATTACAAGGCAGAAATTACACCCACAGTGATGGGATTAAAACTCAACAAAGAGGACAGCATCAAGGATTTTGATCCTAGTTTGTATAACAGCATAGTTGGCAGCCTCATGTATTTGACTGCAACTAGGCCAGATATTATGCATGCTATAAGTTTAATTTCCAGATTTATGGAGAGGCCAAAAGAAGCACATTGGCAAGCAACAAAAGGAATTCTGAGGTATGTTAAAGGAACTAAAAGGTATGGAATTTTATATACTACTTTAGAAAATTCACAATTAATTGGATACACTGACAATGATTGGGCCGGAAGTGTAAATGACTGGAAAATTACTTCTGGTTATGTTTTTCACATGGTTTTAGGAGCCATTTCATGGGCTCCTAAGAAACAGCCTATTGTAGCATTATCTACATTAGAGGCAGAGTATGTGGTAGCTACAGCAGCAACGTGTCAAGAAGTTTGGATGAGGAGGATGTTAAGAAGTTTATGCCAAGAGAAAGCAAAAGGCATAGTGATTTATTGTGACAATAGCTCAACTATTGAATTATCAAAGAATTCTATGTTTCATAAAAGAGAAAAACACATTGATACCAAGTTTCACTACATCAGGGAATTGGTGAAAAATGGAGAAATTGTTTTAAAACATTGCAAGACTCAGGAGAAGTTTGTAGACATTCTGACCAAACCTTTGGGATAGAAAAGTTTTGAATTTTTAAAGAAATGTTTGGGTATGACTGATAACCCAGCAGTTGAACTTAAGGGGGAGTGTTGAAATGTTAATTTCAACTGCAGGCTTGTACATTTGCAGGTGAAGAAGTACAGGAGCGGTTCATTGTTCTGCACACAGCCGCTTTCCAATTTTGTTTTCATGCTTTCAAGAACAACTGCTTTCTATTTTGATGAACAGTCATTTGGGCTTTGAAAGCCCTTACAGTATTTTTATAAAAAAAAGTTTTTGTATGGGTAAGTCTTTTTAAGCTTTAAATTTGGGTCACGTCATCTATAATCTCCACCAGTCCTTTCTGAATTGCAATAAAAAATCGTAGCAGCCAAGTGCATAAGTATCTTGTTGATATGAAGAGTTCCGATGCGATTGTTGCAATCGCACATCCCAAAGGAACGATGTAACTTTACGCCATCGCAATGTGTTCCGCCGATTGAAAGTTGTGATGCAATGCTATGTGGTCCCACCACAATCGCTAATCGTAATCGCTCGTCACAAATGTCCCTCCATCCAAAATGTGTTCCGCCGATTGAAAGTTTGCGATGCGATTGTTGCAATTGAACATCGCAACATCGCAAGTTATTTGTTCAAGCCATCCACATTTGATTTTCGCCGATGCGATCTTTGCTGCGGGGTCCATCGCCCGATCGCAATCGCAAAGTCCAAAAGGTCCATCCACCAATTTTTTGTTCTTCCCATTGCCGATGCACTACATCGCAATCGCTCAATTGCAAGTTTGTTTTCTGCACATAATTGTTTCGTCGATCACTGATTGCGATGTGGGCTTCACTCGTATATCGCGCCAAGGAAATTTTAGGCTAAAGTTTATGTTCCGGCAATGTATTTTCTTTGTAATCTGTTTTTTATTGTTTTACAATGCCGCGCCATATAAAAGCACTGTATTGAATTGTACTAAGTATTTGTTATGTTGTATTTCTGTGAGAGCCCGGAGGCTAATATTCTGTAACTGATAAATAGAGTGTTGAGATAGATCACTGTTTAGTGCATTTTGAGAGACACTGAAGTGTTTTGGCACTGTGTGTGTAGCGGTTCATTTTGTAATCCCTCTGAGGAGGAAGTTCAAATTTTTGTAATAGATTTCTACAGTTAATGAAATAGTTACAATTTGTAAAACTCTGTCTCCCAGTGAAGCAATTTTTGTTTTAATTCTCTGTGTTTTAAGAAGAGTATTATTCTCTCTGAGTTTGTTCTGGAATTCTCAGAAATTCCAACATTTTCGATGATTTTGGAGGATTTTTTGGGCCTTTCTAAGTTAAGGGCAGGTGGAATTCTGCATGTTGTTTCCGTTGTTCTGCAAGTGCAACAAGCCATAGTCAGATTTTCTGAAAGCAATAATAGCAACAAGCGAACTCAAATCCCTGCGTCCTCTCTTTTCTCACGTTTTTATGAGCAGGTTGGATCCTTGAACAATTTCGGGAAACATATTTTGATTGTTATTCAATCCGCGAATCGGAAAGAAATCAAATGTCGAATTTTGAATGACCAAAAATTGAATGCAGCCATGCACTCATTTTTGTTATTTGTGTTTGTTTTAGTTTTTATGATTTGTTTTAATTTTTTTGTTTTAAAAAAAAAAAATATTAATTGTTTTATTGTTGCACGTTTTATTATATTTACTTGTTTTGTTTGTTTCAAAGTTTTTTATTTGTTGATTTTTTTTACATGGCCTTTTTTCATGTTTAATTATTTGTTAATGTTTGTTTTTGTTTATTTATTTTTTTAATATTTGTTTTTTTTTAATTTCAATTTTTATTGTTTTCTTTAACTTGTTTTTTAATTGTTTTAATTTTTTTTTCTATTGTTTATTTGAATGATTTTGTTTGTTTTTTTTATTAAAAAAAATAAAAAAAAATGAATCCCATCTATAAAATTTGTTAGTTTTGAAATTTTTTTTTTTTTTTTAAATTATATATATATATATATATATATATATATATATATATATATATATATATATATATATATATATATATGAAACTAAAATTTAGAAAGAAACTTAGAAACATTTATTGAATTTTTTAAATAAATGGATATAAGGTGATCTGCATATTTAAAGATGTTTTTGATCAAGCATTTTGCAAACCCTTTATTTATTTGTTCTTGAAAACGTCTATCTAATTTTTGATCCTCGATATCGTGTAAAAATGCAATAAGAGAGCATACTTATTCAAAACTGAAGAAAATAATATCCTACCTACTCTATCGCAGAAAAATA
This sequence comes from Pinus albicaulis, assembly GCA_034641835.2. Lineage (NCBI taxonomy): Eukaryota > Viridiplantae > Streptophyta > Pinopsida > Pinales > Pinaceae > Pinus > Pinus albicaulis. The sequence goes on along the minus strand of CM076576.1, from coordinate 862,809,724 downwards.
ATTTTTTGTTTCAAGTATAGGAAAATTTCCAATCCATCCATTTGCGTAACAAGATGAAAATTAAACTCACGTCCAAGTTTGAAAAAGATACTTTAACAAACACTTGGATATGAAATTTTGTCTGATCATAAGGATTTGTTGAGAAAGAATATTGAAAAACAGAGTGGTATTGTGACCAAGTTTTAAGTGATCTTTGTTTACTTGGCGCTCATTAGTTGTCATGTCACAAAAATTTTCGAGTGTCACTTGTTCAAAATGTGGAATGCAAGGGGTATCCTATGATGCTAGAAGCTCTTCAATTTCAGGTTCTAGTGTTTGATCATCATTGCATGTGATCCATGACTCATTCATCTCCTCGCTAGAAGAAGATTCTAAGTCTTCCTCTTGTGGATCCTCTTCATCGACGCTTTGTTCCTTTTCCAACTTTTGAATTGAAGATTCATCCCTAGTGATCACTCTAGATTGTGGACAAGGATTTAAGTAAATCCTAGTCATGACAAACCCTCCAAATGACTTCTTTAACATTATTTTGTTTTATATCTTGTTGGGAAAATGGATTTTTATTGATTTCTTTTAATATTTTGATGGGGGTTTTGTTTAATGAATCTACTCTTCTAATATCTATCCTAGGCATAAGAAAACTTAGCTAAAAGAAATATTGTGTTTTTGTCATTTTTTTTTAATGTTTTTTATAAACAATCTTCCTAATTGACTATGTTGAAGTATGCTTCCCCGACAATGACGCCAAAATGTTGAGTCAAATTACTGAGTAAATTAACATGAGCATTTAATTATCAATCCAGGTTCGTGAACTTAGAAGCATCCCCAAAGTATATGGGTTTTAATCATAGTGAAATTTAGAAGATGAATTATTGATGGTTAAAGAAATGCATATTACAAATATAAAACTAACTTAATTAATTTCTAAACAATAGATCAAGATATATGAAATAATAATCAAGAGGATCTATGGTTAGAGGTCCTGGTTGTCCTTCATTATTGATTTCATTCTATCATTAATTCTATTTTGAATAAAGGAAAGCAGGAAATGATAAATCTAACTTCTAAACAATAGATTAAGATATATGAAATAATAATGAAGAGGCTCTATGTTAAGAGGTCCTGATTGTGCTTCATTATTTATTTCATTCTATCATTAATGCTATTATGAAAACAGGAAAGTAGGAAATAATAAATCTAACCTCTAAACAATAGATTAAGATATATGAAATAATAATCAAGAGGCTCTATGTTCAGAGGTCATGGTTGTCCTTCATCCTTGATTTCATTCTATAATTAATGCTAATTTGAAAATAGGAAAGAAGGAAATGATAAATCTAACTTCTAAACAATAGATTAAGATATATGAAATAATAATCAAGAGGCTCTATGTTTATAGGTCCTCATTTTCCTTCACCATTGATTTCATTCTATCATTAATTCTATTGTGAAAACAAGAAAGAAGGAAAAGATGAATTCTAATGGAAAATCTAGAGTCAATAGAAAGAGTGCTTAACTTAAACACTTGTTTATCCTTTCATATGGACTTTAAGATTGAACATTATATTAATCAATATTTGAAATAAACAAATCAATTATAAGCAAAATAGTTCATAAATTTTAGTTATGGAATAAATTAAGAAGTGTACTTAGCTCGTTGTGGGGACGCCCTCCACCCTAGCCTCGTACACCGAGAGTACTTTCAGCTACTTGAACTTATTCAATGCACAAGAAAATGATAAATAATGTCTTACATTAACTTCATAAAATAATATTCCATATCATATCTCTCCATATCTTTACATTGAGAAAGAGCACCCCTATTTATACATGAGTGTTTTGAAAACAAGATAAGAAACTCATAATTACAAATCCAATTCTCTCTCAACCAATATCCCTATAATTTAAAAATATGATCCCTTTAATCCTCACTCATATCTCACAAATCTTGGATAAGATATGTTATCCAAATATCCATGATCTTCCCCTTCGAATCTTCCATGATCTTCTCCTTGAAATCTCCATAATCGTCTCCTTGGAATCTCCATGATCTTCTCCTTAGAATAATATTGAACAATTATCCTTTGAGTTATTTAAATGGTAGAGGAAATATTCAAGAGGATATTGAAAAACTCTTCCAAATAATCCTACGCATTTACAAAGCTCATACACATTTAAGATATTAGTGAAATATGTCAATTTTCCAATAATTAATCATACATTCTCTAATAATAGTAAAAATAAATAAATTGGAAAATAATGAGGTGAACCCAATGAAATGGTATGATGAATGGTTAAATGAGGTGATGGACTGTGAGAATGGCAAGGATAAACATGATGAAAATTTGACAATTACAAGACCCAACAACGGTTCTACTTTGAGATAATCAGATGTGATACATTTATACATGAGGATTGATCAAACAAATAGTTTGAAATGTTGTGACAGGAAGTGAACAATATTTCAAGTGTACCTTGTTGAAAAGCTACCAATGAGGTATGATGTGAATTTGTTTCAATTTATTTTGAATTTAACGGAAGTTATGTGCTTGACACAGGAAGTATAGAAATGTCTATATGGATGGTTGAAACCGACTATAGGATTTATTAGTGTGAGCAAAAGGAATTGGAATAGGAAGCAAATTGTTGGTAAAGCACATTAGGAGTAGGAATTTTGTGGGAAAATGGCCCCCAATAGTTTCCATTGATTTCCATGAGCATTCTATGATTGATATGATGGTTTTGAGTAAGATATATGCCTTGGTTTTTGTATCTTATGATGGGAGGAAGCGTTGCCAAGGGATGTACTATCGGGGATGGGGGTGCCAGCGAAACTTGGAAGGCGTGTGACTACACGAAAGGGGATTACCAGATTGCCCGAGGGACTGTGCAATACATAAGGGAAGGTCAGGGATGGATTGTTTTTTGACCATCAGCATTTCCAAATAGACTAAGATGAACATTAGGAGTGTTCCATATAACGATGAGCTGATAATTGTTCATTGAGGTTACAATAGTGTAATATTATAATGTTGGACATTGGATGCCGACTTGGATTATGATAGTTGATTCTATACTTCCTAGGAAGCAAGTGAATCCTAATACTACTTTGAGGTTGGGGGTGTGAGCCTCTCGATTCCATTTTTGTTGATATGGGCATCATATCATTTTATTTTCTAGTTGAGGAAATTTGTATATGTTTATACTAGTGTAAATACCGTAATGAGTTGTGTTGTAAAGCTCTAGTACACGGTATGATTATCATGTTGATATTATTCTTTTGAGTAGGCTATGCACTGTAAATAATGTAACGAGTTGTGTTATAAAGCTCCATAAGTAGTATGTTTTCTTTCGATAATCTTGTGGTTATAGGTGTCATTGAACACTGAGGACGGTGTGCCCCCAATGTGGACGGTTCTCTAACAACCCTGGTGAAAATTCCATGTAATAAAAGTTAAAAATAATAACCATGGTTTATGGGACACTTATTCCAAGCTAATGTTAGATAAAATATATTAGAGGGTGTTCATTTCAGTTATTATGGCTAAAGGAATTTGGAAAATGTAATGAAAAAGGAGTTGGAAAAGCATGAGGCATTATTTGGCACATTTATTTATGAAAATAATGGAAAATAGGAAAAAAGGAAGGTGAAATATCATAGGTTGCATGTGAGGATGAAAATGAAGAAAATAGAAGCCTCATCTACAAAAAGGATTTTTAGGATTAGCTAGCAAGGTTTTGGCTCAAACCATTTTTCAGTTTAGTTTTTGGAGATCCCTCATTATTCTCTCGCTCTCTCTCTGTCTCACTCTTTAACACTTAGTTTTCTTGGAGCACTTTGGAATTACAGAAAGAAAGGAAAATAAAGTAAGAATAAGGAAGGAGCAAGCAATGAATAACAAGATCAAGAAGCTACAACAACATTCTTTGCACGTATTGATTTGCATGCATGATTTCCTTACTAGATCTAGCATGCATGGTATTTCCTGTTGTTATTTTTGTCTTGACATGGTTTTTTTCTAGGTGTGGTAGTGTTTTCAGCATAGCCTTGTCATTTCCAGATAGCCTTGATGAGATGGGTTCTCATAATTCGATTGAGCTAGATTTTCAGTTTGGATTCGAAACTGAGTGAGGTGGATCTTCGAATTGATATAGCACATGGCCTAGTAACCCATGACCCAAAATGTGGGTTTTGGTAAAGTCAGATAGTGTGTTACCTCGATGGGCCTAGGAATCCTTTCCTATGAATGGTAGGATATACAATAAATCCTAGAGGTGGGTTGCCTTAGTTTAGGGCTTACGGATCCAGAATGGATTGCGCTAAACCCTGAGAGCTGGGAGCTATCCATTTTAGCCTAGTCGTCCCAGGATGCGATGTATAGTAAAGATTGCAAAGTATGTATCAATTTAGGGCCTAGTGATCCCTCATCCGGATTGTGGATTACAGTAAAGTATGAGACACTAGCAGACAGGGAAATTTCTCAGGGTGTAAGAAGAGAACTCTGGTAGTTTTCATGCTTGTTTGGTTCTTTTGGTTGGTTATGAGTCCCACATTTATGCTTGGAATATGGCACCGGGGTGATTGACTCAAGAGATATTTGGATCAACCAATATATGGTCGGGTGGAACATGGAATTCCCATCTCTGGTTGGTTTTTACATATATTAATGAAGAGCTCATTCATTTGGTATTATGTATAAATTTATTAGTTACTATGTGGATTTATTGGCTTTGTAACCATGGTATTTACGTTTTTATTATGCTGGATATTTGCATGTAAACTTATCAGTGATGATGTATGGATATATCCATGGTTTTACTTGTAAAGGAATACACAATGTATCTATGGTCAAATAGAGTGTATTTTAGCTTATGATATAGGGGATAAATTCTTCTTAGCAACTCTCAGATAAGTATCAGACCCCTTTGTTGTGTTATGTTGTTTACACATGTAGATTCAATGTTTGTGACATGTTTGAAAAAATTCATGTCATGGCTAGGAGGGGTCTAAATGAGTTACTAATGATGTGGTTTCTTCCTTATCATTTCCCTATGGAATAAATTCAAAAGCTACATGTAAACCCAAAGATTATTGGAAGCGACAAAGATCCCATTTTCACTGGAAATTTTTGGATGGACTTATTTTCTTCTTTGGGTACTCAACTAGCTCATAGCCTATCTTATCATCCTCAATCTGATGGGAAAATTGAGATAATGAGCAAATCCTTCTATGTATATCTCTGATTCTTTGTATGTGATAGTCAAACACAATGGGTCAAGTGGTTACCTCTAGTTGAATGGTGGTGTAACATTTCCTTCCACACTGTAGAAAAAATGACCCCATTTATGGCGCTTTATGGATATCATCCACTGTCCATCACATCATTTTTAAGAGAAAATTATAAGATTCAAGTAGTAAATATCACATCGAGCATCAACCACAAGTTCTTGAACTCTTAAAGGATAACCTAAATTTCGCACAAAATTGAATTAAACAATAGAGAGATAAACATCATAGCGAGTGGTAATGTTCCTCTTTTCCTCAATTTTTTTTTTTTCAATACTCTACTTAACTTTCCTGGCAACACCATTCTGGCCATTACATTCAGGTTATTCCTTGTAGGGAAACCCGATTAAAATTTAACTAAAATATTTACTGTACTCTTCAGATTATTTTTGTTTCCTAGTATAGTTGAATACAGGGCTTCAAATTATTTGCTTTGTACCACAATTACTCTATATACGATTTATACCACAACATGGTCTTATCTACTAACATGATATGCTTCATAACAACTTCTCATGAACCCTTAAGGACTTTGTCACATTATTCATTCTTCATTTAATTTAATACTTCCAAAGTTTGACGAATATAAATACTTTTGGTTTGTGACCTCCCTTATGCCAATTTATTTTGACAGGGTACATATATATATATATATATATATATATATATATATATATTAAATCTATGTTAAGACCATATATATGTGGGTTATTACATGATTAACTATATTCATTTGTTCACATTCGAATTACAAATTAAAAACACATTTTACACATATGGTTAATATAAAAACTATGTAAGGTTTATTTCATTTCATTCATAATGTATCCCTCAACACATGTACTGTGGTCTTCTCGTCGATTGAGACCTGTACTCTTGGCCTTAATACAATCTCTATGTTGGGTTTCTCGAGCCCCACGAAGAAATCTTGGTTTATCTTCCCTTACGACCATTCTGAACTCGCATTTACTCTCGCATTTGTACTTGTACATGTAACAATTAATGGAGTTATGGTGTTGAGTACTACTGTTTGAATGCGTTTCAATTTATGGGAGAGCCGACGGATTTTTGACACTTGTAAGGTTGGATGATTGATTAGGGTTTAGCAGTTGTTCTCTACTTAATCTGTCGCTTCAATTCTACTCCACTTCTCCCATCGTTCATTTTCTCTGTCTTTCTCAAAGCATTGAGGCTCAAACGAATCATGCGACCTGGCTTTGGTTATGGCGTATCATACATCCGTACTTAAGTCCTCTTCCATACGCTCACAGGTAATACGTATTTCCTTGCCTCTTTCTTTGGAATGCATTGAGATTTTGAAATTTATCATGGCCGTGTGTTTGAATTACGATCTTACGATGGTATATTGAATTTTTTGTTAGTTCTTCACTCTAAAGAGTCATTCGCTCATTACTTATCTGCGCGAGCTTAATATGAAAAGTTTGTTTACGCGTCAGAATCATCTGTTGGCTTATGATTTCCATAGCTAGCCGTGAATACTTGTTGGGGTTTAATTAGAATCATATGGTCTATTTTGATTCTTCGTATGAGTTTCCTTATTGCTCTTATAATCATCTCATTCACTTAGTTTTCCACTACTTATAGTGTACGTCCCATTGGATTTTTTTTCATTCAATACTTGATTGGTGTTTTATCTAAGGTTTCGATTTCATTTCTAGGTCTATATAAATTTTTTCTAGTAATAGATTTGCATCTTTCGTGTCCTTATCAATATGTCACTAATTTGCTTCGAAATATCTCTGGGATGAACGCGTCATTCATCTCAAGAATTTGACTAAGTGGGCTCTAGTTATCAAGACGTCAAGGCATTCTTCTCAGTTTCACCTCTCTGTAAGCTACATTGCTCGGTAAATTTCATGGAAAATTTATTTATTATTATCGTATGGTGTATTTCCTCTCTAAATTCTAGCATTATGAATGTCAGGGTCTCATTCCCTTTGAACGATGTTATTGCAGGAGTTTGAAATTCGTTGCCATCATTTTCCTCGGTAAGGGACTTAACATGGTTACGAAATTTCATTTTATATAGCATTGGAGTCATCGATGACACTTGGCCCTTTTAACATCATCAATTTATATTTATATACATGTTGAATCTACGATGGCCTCAGGACGAATATGATATTTCTATTATCCCAAAATGTATTGGGGATGTCTTTGATTAAACGACTTAGGATTTTTATCTCCAACTATCCTCAGATGAAATTCATACAATAGATATATAAAATTATTTTTGTGTTGTTTTATTGACGTTGACTAATAATAGTCCACCATTTACTTCCCGACTGAATTTCGTGGCTTTATTCCAATTAATCTATTATTTAAATCGACTTCCCTTCTGTTGTTATGACTGTTAGTCAGCGAGTTACGCTCATAACTATATACCTATCAGAACATTAATTTATGTTCAGATCTATTTGCCTATACATTTAATGGTTTTTTTATAATTCCTTTCCAGTTGCCTAACACTTGCAGTGAGGCCTGTGTGTATAAAATTGATTTGTTTCCCTTTCGGTACAATTTTAGAGAGCTAATATACATATTTTTACCATAACTACTTCCATCTTCTGGCTTTATATTTAAACGGAAACCGCTTCATTTCTCTTCTAAATGTAGAGATTCCTCCATCATTTTTACATTTCATAAATGCATATACGTAAATTCATTTTAAATTTATTTCCCTGTTTTAGTTAGCAGACTTATCTTTCATCAGCATATTTGTATTTCCTAGAGTAGTTTAATGACTTCCTCTTGTTTAATTTTTTCTCTCGTTAACTCTGTAAATGAAGAATAGTTGCAATGGGTTTCTCTCTAACTCAAAATGTATTCCATTCAGGATGAATATGTTATTTATATACTTCAGCACTACTCCTAATATATATATACTTTGTTCAAATTTGAGAGGAGATTTTGTTTTATACAGTGCATGCAGATAATAGTTATGTTTATGGAATTTTCACTTTACTTCAGGCAATACCATCCATAAGCAGGATAAAATTTATCAAGTGAATAGTAAATTTTCCTGAAAATATATATATTTAGGACAGACTAATTCTTTTATAGATGTATCAATGACATCTGTCTTTTTGTTATAACATTTAATCATTCTCAGCAGTATAAAATTATATGTTACATAATTCACTTTTTCCTTAACCTGTCTATCAATTATATGCAATAGAGTAACTTGTTGTTTCACTTAATTTAGTAGAATTGCTGAGTTACTATAGATTGATAGCTTCTACCTAAATTTCTCATCATGAAATTATACATTCCAGAAGTAACATTTAAAATTATAATATTCAAAGTTTGTATGGAAATGATACATATCTCCAGATTTAGACCTTACCATGGTTTAGAGACTCTGGATGATAATATTTCCATAATTTATATTCCTACAACTATACAGACTGTAGAAGATTTATTTCTCCTATTTTGTTCTGTTAAATGTAGGGAATAGTAATCTCAACTTAAAACAAAATAATTGCTACAGCATTTACCAATATAATACTACAGCATATATTTTAACCATTCATAAAATTTTGTGAGCATACCAATTCTGCAGATGATCAATCCTCCCAACCTTAGAGTTCCTTTGTCTCCCGAACTCACCCCCTAGCTGAGATCCCCTCCCAGAACAGAACAACCTCAATCTGTTCTGGAATAGCTTATTTAATCTTATGCTCTCCCCAAAGCCTGCTTCTAATTCTGCGTCCAGAATTACAGGATGCTTTTATTCCTGTTTGCCTAGGCTTCCCTTATTTAGGGACTTTAAAGCTGCTTTCTGCTTTTCCAACTTTTTACCTCTTCCCAACTACTCTCCACATCATTGGGGAAATTTATATTTTTCCTCAAAAATATAAATTAGAAATAAATTCTTTCAAGGCTTTTTGAAATATTTTTGGGGAAAGTCTTAGCCTCTTTCCATACCTCATGGATGAGGCAAGTGATCTCAAAAATCTCATTTGGTCAATATGCACAGAATGATTTTATTTATTTTTCATAATTAAATAATCAATAATGATCCATTGGGGTCCACTCCCCTTTGGACTGAAGTTCAAATGTATAATTTGAAAACATAAAACTAGGAGTGTCACATATTCCCCCTCTGAAAACAAACACCGTCCTCATTGTTAACAACTAACTACTAGAGTTTATTTTGAAAACAGATATGGATATTTTTCCATCATCTCAGCTTCTCTTTCCCACGTAGCTTCTTCGACAATAAAGTGATTTCACTACACCTTTACTCTTTCTACTGTTTTGTTTCTCAATTCAATTTCTTCTCGCTCCAATATTTGAAGTGGTTCTGGAAGGAACTCCCCTTCTGGTTCCACCTGTATCACATTCCAATCAACAATGTGAGAAGCATCATGTACATATATTTTTAATAACGAAACATAAAACACATAATGAACTTTAACATGGGGCGGTAAGGCCAGCTTATAAGCCACTGGTCCCACCCTTTCTAACACCTCAAAAGGCCCACAATATCTAGTAGCCAATTTTGAACAAAATCCAGCATAAAGTGTGCTCTTTTTGGGTTTAATATGCAAATACACATGATCACCCACTTTGAACTCTCGATGCACTCTCTTCTTATCAACATAGTTTTTCTGTCGATCTTGTGTTGTCTTGATGTTTCTCTGTATTTGTTTGAAAATCCTTTCCATTTCTTGTAAAGTACCAGGCCCCAATACTAGCTTATCTTCAGGTTGGTTCCAACTTAAAGGAGTACGACACTTTCTTCTGTAGAGTGCTTCAAATGGACTCATTTTGATGGATGATTGATAGTTGTTGTTGCAAGAAAAATTGACTAAATGCAAGTAGTATTCCCATTTTGATGGCCTATCCATCACATACATTCTTAGCATATCCTCCAAAGTCTGATTTGTCCTTTCTGTTTGACCATCTGTTTGAGGGTGATAAGCAGTACTAAAATTTAATTTAGTGCCCATGCCCCCAAATAGACCTTTCCAGAAACCTGCTGTGAACTTAGTGTCTCTATCTGAAAAAATCACCTTTGGGACCCCGTGTAGCCTTACTATTTCTTTTAGGAACACATCTACTACATGTACTGTCCCAAAAGTAGATTTTACAGGTATGAAGTGTGCAGCTTTTGTTAAAGTGTCTACCACTATCATCACTGAATCATGCTGGTACTTTGTTTTGGGTAACCCTGTTATTAAATCTATAGAAACAGTGTCCCATTTCCACTCTGCAATTGGAAAGGGATTTAAAAGACCAGTTGGATGCTGATGCTCAACCTTAACTAGTTGACATTCCATACATCTAGCTAAATAGTCTGCTACATCATTTTTCATTCCTAGCGAAAACAATTTCTTTTTCAAAGCTGTTAGCATTTTCTGAAATCCAGGATGTCCTGAATATGGTTGTTTATGATATTCATCTAGGATCTCTTTTTTCAAAGACTCTACAATGGGGATATACAATCTGTTTTTATAGCTGATCAACCCTTTCTGGTTTTGGGTGTATTCAGCCATTTCTTTCTTCAGAATTTTTACTTGTAGATTCTCATAGTTTGGATCTTGATCTGCTACCTTTTTAACTAGTTCTTCTAAATCAAAACTAGCACTACTCCCAATGCTGCTTATGTTTTGGCAAGCATTTCTGCTTAGCGCATCAGCAATTTTGTTTTTTTTCGCTTCGATATGTTTTATGTCCATATAAAATTCACTCAGAAAATACAGCCATCTGGCTTGTCGAGCATTCAAATCTATTTGAGAAAATAAATAGTTGAGACTAATATGATCTGTCATTAACGTAAAAAAATTTCCAAGAAGATAGTGTCGCCACATGTTCAAGGCATGAATTGCAGCAGCCAATTCCAGATCATATACATTGTAATTCTGTTCATGTTTCTTAAGTTTTCTAGATTCATATGCAATAACAGAATTTTCCTGCAACAACACTCCTCCCAGTCCCTCTCTACATGCATCAGTACACACAACAAACTCTTTTTCAGGATCTGCAATCTTCAATATAGGGGCTATAGTGAGTTTTAATTTTAGTTGTTCAAAGCTGTTTTGGCATTTTCCAGTCCACTCAAATTTGGTGCCTTTTTTCTGTACTGAAGTTATGGGATATGCTATTACAGAAAACCTTTCCACGAACCTTCGATAATAACCTGCAATCCCCATAAACGATCTTACTGCTGAAACATCAGTCGACACCGACCATTCTCTAATAGCCTTTATTTTCTCAGGGTCAACATCCAATCCTTGTTCAGAAATGATATGCCCCAAATATTGAATCTTGTCTTTATAAAGTTCACATTTACTGAATTTAGCATATAACTGGTTTTCTTTCAAAGTTTGCAAAACTATCCTTAAGTGTTCTTTGTGCTCTTCCTCACTTTTTGAATAGACCAGAATATCGTCTATGAGCACTAGTACGAATTTATCTAAGTACTTGTTCAAAACGTTGTTCATTAAGCACATAAAAGTGGCAGGGGAATTTGTCAAACCAAAAGGTAGGAGTACAAATTCGTAGTGACCATACCTGGTTCGAAAAGTTGTTTTAATAATATCTTCCTCCTTAATTTTGAGTTGGTGATAACCAGTTCTCAGATCAATCTTAGAAAATACTGAAGCCCCCCTCACCTGATAAAAAAGGTCATCTATTCTGGGAAATGGATACCTGTTTTTGATTATCAATTTATTCAGTTGACGGCAGTCAATGCACATTCTAAATTTTCCATCCTTCTTTTTCATGAACAGCATCGGTGCTCCCCAAGGAGATAAACTCGGTCTGATGTAACCTTTATCCAGCAATTCTTGAAATTGCATTTTTAATTCCATGAGTTCAGGAGGGATCATCTGGTAAGGGGCTTTGGAAACAGGTGTTGCACCAGGCACCAAATCGATGGAAAAGTCAATCTCTCTTTTAGAGGGAAGATGAGGAATCTCATCTGGAAAAACTTCCTTAAACTCTCTTACCACTGGCAAAGTGTCCTGCAGGTTTTCTTCAGGTTGCTGTCCTAATTCTTCAACATGTACAACATATACTTGATATCCTTTTCTAGCTATTATTTTTAATTGCAGAGCTGATATTTATCTTACAAAGATTGGTTTTGGTTTTCCTTTGAGTATAAAGGGTCTCCCTTCCTTATCTATGGAATGCAAAGTTTTATCCCAACCGTTCATCATAGCCTTTCTCTTTTCTAACTAGTCCATTCATATCAGAATATCATATGAGCCTAAGGGTAGAGTGTTTAAATTTACTTCTGTCTGAAAATCATTTAATTTATTTGCTGTTTGAGGTAACCTATGAGTTACTTTTCGCTTGGTGCCAGTGGCTAACTGGACCAGCCAAGACTGCTAAAATTTTTCAGTTTTGAGATTTCATTTTTATACAACTTGTGGACTATTGTAACTCAAAGAAGCACCCGGATCAATTAAAACTGTAACAGATTGGTCAGCAATCTTACCTTCCATCTCAACCATAGTAGTTTGGTGTTTTGCTTATCGGTTCTCCAAGGCTGCACTGATAGTGGGAATATTCCTTGCTATATAATTCACTGTGGTAGCTTCTCTATCTCTCATAATCATTTGAATATTTCGGTGTGGACAGTCCCTCAGTAGATGAGGTTCTCCGCAACCCCAACACTTCAAAGGTTCCCGTATTTTAACTGTTCCTTCCTTCTTATTATCTCCGTCTATTTGTTTTGAACCAACTTGGGACTGAGCAGTTTGAATTTCCCTTGGTTTGTTAAATTTCTTCCGCTGATGATCCCTACCAAAGTTCTTCAAGTAAGTTGGTTTCTATTTCTTTCCTTTGAATTCACCCTTGTTTACCCAGCTTTTTCCATGCTCACCCTTTCCTTTAAACTGCTGGTAGCATAATCTAGCTTTCCTCACCACTTCATCCATAGTTTTTGGATTATCGAATTCTATTTTCTCCTTGTACATCGCTGGCAAACAATTCAAAAAACTTTGTACCTTTTCCTTCTCTTCACGAATATACGGGACATACCTTAAAAAATTTGTAAAATTGGTGACAAACTCATCTATGGTGAGTTGTCCCAATCTGAGTTCGTCGAACTCTTTTGCTTTATCATCATAATAGCGTTCGTTCAAATAGTGGTTTTTAAACATGACTTGGAAATATTCCCAGGTCACTATTTTTTCATCAATGGCATGAACCATTTTTGTCTCCTCCCACCACAAGGTAGCCTTACCTTGTAGCTATTAGATAGCTAATCTAGCCTTCAGATTTCTTTCATATTCATAGACCTGAAAATAATTAATCATATTCAACAACCATGCCTCAGCATCTTCCTCCTTCTCCCCATCATAGGAGGGAGGTTTAATTTTTCGAAATTCCCCCTGTAATTCCTTCTTCTGTTTAGAATGATGTCTAGTAGTGTCATCTTCCTCAGAATCATATGAGAACATTCCTTTCCTCCTCTTTCTGGAACACTCAGCTTCCTGGCTAGTCTGCGAGGTCAGTTCTCTTATCAATTTTTCCTGCTCCTCATTGGCTAATGACAGCCTGCCATTCTGGCTTCTTAGCTTAGCCATATCCCGTTGCAACCTGTGCAACATAGCCATCAGAGGAGCATTGGGATCTGGCATGTTATCTCCATCACCCAGATCAACATAAATTTCATCTCCTTCAGCCATTGACCTTTCAGTTCCAGTACCACTGTACACTAAACAAAACAACATCAGTAACAAAATTTTTTCTCAAAAAAATAATTTATACAGTGAGCACAACAACAGCCCAGTTTTTTCTAACATGAGCTCTGATACCATTTGTAATGTTCCTCTTTTCCTCAAAAAAAAAAATTTCTTCAATACTCTACTTAACTTTCCTGGAAACACCATTCTAACCCTTACATTTATATTATTCCCTGTAGGGAAACCAGATTAAAATTTAACTAAAATATTTACTGTACTCTTCAGATTCTTTTTGTTTCCTAGTACAGTTGAATACAGGGCTGCAACTTATTTGCTTTGTACCACAATTACTCTATATACAATTTATACCACAACATGGTCTTATTCCTAACACGATATCCTTCATAACAAATTTTCATGAACCTTTAAGGACCTTGTCACCTTATTCATTCTTAATTTAATTTAATACTTCCAAAGGTTCACTAATATAAATACTTTTGGTTTGTGACCTCCCTTGTGCCAATTTATTTTGACAGGGTACATATATATATATAGTAAATCTATGTTAAGACCATTTATATGTGGGTTATTACATGATTAACTATATTCATTAGTTCGTGTTCGAATTACAAATTCAAAACACATTCTATGCATATGGTTAATATAAAAACTATGAATAAAATCGTGTAATATTTATTTCGTTTCATTCATAATGTATCACTCGACACATGTATTGTGGCCTTCTCATCGATTGAGACGTGTAATCTTGGCCTTAATATGATCTCTATGTTTGGTTTGTCGAGCCCCACAACAAAATCTTGGTTTATCTTCCCTTACCACCATTCTGAACTCGCATTTACTCTCGCATCTGTACTTGTACATGTAACAATTAATGGAGTTATGGTGGTGGGTACTATCCATTGAATGCGTTTCGATTTATGGGAGAGCCGACGGATTTTAGACACTTGTAAGGCTGGATGATTGATTTTGGTTTAGCAGTTGTTCTCTACTTAATCCGTCGCTTCAATTCTACTCCACTTCTCCTATCGTTCATTTTCTCTGGTCTTTCTCAAAGCATTGAGGCTCAAACGAATCATGCGACCTGGGTTTGGTTATGGCGTATCACACATCCAAACTTACGTCCTCTTCCATACACTCACAGGTAATACATATTCCCTTTGCCTCTTTCTGTGGAATGCATTGCGATTTTGAAATTTATAATGGCCGTGTGTTTGACTTACGATATTACGTTGGTATATTGAATTTCTGTTAGTTCTTTTCTCTAAAGATTCATTTGCTCATTACTTATCTGCGCATGCTTAAAATGAAAAGTTTGGTTACGCGGTCGGAATCATATGTTTGCTTATGATTTCCATAGCTAGCCGTGAATACTTGTTGGGGTTTAATTAGAATCGTATGGTCTGTTTTGATTCTTCGTATGAGTTTCCTACTTCTCTTATAATCATCTCGTTCACTTAGTTTTCCACTACTTACATTGCACGTCCCACTAGAATTTTTCCATTCAATACTTGATTGGGGTTTTATCTAAGGTTTCGATTTCTTTTTTGGGTCCATATAAAAATTTTCTAGGAATAGATTTGCATCTTTCGTGCCCTTATCAATCCGTTACTAACTTACTTCGCAATATCTCTGGGATGAACGCGTCATTCATCTCAAGAATTTGACTCAGTGGGCTCTGGTTATCAAGATGTCAAGGCATTCTTCCCAGTTTCGCCTCTCTGTAAGTTACATTGCTTGATAACTTTCATGGAAAATTTGTTTATTATTATCGTATGGTGTATTTATTCTCTAAATGCTAGTCTTATAAATGTCAGGATCTCATTCCCTTATGAACGATGTTATTGCAGGAGTTTGAAATTCGTTTGCCATCGTATTCCTCGGTAAGGGACTTAACTTGGTTATGGAATTTAGTTTTATATAGCATTGGAGTCACCGATAACTATCGGCCCTTTTAACATCATCAATCTATATTTATATACAGGTTGAATCTACGATGGCCTCAGGACGAATATGATATCTCTATTATCCCAGAATGTATTGGGGATGTCTTTAATTAAACGACTTAGGATTTTTATCTCCAACTATCCTCAGACACAATTCATACAATACATATATAAAATTATTTTTGTGTTGTTTTATTGACGTTGACTAATAATAGTCCGCCATTTACTTCCTGGCTGAATGTCGTGGTTTTATTCCAATTACTCTGTTAATTAAGTCGACTTCCCTTCTATTGTTATGACTGTTAGTCAGTGAGTTACGCTCATAACTATATACCTATCAGAAAATCACTCAATGTTAAGATCTGTTTGCCTATACATTTAATGGTTCGTTTATAATTCATTTTCGTTTTCGTTTTCCTAACACTTGCAGTGAGGCCTGTGTGTATAAACTTGATTTATTTCCCTTTTGGTACAATTTCAGAAAGATAATATACATATTTATACCACAACTACTTCAATCTTTTGAATTTATATTTAAACATAAATCACTTCATTTATCTTCTCAATGTAGAGATTCCTCTAGCATTTTTACATTTCATAAATGCATATACGTAAAATTCCTTTTAAATTTATTTTCCGGTTTTAGCTAGCAGAGTTATCTTACATTAGCATGTTTGTATTTCCTAGAGAAGTTTAATGACTTTTTCTTGTTTAAATTTTTATCTCGTTAACTCTGTTAATGAAGAATAGTTGCAATGGGTTCTCTCTCACTCAACATGTTTTCCATTCAGGCTGAATATATTATTTAAATACTTCAGCACTACTTCTAATATATATACATGGTTAATATTTGAGAGGAAATTTTGTTTTATACTGTGCTTGCAGATAATAGTTATGTCTATGGAATCTTCACTTTACTTCAGGCAATACCATCTATAAGCAGGATAAAATTTATCAAGTTAATTGTAAATTTTCTTGAAAATATATATATTAAGGACAGACTATTTCTTTTATAGATGTATGAATGACATCTATCTTTCTGTTATAAAATTTAATCATTCTCAGTAGTATAAAATTATATGTTACAAAATTCACTTTTTCCTTAAGCTGTCTATCAATTATATTCAGTAGAGTAACTTACTGTTTCACTTAATTTAGTAGAATTGCTGAGTTACTATAGATCGATCGCTTCTACTTGAATTTCTCATCATGAAACTATACATTCCAGAAGTAGCATTTAAAATTATAATATTCAAAGTTGGTATGGAAACGATACATATCTCCAGATTTAGACCCTACCATGGTTTAGAGATTCTGGATGATAATATTTCCATACTTTATTTTCCTACAAATTTACAGAATATAGAAGATTATTTCTCCTATTTTGTTTTGTTAAATGTAGGGAATAGTAATCTCAACTTAAAACAAAATAATAGCTACAGCATTTACTAGTATGATACTACAACATATAAATTAACCTTTCATAAAAAATTGTGAGCATACCAATTCTGCAGATGACCAATCCTCCCAACCTTAGAGTTCCTTTGTCTCCCGAAATCACCCCCTACCTGAGATCCCCTCCCAGAACAGACCAACCCCAATCTGTTCTGGAATAGCTTATTTAAGCTTATGCTCTCCCCAAAGCCTGTTTTTAATTCTGCGTCCAGAATTACAGGATGCTTTTGTTCCTATTTGCCTAGGCTTCCCTTATTTAGGGACTTTAAAGCTTCTTTCTGCTTTTCCATCTTTTTACCTCTTCCCAAATACTCTCCACATCATTGGGGAAATCTAGATTTTTCCTCAAAAATCTAAATTAGAAATAAAATTTTCGAGGATTTTTGAAATATTTTTGGGGAAAGTCTTAGCCTCTTTCCATACCTCATGGATTTGGCAAGTGATCTCAAAAATATCATTTGGTCAACATGCACAGAAATATTTTATTTATTTTTCATAATTAAATAATTAATTACATTCACACAATAATTATCCATTGGGGTCCACTCCCCTTTGGACTGAAGTTCAAATGTCTAATTTGAAAACATAAAACTAGGGGTGTTACATATAACACCCCCAAGTTCTATGATTTTCAAATTAGACATTTGAACTTAAGTCCAAAGGGGAGCGGACCCCAATGGATAATTATTGTGTGGATGTAGTTAATTATTTATTGATGAAAAATAAATAAAAGGTCTATGTGTGCACTATGACCAAAGGATATTTTGAGATCACTTGCCTAATCCATGAGGTTATGGAAAGAGGTTAAGACTTTCCCCAAAATATTTCAAAAAGCCTTGAAAGAAATTATTTCTAATTTAGATTTTTGAGGGAAAATCTAAATTCCCCAATGATGAGGAAAGTAGTTGGGAAGAGGTAAAAAGATAGAAAAGCAGAAAGCAACTTTAAAGTCCCTAATTAAGGGAAGCCTAGGCAAACAGGAATAAAAGCATCTTGAAATTCTGGATGCAGAATTGGAAACAGGCTTTGGGGAGAGCATAGCTTAAATAAGCTGCTCCAGAATAGATTGAGGTTAGTCTGTCCTTGGAGGATCTCAGCTCGGGGGTGAGTCCTGGAGATAGAAGAACTCTAAGGTTGGGAGGACTGGTCATAGTATTGGTATGCATGCATAATTTTGGAGATTATTTTCAGTCTGTATTAAGTATATCAAGGTTATATGAATTTTTATGTTAGAATTTCTTATCCAAATTTTAGATTGATTGTTTGTTCGGTAACTCATGCAGTTAAAAACTAGATCTAATAGCTGAAAATTCAGTATGTTAATAGCAGGAAGAAAATTAAGTAGGGACCGATGGTTTGGATCTGGGGATAGGTACCCTGCAGTAATAAAGTTTAGAGATGATAGATCATATTAATGTCTAATCTAATAGCAAATTTAAGTTGTAGCTTGCTATCTTTTAAATGAAAATTTAGTTGCTGTGTTGTATAAACAGAAAATTTGAAATAAAATTGTAACCAGGAACAGCAAGTAGAAAACAACTAAACCTGTTATAGAAGTATTGATTTCAGTATAATAGCCATACTACAGTCACAAGAATTGTAGAATTAAGAATTTAAACTATTCTATTACATGGAAGTTTAAATATATGAAACCAGAAATTAAATCCTAACTAAGTACTAGGATCTGAAATTAGTGAGTATAAAATATCAAATTCGGTTTCATTACTTCCATTTGGTTGAAGAAAAATGATCTATATTCTATATTTCCAAGGGAAGAGTTTAATATACACTAAAATTACAAATACGCTGAATAATTTTAACAATAATATAAGGAAAGAGTCCTATTGAAAATCTACTTATGTGTGATAAAAGTATATGTGTAAGAGAAGAGTGAAAGCATATTTAAAATACTGGAAAAGAGCATCTATCCACCTTCAATATAAACTGCTGTAAAAGTAGTTGAAGCAAAGGAAGTTAAATGAACATATGTATATGTATATACCTATACATAGATGCTGAAACTCTATAATTATAGATGTTGGAAAGTCTATAAAGCTTGCTAACTGAAAAGTTAGAGTAAGGACATATTGATCTGTTAGAGTTGGACAAAACTCCGAGAAACCGACTTGAGAAATACAAACAAGTATATGTTTATATATATATATATATATATATATATATATATATATATATAAGTCGACTAGGTTGACTAATAAGAATTGAAGTCAAGCCAAAATTTCTCAGGGGAAATCTTATAATAGCAAGAGTACATGAAATTACCGAAGATAAATTAAATACATGATAAAAGTATGAAATTGTAATTGATTAAACCAAAAATAAAAATAAAATTGAATGGTATCAAGTGAATAAAAGTAGAGTATACTTGAGTAAATTTGATGCGGATAAGAAGTTGTGATCGTAAACTGGAAAAAGAAGATTTTTTTTTTTTTTGTTTTGTTTATGAGAGACGTTACAAATGGTATCAAAGCCCAAGTTTAAAAACTGGGCTTGTTATGTGCTCACAAAGAAAATATAAGCTGTTATAAATTTTATGAATATTAAAAATGTTAATTTCAGTACTTTCAAGTATACAAGAATATCTTGGATATATTTTCAGGTATAGTTGCAGAAAAATCTAACATCCAAGATTAAAACTCACAGGTAGAACTGAGCTAAAACATTGGGCAAATCATGTACTCACACAGAAAAATATACTGTAGTTGAAAGAAGGTATAAAAGGAGATACATATTAAAATATGGAGTGGAATTGAAAGATAAACATTATTCCGAACTAATTCTGTAAATGGGAAATTTTAGAACTGAATGTATTTATCGGTTTTGTATCATTACTTGATCAGTTTAGTTCTGTCCTGATAGCTACTCAGTTCTGATAGCTAAGACATAGTAGAACTTAAATGCAAAATAGTAGAACTTTCTGTGGTCTATGGTACTGATTTTATGAATATTATAAACGGGGTATCTTACTATATGGCTAATCTATTTCAATTTTGGAAACTATATTTAAAAATCTTTAGAGATAACAGAGATGGATAGTAGCATTATCCAAATATGAAGCATTGTATTAGGTGGTGATACTATGTTAAAAACTGCTGTAGTTAGTAAATCAGTAAATCTCGGAAGCAACTGAAAAAGAAAGAAAGAAGAAGGTTGTTGTGATATATATATATATATATATATATATAAGAGAGTTTATATTTTAAAATCGTATTTAGTGGGATATAGATAAAAAAAAACAAGGCAATTCCATTTAAAGAAATAAATTACTTTATTTCATTAAAGAATTTGAAATGAACTATATTTCATTAAAGAATTAGTAAACGGAAAAATTACGAGCTATTGTAGAGAAGAATAAGCAAGTTTCGAAGATATGTAGATATCCACTTAATAGATATGCAGACAAATAAATATTCCCAGTTCAGTACTATATAAAATTGAATAAGGGGGTAATAAAAGTCATATTCCCAATGAATATTATTACAAATTCAGTCAAAAAACAAAAATTGTTACAATACTTCTACAATTGATTTTTGACATTCTTCATGTCATCAAATCGAGTGGAATTTCTCTCATGAATTCTAGCCATCGGAGTAAGATGGTCGAGAAGGTGAAATATTATCGACCTGTAATGTATAATGGAACTGCTTAATAAGTCTCCTCGGGGCTCGAGGATGAAAAATTTTATAAGTAAACTCAAAAGAAAAAAAATTTACCTGTAAGAAAAAGCTGAAATAAAGTTAGGAGGGTAAATTGAAGTGAAACGAAATTAGAAAAAAGAGGAAAAGTCAGAGATAAAGCAAATTAGAAAAAAAAAAAACTAGGCGATAAAGTGCAGACCTCCCAAGTCGTATAACTACAATATCACCACAACCCAGAGAACAAATCGTAGGTATATAAAAGAGATAAATAAATGAAATATAGCATGATAAAAATGAAAACCTTTTATACCTGTATACAGAGAGTAAAAAAAATAAAACACATTAGCTTTGAGTAACACTGAAAAAAAGTTATAAATAAGAAAAGGGAGAACTAGTTAAATTGTAAAGAGTAATGAAACAGGAAAAACATAATTACCTGCACATTTGAACGCCGAATGGCCCAATATTCGGTGCATAGAAATAAAATTATAGGACTGTTATCAACTCTATTGATGATCAGTCGATTTTATATAATGTTCTATGCCTAAGATTTCACAGGAATGGGTTTTGGTAGTTACCCATTGCTGGAAGTCGAGAGATAAATATGTCTCTCCAGAAATCCAACAAAGCCCGGATTTATTTCAAACCTCATTGTAAATGTCTATTGAATCAACGATGCTCTATAACCAGTATCGTTATCCCCCTTAGCCATTATAAGGAAAGTAACACGAAATCAAGAAACGAATCAAGGTTCAACATTCACACGATTTTCAGGCTGAATATATTATTTAAATACTTCAGCACTACTTTTAATATATATACTTTTTTAAGATTTGAGAGGAAATTTTGTTTTATACTGTGCATGCAGATAATAGTTATGTCTATGGAATCTTCAATTTACTTCAGGCAATACCATATGTAAGCAGGATAAAATTTATCAAGTTAATTGTAAATTTTCCTGAAAATATATATATTTAGGACAGACTAATTCTTTTATAGATGTATCAATGACATCTATCTTTCTGTTATAACATGTAATCATTCTGAGTAGTATAAAATTATATGTTACAGAATTCACTTTTTCCTTAACCTGTCTATCAATTATATTCAGTAGAGTAACTTACTGTTTCACTTAATTTAGTAGAATTGCTGAGTTACTATAGATTGATAGCTTCTACCTGAATTTCTCATCATGCAACTATAGATTCCAAAAGTAGCATTTAAAATTATAATTATTCAAAGTTGGTATGGAAACGATACATATCTCCAGATTTAGATCCTACTATGTTTTAGAGATTCTGGATGATAATATTTCCATACTTTATTTTCCTACAACTATACAGACTTTAGAAGATTTATTTCTCCTATTTTGTTCTGTTAAATGTAGGGAATAGTAATCTCAACTTAAAAAAAAATAATAGCTATAGTATTTACCAGTATGATACTACAACATATAAATTAAGCTTTCATAAAAATTTGTGAGCATACCAATTCTGCAGATGACCAATCCTCCCAACCTTAGAGTTCCTTTGTCTCCCGAACTCACCCCCTAGCTGAGATCCCCTCCCAGAATAGGTCAACCTCAATCTGTTCTAGAATAGCTTATTTAAGCTTATGCTCTTCCCAAATCCTGTTTCTAATTCTGCGTCCAGAATTACAAGATGCTTTTATTCCCGTTTGCCTAGGCTTCCCTTATTTAGGGACTTTAAAGCTGCTTTCTGCTTTTCTAGCTTTTTACCTCTTCCCAACTACTCTCCACATCATTTGGGAAATCTAGATTTTTCCTCAAAAATCTAAATTAGAAATAAATTCTTTCAAGGATTTTTGAAATATTTTTGGGGAAAGTCTTAGCCTCTTTCCATACCTCATGGATTTGGCAAGTGATCTCAAAAATCTCATTTGGTCAACATGCACAGAAATATTTTATTTATTTTTCATAATTAAATAATTAATTACATTCACACAATAATTATCCATTGGGGTCCACTCCACTTTGGACTGAAGTTCAAATGTCTAATTTGAAAACATAAAACTAGGGGTGTTACATATTCCCCCTCTGAAAACAAACAACGTCCTCGGTGTTAACAACCAACTACTAGAGTTTATTTTGAAAATAGATATGGATATTTTTCCATCATCTCAGCTTCTCTTTCCCACGTAGCTTCTTCAGAAGTAAAGTGCTTCCACTGCACCTTTACTCTTGCTATTGTTCTGTTTCTCAATTCAATTTCTTCCCGCTCCAATATTTGAAGTGGTTCTGGAAGGAACTCCCCTTCTGGTTCCACCCGTATGACATTCCAATCAACAATGTGAGAAGCATCATGTACATATCTTTTTAATAATGAAACATGAAACACATCATGAACTTTAACATGGGGCGGTAAGGCCAGCTTATAAGCCACTGGTCCCACACTTTCTAACACCTCAAAAGGCCCACAATATCTAGGAGCCAATTTTTCACAACTTCCCGCATAAAGTGTGCTCTTTTTGGGTTTAATATGTAGATACACATGATCACCCACTTTGAACTCTCAATGCACTCTCTTCTTGTCAGCATAGTTTTTCTATCGATCTTGTGCTGTCTTGATGTTTCTCTGTATTTGTTTGACAATCCTTTCCATTTCTTGTAGAGTATCTAGCCCCAATACTAGCTTATCTTCAGGTTGGCTCCAACTTAAAGGAGTACAACACTTTCTTCCGTAGAGTGCTTCAAATGGACTCATTTTGATAGAGGATTGATAGCTGTTGTTATACGCAAATTCGACTAAATGCAAGTAGTCTTCCCATTTTTATGGCCTATCCATCACATACATTCTCAGCATATCCTCCAAAATCTGGTTTGTTCTCTCTCTTTGACCATCTGTCTAAGGGTGATAAGCAATACTGAAATTCAGTTTAGTGCCCATGCCCCCAAACAGACCTTTCCAGAAGGCGGCTGTGAACTTAGCGTCTCTATCTGAAATAATAATCTTTGCGACCCCGTGTAGCCTTACTCTTTCTTTTAGGAACACATCTGCTACTTGGGCTGTCCCAAAAGTAGATTTTACAGGTATGAAATGTGCAGCCTTTGTTAAAGTGTCTACCACTACCATCACTGAGTCATGTTGGTACTTTTTTTTGGGTAACCCAGTTATGATTTCTATTTAAACAATGTCCCATTTCCATTTTGCAATTGGCAAGGGATTTAAAAGACTAGCTGGATGTTGATGTTCAACTTTGACTAGTTGACACTCCATGCATCTAACTAAATAGTTTGCTACATCCTTTTTCATTCCTGGCCAAAAAAATTTCTTTTTCAAGGCTGTAAGCATTTTCTGATATCCAGGATGTCATGAATATGGTTGTTTATGATATTCATCTGGGATTTATTTTTTCAAAGAATAGACATTGGGGATGTACAATCTGTTTTTATAGCAGATCAACCCTTTCTAGTTTTGAGTGTATTCAGCCATTTTTTTTTTCAGCATTTTCACTTGTAGATTCTCATAGTCTGGATCTTGATCTGCTACCTTTTTAACTAGTTCTTCTAAGTTAAAACTAGCACTACTCCCAATGCTACTTATGTTTTGGCAAGCATTTCTGCTTAGAGCATCAGCAATTTTGTTTTCTTTCCCTTTGATATGTTTTATGTCCATATCAAATTCACTTAGAAAAGACAACCATCTGGCTTGTCGAGCATTCAAATCTGTTTGAGAAAAGAAATACTTGAGACTGATATGATCTGTCATCAATGTAAATTTTTTTCCCAAGAAGATAGTGTCGCCACATCTTCAAGGTATGAATTACAACTGCCAATTCCAGATCATATACACTGTAATTCTATTCATGTTTCTTAAGTTTTCTAGATTCATATGCAATAACAGAATTTTCTTGCAACAACACTCCTCCCAATCCCTCTCTACATGCATTAGTACACACAACAAACTCCTTGTCAGGATCTGCAATCTTCAGTATAGGGGCTGTAGTGAGTTTTAATTTTAGTTTTTCAAAGCTGTTTTGGCATTTTTAAGTCCACTCAAATTTGGTGCCTTTTCTCTGTAGTGAAGTTATGGGATATGCTATTGCAGAAAACCTTTCCACAAACCTTCGATAATAACCTGCGATCCCCATAAACGATCTTACTGCTGAAACATCAGTCGACCCTGGCCATTCTCTAATAGCCTTTATTTTCTCAGGGTCAATAGCCAATCCTTGTTCAGAAATGATATGCCCCAAATATTGAATCTTGTCTTTATAAAATTCACATTTACTAAATTTGGCATATAACTGGTTTTCTTTCAAAGTCTGCAAAACTATCCTTAAGTGTTCTTTGTGCTCTTCCTCACCTTTTGAATAGACTAGAATATCGTCTATGAAAAGTAGTGTGAATTTATCTAAGTACTTGTTCAAAACGCTGTTCATTAAGCACATAAAAGTGGCAAGGGCATTTGTCAAACCAAAAGGTATGACTACAAATTCGTAGTGACCATACCGGGTTCGAAAAGCTGTTTTACTAATATCTTCCTCCTTAATTCTGAGTTGGTGATACCCAGTCCTCAAATCAATCTTAGAAAATACTGAAGCTCCTCTCACCTGATCAAAAAGATCATCTATTCTGGGCAATGGGTACCTGTTCTTGATTTTCAACTTATTCAGTTGACGGTAATCAATGCACATTCTAAAGGTTCCATCCTTCTTTTTCATGAACAATACTGGTGCTCCCCAAGGGGATACACTCGGTCTGATGTAACCTTTATCTAGCAATTCTTGTAATTGCATTTTTAACTCCATGAGTTCAAGGGGGATCATCTGGTAAGGAGGTCTAGAAACGGGTGTTGCTCCTAGAAACAAATCGATTGAAAAATCGATTTCTCTTTTGGGGGGAAGATGAGGAATCTCATCTGGAAAAACTTCTTTTAAATCTCTTACCACTGGTAAAGTGTCTAGCATGTTTTCTTCAAGTTTCTGTCTTAACTCTTCAACATGTACAACATATACTTGATATCCTTTTCTAGCTGTTCTTTTTAATTGCAGAGCTGATATTTGTCTTACAGAGATTGGTTTTGGTTTTCCTTTGAGTATAAAAAGTCTGCCTTCCTCATCTATGCAATGCAAAGTTTTATCCCAATAGTTCATCATAGCCTTTCTCTTTTCTAACCAGTCCATTCCTATCAGCAAATCATATGAGCCTAAGGGCAGAATGTTTAAATTTACTTCTGTCTGAAAATCATTTAATTTAATTACTGTTTGAGGTAACTTATGGGTTACTTTTCGCTTGGTGCCAGTGGCTAATTGGACCAACCAAGACTGCTGAAAATTTTCAATTTTGAGATTGCATTTCTTTACAACTTGTGGACTAATGTAACTCAAAGAAGCACCTGGATCAATTAAAACTGTAACAGATTAGTCAGCAATCTTACCTTCCATCTCAACCATAGTAGCTTGGTGTTCTGCTTGTCGGTTCTCCAAGGCTGCACTGATAGTGGGTATATTCCTTGCTATATCATTCAGTGTGGTAGCTTCTCTATCTCTCATAATCATCTGAAAATTTCGGTGTGGACAGTCCCTCAACAGATGAGGTTCTCCGCAACCCCAGCACTTCAAAGGCTCCCACATTTTAACTGTTCCTTCCTGTTAAACACCGTGTTGAAGCACACACATGGTGTATGAGGAAGATGAGCACACACACACAAGAGAAACACACAATGAAGGATAAGCGTGAGGCTTTCTTATTTTCCATTATACAAAGATGTACATTTATAGTACAATGGTGTGACTCTTGGTTTCATATTCCAAGGTCACTTGGACTCCATTGTGACTTTCGCATTCCACACCTACCCATGGAGGATTAGGTGTTCCAACATCCCCCCTTAATCCGAAGGGGTATGTGTGAGTCCAAGAAAAGAGTTGTAATACAAATCTGCAAAGTATGCATGGCAGCACTTGGCTGAATCAACTCTCTGAAATGTTGGAAAAAAAGAGGTGGTTTTAGGATGACCACAAACACTGGAACGCAAAACTTGTTGCAGTTCCCGGAACTCTTCCAAAACTGGCAAGAAGCTGAAGGCTTCTGCTAGAGGAATTGTCCCTCATAAAAGGGAGACCTTCGACCTAAAAGAAGGGAGGTCTATGACCTGTGGTGGTTTTAGGTTGTCCACCAACCAAAGATGATGGTTTTAGGTTATCCACCAACCGAAAATGATGGTTTTAGGTTATCCACCAACCAAAGATGATGGTTTTAGGTTATCCACCAACCGAAAATGATGGTTTTAGGTTATCCACCAACCGAAGGTATGCTCATGGGCATCCGTATCCGGCTACATTCCCCCGAACCGAATGACGACCGTGGCTCAAAGCTCGCTTGAACCGCCGGGTTGCAACTCGAAATACCATGGAATGAGAGATTGTGGCTCAGGCTCGCTTGATCTGTCATCGAAGCTTGTACATGACCACCATTTTCCCCCCTGTCAGGGACAAGGTGAGATGATGGCGAAAACTCAACTGCAATTTTGTTCAATATCCGTGAACAAGTTCTAACATGTGTCGTAAACATCTTCTTGGCTGCTGATGCCCATTGCCAAGAAGCGATCCATCCAAGATGAATCTTGGTTCTTGCAGGAGGCTTGTTTCTGAAGCATCTGTCTGAAGAGTGGGTGTGCCGACCACAGTGCTTGCATGGATGAAGATCAAAACAGTGATCTTTCATATGGCCAACTCGATTACAGTGTTGGCATTTTTCAATCTGTTGTTGTGGAAGCGGAACAGGATCTGAAACAGCTGCAGGTGAATTGTCATACATGAATCCGACACTCTGAAATATGATGGGCTTTGTGTAGTCCGGAATATGAAAGGACACATCCTTTTCATATCCAAGACCAGTTCGGTGCTTGTTGTGGACAAGCTCTTCCCAAGGTCTGATGATGGGCTTAGGAAGTGCAGGCTGAGCTGCTGCATCTGCATGTACATCTGCTGAATGTGAATCATCTTTGTCTTCTTTCTTCTGATGAGAGTCCTTCACAATGTTCTGAACAGAAACAGGTTCAGAATGGTGACTCTTTTGCTGAAGTTCTTCTTGTTGGAGCTGAGATTCCAACTGCAAAAACTCGATCTTTTCATGTGCATCTAGCAAACAACTGTGAATGTTACAAAGAGCACTCTTGCTCATTTTTATCACATCATCAACATTTGAATGAATGAGGTCACTCAACAACACTAATGCCTCATTGATTTTGGCCATTTTCAACAATTTAGGCTCAAAAATGAATGAAAGGGTGTCGGCTTCAACCGAAAATGCACCCGTTTACAATGTGATTTCTTTCAAACAAATACAAATGACTCCAGAAATTCTCAAAGTACAAAATGTGCTCCTCAAATTATGGAGGGCAATCAATAATCCAACAACTCAAATACTGATTATGAATGAAGATGCAAATTCCACTCACAATACAATGTCAATGCAATAGAATGTCTTTGCAAAAAAGTGCAGCAAAAACAACATGCTAGAGGCCTTTAAGGTAGCTGAATTTTTTTTCTTCAAAAGCGTTGTTTTGCAATGATGGCAAACTTGTCTTCAAATGTCAATTTCTTCAGAATATCACTCTTATGCCACAAATCACACAATGTAAAATCTGCAATTTTCTTGTCATTTCGTCATTTTCTCATTATGCCATTTCTTCAATTATGCTCACATATCATTCCTCCTTTTCTGCTGCTCAAATCTTCTCTCTCCTCTCTCTCTCTGCTGTTTTTTTTTTTTTTTAATTAATTAAAAATTAATTAAAAAATGAAGGGAATATAAAAGTGGAGGGAAATTTATTATATGAAATGGGAGGGGAAAGAAATTTATTTGGATGGGATGAGGTTATAAATTAAAAAAAAAGAAAGGGATTAATTAAAAATGGAATGTGGGAACTAATTTAAAAGGGATTTAATTTAAAAATGGGAGGGATTTTAATTAATAAAGGAGGGGAATTTAATAATGAGGGAAGGGATTTAAAATATGGGAATTAATTAAAAAATGTGAGGGGGGGGATATTAAAATTAAAAAGGGAATTGTAATGGGGGCCGTAGGTTTTAGGGATAAAGGAGAGTGCGTATTATATGGGGGGAGGGGTTGGGTATATTAAAAACAAATTTTAAAAAATTAAAATTTTAAAGGGAGTGCCGTGGGGAGTTTATTAAGATGGGAGGGAGAATAATTAAAAAGAGGAGGGGGTATAAATTATATGGTGGGGGAAATAAAAATCGATTTAAAAAAAGGTTGGTATTAATAAGTGGGGTGGTATTATGTTGAATGGGACGGATTGTATTGCAATGGAGGGGCGGAGTCATATAGTGGATGGGGAAGCCGCTTTGGGAGGAGGCGTAGCTTTGAGATGGGGAGTGGCGACTGTTGAGAGCCGTAGGGTGAGTGCACGTGTTTCAGTGATGAGTTGGGGCAAGGTAACGGTAAGGGAGGAGAGCACAAAGGTAGGAAGAGGGATTGTTTAATGCAGGGATTAGTGGAGTGGGGTGCGTAGTAGACGAGGGTTTAAATCGGATGAGGGAATGCAGATAGAGGGAGAACGGGGTAGAGTAGGGCCGAAAGGCCAGGTTAAAACGTGTGAGCGGTGGCTGAGAGAGCGTGTAGAGTTGAGACCGCAGGTTGGCTAGGGAGTGTGTAGCTCAAGGGAGCCGCGGTGTTTTGCAGTAAGAGAGGTGAGAGGGGCGCGTGAATGAGAAGGGGAAGCGATGAGAGCAGAAGTGCAGGTTTCAGGGGGGCCGAAAGGCCAAGAAGCAAAGGAAATTTTTTTTTATTTTTTTTATTTTTTTATTTTTATTTTATTTTATTTTTTATTTTATAAGAACAGCAGAGAGGAGTAAACAGCTTGCAGAAATTGTAAAAATGATTGTAACAGCAGAATTTTCTCTTCCAGGAAATTATAGCAGTAAAATATCTAGCAGCAGAAAAACTCGGAATCTTATAAATTTCCAGCAGCTCAAAAATGCAGAGATGAAGAATTTTCCAGCAGAAAAAACTCAGATTTCTTTTGCAATAAAAACCAGAAACTTCTTCTTCTTCAGAAACTCAATTTAAACACTTTTCAGCAGCTCTTTCAAAATGATGCAGATTTTAATGAGCAGAAATTGCAGAGAAAAATTAGAATGAAAACCTTCAGATGGGCAGTGCTGCCTTCTTCAAAACCAATGCTGAATGCTGCCAATTTCTGAATGCTGCTCCTTCTCCAAAACACTTCTGAATGGCGGCAAAAACACTGCTGCAGAAATCTCTGAGTGCTTCAGATGTGCAGTGCTGCTCCCAATTTCTGAGTGCTGCAAAAATGCCAAGAATTTTTGCAGATATGCAAGGCCATAAACACAAATGGCTCACTCAATTTGGAGCAGGGCCAGAAATCGCCCGCTCTGATACCATGTTAAACACCATGTTGAAGCACACACATGGTGTATGAGAAGAAGAATGCACACACACAAGAGAAACAACACACAATGAAAGATAAGCGTGAGGCTTTCTTATTTTCCATTATACAAAGATGTACATTTATAGTACAATGGTGTGACTCTTGGTTTCATATTCCAAGGTCACTTGGACTCCATTGTGACTTTTCGCATTCCACACCTACCCATGAGGATTAGGTGTTCCAACACTTCCTTCTTATTATTTCCGTCTTTTTGTTTTGAACCAACTTGGGAATGAGCAGTTTGAATTTCCTTTGGTTTGTTAAATTTCTTCCGCTGATGATCCCTACCAAAGTTCTTCAAGTAAGCTAGTTTCTATTTCTTTCCTTTGAATTCAACCTTGTTTACCCAGCTTTTTCCATGCTCACCCTTTCCTTTAAACTGCTGGTAGCATAATCTAGCTTTCCTCACCGCTTCATCCATAGTTTTTGGATTATCGAACTCTATTTTCTCCTTGTACACCGCAGGCAAACAGTTCAAAAACCTTTGTACCTTTGCCTTCTCTTCACGAATATAAGGAACATACCTTAACAGATTTGTAAACTTGGTGACAAACTCATCTATGGTGAGTTGTCCCAATTTGAGTTCATGGAACTCCTTTGCTTTATCATCATAATAACGCTCGTTCAAATAGCGGTTTTTAAACTTGACGTGGAAATCTTCCCAGGTCACTGTTTTTTCATCAATGACGTGAACCATTTTTGTCTCCTCCCACCACAAGGTAGCCTTACCTTGCAGTTGGTAGATAGCTAATCTGGCCTTCAGATTTCTTTCATATTCATAGACCTGAAAATACTTAATCATATTCAACAACCATGCCTCAGCATCTTCCTCCTTCTCCCCATCATAGAAGGGAGGTTTAATTTTTCGGAATTCCCCCTGTAATTCCTTCTTCTGTTTATACTAATGTCTAGTAGTGTCATCTTCCTCAGAATCATCTGAGAAATTTCCTTTATTCCTCTTTCTGGAACCTTCACCTTCTTGGCTGATGCAGGGGCATTAGACACTAGCCAACAATGTAGGAGTTTTGTCCACATGTTGTGGCTAGGAGGATTTGAAAACAGTCGAATTGTTATAGCTAGGTGTCAATACCTTAGCTGATTGTATTATTAGATCAGTTAGAGTCGTAGAAGTTGAATAGCTCAGTTATTCTAGCTGTCAGATTCCAATTAGTTGAATTGTTTTAGTTAGACTGTTGATTTCCTGAAACGGTCCTCTCAGAGGAAACGAAGAGTCATAGGTTTATGTATATAATTGTAAGCCTCGGATGTATAAGAGGGGGGGAGGAAGAACATAGATTTCTGCAATAAAATTTTGTGAGTTAACGATTGCTTCCAGTTAAATGATTTCAATACTCCTTGGCCATCAAATTGTCTTGAATTCTTATTAATGAAGAAATTGTTTGATTGAGAAATGATTGTACTCTGGTTCGGTGCGAAATCGTTGAAAATGGTGATTGTATGAATTCCACATATCTATGTGCGGTGTTCCTTGATTTATTCGAGAAAACCCTGTGAAATTAACCCCGCCGCAGGCGAGGTCTCTGCGTGAAGCCATGGTCATTTAACTCTTTTTCTTATGATAATAAAAGTCTCGCTTTTTTAAAAAGAAATACATTTGTTTGTTGGTAATTGGAATTCCCAACCCGAGTCGAAAACCTGAGTTAAGGCAGACGAAGGATAACGTAACCCAACACATTACCCTTGGTAAATCACTGTAGCAAAACCACGAGTGGTTTCTGGATTTCATCGCACCGCTTTTGCGGTTAGGCGGTATTTCCTTGAACGCGGGCGATTCCATAGACTGTTTGACACATGGATGGGCTACTGTTCCAATACCACCGCTTAAAGTGCGCCATAGCGCGTTAAAAACCGACGCGGGATGCCGAGCGATATGCACACGGGCCGTTGATTTGGGCAAAGGCAATCAGACGGTGGTCACTTGAGGAAGGTGCGCGAAGTTTAAGAAAAGAGCCCACGGTTTATTATAAGTCATTTATACAAATCACGTGGAATATTATTATAAAGTGCAAAGGTTATAAGGTCGGGCGGTGTAATATAAAGCGAGAGAGATATTTAAATTTTCAAAGGTTGTCAAATGATATCTATTTATCAAATTCCCCGAATTTGATAAATAAGGTTCCGAGGTAAAACGAAAGGGAGCGTTGACAGAGCTACGACGACGGTTGACCATCCCTCCTCAGGGCTAGTTTTCAGCACTGTTGCGTCATTTGTGGTATCAGAGCCAGTCTGACGTTGTTTTGTTGACATGGCAATCCAAGTTGGTAGAGGTGCTGGCAGAAGAAGACCTGTTGCCAACACTGAGGTGTTGGGGATGTTGCAGAGGGTCGAGGCCAGAATGGATGCCATGGAGCGAAGACAGCCCAAAGATCCTAAAGACATCAGTGAACCTGAGACGGAAGAAGCAGAAGAAAATTTTGAAATTCCTCCTGACATGAGGCTCCTTAGAACTATTCTAGGGTCTGCAGTTAAGTCCAGGATTGAAGTGTCAAGCTATGCCGGGGGACTGAATCTAGAGGAGCTGGTGGACTGGATAAATGAATTAAACAAGTGCTTCGATTATGAAGAAATAAGTGAAGATAAAAAGGTCAAGTTTGCAGTAACAAAGTTGAAGGGACATGCTGCACTTTGGTGGGATGGAGTGCAGGCAGAGAGGAGGAGAGTTGGCAAGCAATCTATCAATAGCTGGACCAGAATGATGGCTAAATTGAAAGGTAAATTCTTACCTAGTGATTATCAACTGACATTGTATAGACAAATGCAGAACCTGAGGCAGAGGTTGCTGACAGTAAAATAATACACAGAGGAATTCTACAGAGTAAGCATAATGGCTGGGCAATTCCAAGACACACCTCAGAAGACTGCCAGATATGTGAATGGTCTCAAGCTGGAGATCCAAGATGAGATTGGTCTTCTGTCTCCCAAGACAGTAGAAGAGGCCTATCAGATGGTCTTGAAAGTAGAGGAGAAACTCCTGAGGAAACAGTCTTCCAAGAAGAGAGATACTTTCCGTGGAAAGGGAAGTCAGGGTGGTAGAGGGAAGCCTGCTACACCCAGGGATGGAGCTAACATTAGCTCACCTCAGAATGCATCTACAGAGGAGGATGCAAGGGGAAGAAGGGGTTCTTATACAGGAAAATGGAGATGAGGCAGAGACAGAGGCAGAGGTAGAGAATTGAGGTGTTATAGATGTCAGCAAGTGGGGCACAAGCACTATGAATGTCCAGAGAATGTGGGTGCTGGTCCAAGGAATGCTGTTTTTGCCCAGGTTGAAGAAGAGGAAGAAATTGAAGAAAACATTCTTCCAGAGAGGGGAGAGTCCTTGGTGGTTAATAAGGTCCTGTTGAAGCAAGCTAAGGAGGTCACTGAGCCTACACAAAGAAATACTTTGTTTAGGAGCATATGCAAGGTCCAAGGGAAATGCTGCCAGCTAGTCATTGATAGTGGCAGCACAGACAACCTGGTTTCCACTGAGGTGATAGAGAATTTGAAGTTGAAGACAAGGGAGCATCCAACTCCCTACATGGTGTCCTGGCTGCATAAAGGGCACCAGCTGGTTGTGAAGGAACAATGTGAAATAGAGCTACAAATGGGCAAGTACAAGGACAAAGTTTTGTGTGATGTAATTCCCATGGATGTGTGTCATATATTGCTGGGTAGACCTTGGCAGTTTGATAGAGCAGCAGTGCATGATGGCAAGAAGAAAACTTACAAGTTCTTCAAGGATGGGGTACATCATACATTGATACCCATGGAAGAAGGAGAGCCATCCAGCAGAGTGATTGATCCAAAGACCTTGTTGCTGAGCGGGAAGGAATATCTGCAGCAGATAGAAGAAGAAGAGGTAAGCTTTGCTTTAGTTTGAAAACCTAAAATAGTCCTTACTTCTACAAAGATTTCCGATTTTCCAGTATAAATCCAAGAGATGTTAGATGATTACTGTGACATTGTTGTGGATGATTTACCTGATGAGATGCCACCTGTGAGAAAGATCAGCCATCAGATAGATTTTATCCCTGGTTCAAATCTTCCAAATAAGGTAGCCTACAGAATGACTCCCAAGGAAAATGAAGAAATTAGGAGACAAGTACAGGATTTGGTGGACAAAGGACTGATTAGAGAAAGTTTGAGTCCATGTGCAGTACCAGCAGTATTGAGCCCAAAGAAAGATGGAGGCTGGAGGATGTGTACTGATTCCAGAGCAATCAATAAGATCACAATCAGGTATAGATTCCCTTTACCCAGAATTGAGGATTTGATGGACTGTTTGAGTGGTGCTAAATATTTCTCAAAGATAGATTTGAAAAGTGGATACCATCAGATTAGAATAAGAGAGGGTGATGAGTGGAAAACTGCTTTTAAAACAAATGAAGGATTATATGAATGGATGGTAATGCCTTTTGGGTTGTCAAATGCACCTAGCACTTTTATGAGACTTATGAATGAAGTATTGAAAGAGTTCATTGGTAAATTTGTGATAGTGTACCTGGATGATATATTAGTTTTCAGTATAACTAAAGAGGAACATTTAAGGCATCTTAATCATGTCTTGAAGAAGCTGCACCAAGAGAAACTGTTGATAAATTTGAAGAAATTCTCATTCATGAAAGAAGAGTTGGTGTATTTGGGTTTTGTTTTTTCTGCAGAAGGATTGAAGATGGACCCAGAAAAGGTCAAGGAAATTGTGGAGTGGCCTTCACCCAGGAATGTTTTTGAGGTAAGAAGTTTCCATGGACTTGCTAGTTTTTACAGAAATTTTATAAGAAACTTCAGTAAGATCAATGCACCCATAATTGAGACAATAAAGAAAAGAAAACAACCATTTAAGTGGACTGCTGAAGCAGAGAGAAACTTTAAAGTTTTGAAGCAAAAGATAATTGAAAAGCCTGTTTTGATTCTACCTGATTTTTCTAAACCATTTCAAGTAAAATGTGATGCCAGTGGGGAGGCCATTGGAGCTGTGTTGAGTCAGGATGATAGGCCTGTAGCATATTCCAGTGAGAAGTTAAATGACACCAGGAGAAAGTATTCCTCTTATGAGAAGGAATTCTATGCAATTTTTCAGGCACTGTAGAAGTGGAGACATTATCTGATGTCTAGGGAATTTGTATTATATTCTGACAATCATGCTTTGCAGTATATTGTACATCAGCCCAAGTTGAAACATAAGCATGCTAAATGGGTTGAGTATCTCCAAGGTTTTAATTTTGTTTTGAAACATATAAGTGGCCAGGCCAATAAAGTAGCTGATGCTTTGAGTATGAGACACTTGCTTGTTCAAGAAAATAATTTTGAAGTTGTAGGATTTGATTTCCTGAAAGAATTGTATAAAACAGATCCAGATTTTAAAGAAGCATTTGAGGCATGTAATAACCCTGTTTTAACATATAGAAGCCAGTGGCTAGATTATTTCTTGTAGGAGGACTTACTATTCAGAAGGAGCCAACTGTGTGTACCAAGATGTTCCATGAGGGAAAATTTGATCAAAGAGAAGCATAGTGGTGGACTTGCTGGACACTTTGGTACTGATAAGACTTATGAGCAGCTGAGTCACTTTTATCACTGGCCCAAAATGAGAACAGAAGTGGATAAGTTTGTGAATAATTGCAAGATTTGTCAATATGCCAAAGGAAGGAGCCAAAATGCAGGATTGTACACTCCCTTGCCTATTCCAGACAGGCCTTGGGACATGGTGAGTATGGATTTTGTTCTAGGATTGCCCAAGACTCAGAGAGGGAATGATGCAGTATTTGTTGTAGTAGACAGATTCTCCAAAATGGCACATTTTATTCCATGCTATAAAACCAGTGATGCCACCCATGTTGCTAACTTGTTTTTCAAAGAAGTTGTTAGATTGCATGGGTTGCCCAAGAGTATTGTTTCAGATAGAGATACCAGATTTGTGGGTCACTTTTGGAGGACACTGTGGAAGAAACTTGGTACGAAACTAAGTTTCAGCTTAGCTTATCACCCCCAGACTGATGGACAAACTGAGGTAATGAATAGAAGTCTGGGAAATTTATTGAGAAGTCTTGCAGGAGAGCATCCCAAGCAGTGGGATCATATTTTTCCCCAAGCATAATATGCATATAATGATTCACCAAAAAAAAGCACAGGGTAGAGTCCATTTCATATTTTTTATGGAATGCACCCCAGAGGAATATTTGAGTTGAGAAATCTAGGAAAGGCAGAGATGAGAAGTGCTGATGGTGAAGAATTTGCTTCAGAGATCCAGGCCATACATGACAAGTGAAACAACAATTACAAAGCAGCAACATCAAATATAAAAACAGAGCAGACTTGAGCAAAAGAGAAGTTCAATTTGAATTAGGAGACTTGGTTTTGGCCCACTTGAGAAGGGAGAGATTCCCAAAGAAGCATTATAACAAATTGAAGTTCAAAAAGATTGGACCATGCAAGATACTTAGAAAGTTTTCTGCAAATTCTTATGAGATTGAATTGCCACCTGATGTTGGAATATCTCCCATTTTTAATGTTGCAGATTTGTACAAGTATGAAGATGATGGTGTAGAAGGAAGATCAGCAGGCAAGGAACAGATGGAGTGGAAAGAGCACCTACCTCCAGCACAATCATTGCAACCAGAGAAGATACTGGATAAAAGACTATTCAGAAGGACCAGAGGACGAGTACTTTCAGTACTTGATCAAATGGAAGGATAAGCCAGAGGAAGATTCCACTTGGATGACTGAAGGAATGTTACAGAAGGTAGGCAGATCAGTGGAAGAGCTCATGGATAGGAGCCCATGAAGAAGATTGCCCTCGGGAGTCTGATGCAGGGGCATTAGACACTAGCCAGCAATGTAGGAGTTTTGTCCACATGTTGTGGCTAGGAGGGTTTGAAAACAGTCGAATTGCTACAGATAGGTGTCAATACCTTAGCTGATTGTATTATTAGATCAGTTAGAGTCGTAGAAGTTGAATAGCTCAGTTAGTCTAGCTGTCAGATTCCAATTAGTTGAATTGTTTTAGTTAGACTGTTGATTTCCTAAAACGGTCCTCTCAGAGGAACCGAAGAGTCATAGTTTATGTATATAATTGTAAGCCTCAGATGTATAGGAGGGGGGGAGGAAGAACATAGATTTATGCAATAAAACTCTGTGAGTTAACGATTGCTTCCAGTTAAATGATTTCAATACTCCTTGGCCATCAAATTGTCTTGAATTCTTATTAATGAAGAAATTTTTTGATTGAGAAACGATTGTACTCTGGTTCGGTGCAAAATCGTTGAAAATGGTGATTGTATGAATTCCACATATCTCTATCCGGTGTTCCTTGATTTATTCAAGAAAACCCTGTGAAATTAACCCCGCCGCAGGCGAGGTCTCTGCGTGAAGCCGTGGTCATTTAACTCTTTTTCTTATGATAATAGAAGTCTCGCTTTTTTAAAAAGAAATACATTTGTTTGTTGGTAATTGGAATTCCCAACCCGAGTCGAAAACCTGAGTTAAGGCGGATGAAGGATAACGTAACCCGACACATTACCCTTGGTAAATAACTGTAGCAAAACCACGAGCGGTTTCCGGATTTCATCGCACCGCTTTTGTGGTTAGGCAGTATTTCCCTGAACGCGGGCGATTCCATAGACTGTTTGACACGTGGATGGGCTACTGTTCCAATACCACCGCTTAAAGTGTGCCATCGCGTGTTAAAAACCGACGCGGGATGCCGAGCGATATGCACATGGGCCGTTGATCTGGGCAAAGGCAATCAGACGGTGGTCACTTGAGGAAGGTGCGCGAAGTTTAAGAAAAGAGCCCACGGTTTATTATAAGTCATTTATACAAATCGTGTGGAATATTATTATAAAGTGCAAAGGTTATAAGGTCGGGCGGCGTAATATAAAGCGAGAGAGATATTTAAATTTTCAAAGGTTGTCAAATGATATTTATTTATCAAATTCCCCCAATTTGATAAATAAGGTTCCAAGGTAAAACGAAAGGGAGCGTTGACAGAGCTACGACGACGGTTGACCATCCCTCCTCAGGGCTAGTTTTCAGCACTGTTGCATCATTGGCTGTTCCGCGAGGTCAGTTCTCTTATCAGCTTTTCCTGCTCCTCACTGGCTAATGACAGCCTGTCATTCTGGCTTCTTAGCTCAGCCATATCCCGTTGCAACCTATGCAACATAGCCATCAGAGGAGCATTGGGATCTGGCGTGTTATCTCCATCACCCAGATCAACATAAATTTCATCTCCTTCATCCATTGACCTTTCAGTTCCAGTACCACTGTACACTAAACAAAACAACATCAGTAACAATTTTTTTTCTCAAAAAAATAATTTATACAGTGAGCACAACAACAGCCCAGTTTTTTCTAACATGAGCTCTTAATTAAATCACAATAATTATTTAATCTTCCTTATAAGGTATATATGCTTAAGAATTATTATATATACCTTTTATCTATAGATAAGGGTGATCAATTGTATCACCTTACATCAAATTTGATTTACATATATATATGGTTATGTGCATAACCTTAGAACTTTACTAGCCATTCATGAATTCTCAACAATCATATCATCGACTTTTGATATGAGTATAACTGAGGGCAATGGTTGATAATTCCATTCCCATAGCAAGTACACTTGCTTTTGATGGTCCTCATCAATTTGGTTTTCATAACTTCTGAGGCACGTTTCATTAATGGCCTCATCGTAGCGTGTATGCTATGAGTACTTGGTCATTAACCTTGATCCGAATTTTCTATATTATTCACCCTTTTGTATTTTGCTTCCCATACAAATATCTTAGGTTGGAATTTGAGTTCGATGTGATTTGTCTGTAATATGTAATGATGAAGGCAGCTCTCACTTATATTTTCCAAGAGCATTTTAAATTCATCCTACGTACTCTTTATATGCATTGAGCTACCCTTCGGTACCATGGGATATATATATATATATATATATATATATATATATATATATATATATATATATATATATTTTCATAGTTGTTGATATACGTCACTTAAACGTTTTAATTGGTAGCACGGAACAGAGGCACCATTGTGTTTAATGAAATATTTCTTTAGATTGCCTTCGCCGTCTCCTTGATTTTAATCCTGAGATACACACATTGATCCAAACAACAATGGGGATCTGTGGACACGTGTATGGTTCGGATGAGTCGATTTCAAATTAGGGTTTTAGTCTTATATATTTTTATTTAAGTCCTCTATTCTATGGTGCGTTTCTTTTCACAAGTTCATTCCACTATATGCCTTGTTGTGTTCACAATGGAACTTACGTCCACTGTTCGAGACTTCTGATGGTTCTACGCCGATTTATCTCGTAGCTTTCTTGAACGACATTCAGGTATGGATATCATCGTTTGCCATCCATATTATAAAATTTTATTATTGCATCTCCCATTGATATATATATTTCTATCTTCAATGCGTTTTGATTTCTGGTGTAGCCCTCGTGGCCATAAGCTTAATTTTGATATTTTCGTTTTACTGATATCTACTCATAGTCGTAATGGTTGTTAATTTTCCACTGATTTTTAGTCAATCTTTATTTTACGTATTTAGTTTTTGTAATATCGCTCTCCATCTGCTTACTCTTCGAGTTTAAAGAGAGTTCGTTTGACCGAGCATTCTATTAACACAAACAGTCGCTCTAGTACCAGTAGTCCTTGTAATAAAATTGAAA
This sequence comes from Pinus albicaulis, assembly GCA_034641835.2. Classification (NCBI taxonomy): domain Eukaryota; kingdom Viridiplantae; phylum Streptophyta; class Pinopsida; order Pinales; family Pinaceae; genus Pinus; species Pinus albicaulis. Next base: position 862,769,565 of record CM076576.1, on the reverse strand, counting down.
TGTCCTTTGTGTATTTTTTTTGGGACGTAGGACGAAACCTCCATCATTTGTATGGGGATTCCTACTTCAATTCTCCGTGAGTTTGATTCTTCATGAACCGACTTTGACTGTAAGGGTTTTGTTTATTTTGTCTGAATGTCTATGTTATTTTATATGAGTTATCTTGCCTCACACATATATGTGACTCGGGTTTTTCTTCTCGAGAATTCCCTTGTCGTTTCGAGATAAATATGTACTCTTCCCCTTAGGTAAAGCTATTGATTTTCTGCGATTGTTAATGAAATATTTATAGACTTACCTGATTTAAATAAATATTAACTCTCTTTCTTACCCTTGTGAAATGTATACAGGTATCGACGGTCTTTAAATATTGTCGAACTTCCATTTAAATTTTTATTCGTTAGCAAGGAAGATTTAAAAATTGCTTCCCTTACCTTCCAGGTCTGTTAACTTCGCTTTGACTGGCTTGCCTTAACGATTTATCCTCTGGATAAATTCTCCACTTCTTAATTTTGACATTTATCATTTCCTATGAAACGCACATGGATTTATGTTTATAAATGATATGGATCTAACTCAGATCTGGACATTTGGATGCTTTGTATAATGATTTTGGTTTACACAGATTTTTAAAAACACTGAATATACTTTTGTATACCTTAGGATGTTTAATGTAGAGTTACAAAATTTCTTACTCTCATATGTCTCTAATCTTGCATTAATTTAGGACTCGGTTATTTACTTCAGATTTTCCATATCCCAATGACTAGAATACTTTTCCTTATTCCTATGTGCTTTCGTCGATTATCATTATTCTTTCACTAAGAATGATTTCAGAAGATTTTCAAAGGTTTTCTTCTATCAGAATAATCACTTATATTGCAATGTATATAATATTTCTATTGCCTATTATATCAGCTAGCAGAAGTTGTCTTACATCAGCATGTTTGTATTTCCCAGAACAATGTAATGACTTTCTCTTAGTTAATTTTTTCTCTCGTTACCTCTCTTAATGAAGTATAATTGAAATGGTTTTTTTTTTCTAACTCAACATGTTTCCAATTAGGCTGAATATATTATTTACATACTTCAGCACTACTAGTATCTATGTTTTGTTCAGATTTGAGAGGAATTTTTGTTTTACACTATGCATGCAATTAATAATCATGTCTAATAATCTTCACTTTACCTTAGGCTTTACCATCTATGTTCAATTTAACATTAATCAATCTCTTTTGAAAATTTCCTAAATATATATGTTTAAAATAGATAAATTCTTTTATAGATGTATCAATGACATCTATCTTTCTATTGTAACACTTAATCTTTCTCAGCAGTTTAAAATTATTTGTTTCATAATGCACTTTTTCCTTAACCTGTTTTTCAATTATAGTCCATAGAGTAACTTGCTGTTTCACCTAATTTAGTAAAATTGCTGGGCTACTATAGACTGGTAGCTTCTACCTGAATTTCTCATCATGCCATGATACATTCTAGAAGTAGCATTTAAAATTTATAATACTCAAGCTTATTTTGAAATGATACATAACTCCAGATTTAAACCTTACCATGGTTTAGAGATTCTGGATGATATTATTTCCATAATTTATATTCCTACAACTATACAGACAGTAGAAGATTTATTTCTCCTATTTTGTTCTGTTAAATGTAGGGAATAGTACTCTTAACTTAAAACAAAATAATAACTACAGCATTTACCAGTACAATACTACAGTGCATATTTTCACCATTCATAAATTTTTTGTGAGCATACCAATTCTGCAGATGACCAATCCTCCCAACCTTAGAGTTCCTTTGTCTCTCGAACTCACCCCCAAGCTGAGATCCTCTCCCCAGAACAGACCAACCCCAATCTGTTCTGGAATAGCTTATTTAAGCTTATGCTCTCCCCAAAGCCTATTTCTAATTCTGCGTCCAGAATTACAGGATGCTTTTCTTCCTGTTTGCCTAGGCTTCCCTTATTTAAGGAATTTAAAGCTGCTTTCTTCTTTTCCAGCTTTTTACCTCTTCCCAACTACTCTCCACATCATTGGGGAAATTTAGATTTTTCCTCAAAAATCTAATTTAGAAATAATTTCTTTCAAGGCTTTTTGAAAGATTTTTGGGGAAAGTCTTAGCCTCTTTCCATATCTCATGGATTAGGCAAGTGATCTCAAAAATCTCATTTGGTCAATATGGGAAGAATTGTTTTATTTATTTTTCATAATTAAATAATTCATTAATTACATCCACACAATAATTGGGGTCCACTCCCCTTTGGATTTATGCCTAACTTGAAAAGCATAGAAACTAGGGGTGTTACATATTCCCCCTCTGAAAACAAACATCGTCCTCGGTGTTAACAGCTAACTACTAGAGTTTAATTTGAAAATAAAAATGGATATTTTCCCATCATCTCAGCTTCTCTTTCCCATGTAGCTTCTTCAGCAGTAAAGTGCTTCCATTGCACCTTTACTCTGGCTACTGTTCGATTTCACAATCTAATTTCTTCCCGTCCCAAGATTTGAAGTAGCTCTGGAATTCTGGTTCCCCCTGAATCACATTCCAATCAATAATGTGAGAAGCATCATGTACATATTTTTTTTCAATAAAGAGACATGAAACACATCATGCACTTTAATATGTAGGGGTAAGGCTAGTTCATAAGCCACTGGTCACATCCTTTCTAGGACTTCAAAAAGTCCACAGTATTAAGGAGCCGATTTTTCACAACTACCAGTATGCAAAGTGTTCATTTTTGTTTTAATACACCAATAGACCTGAACACCCAACTCTCTTCTTGTCGGCATATCTTTTCTATCTATCTTGAGTTGTTTGATTATTTTTCTGAATCTGTTTTACGACTCTTTCCATTTCCTGCAAAGCATCTGACACTAGGATTTACTTGTTTTCAAGTTGACTCCAGGTTAAAGGAGTATGACATTTTCTTCCATAGAGTGTCTCAAACAAACTCATATCTATAGAAGTAGAATAGCTGTTATTATTGGAAAATTCAGCTAAATTCAATTGGTCTTCCCACCTAATTTGCATATCCATTAATAGCATATCTTTCAGAATTTGATTTGCCCTTCTATTTCATTACAAGAAGGCTATCTGGACGAACCCTTTATTCCACTTTTTCTCTGTCCACAATTCATACCAACTTACGTAAGTAATATCATATACATATATTGATAATCACAACTACCTTCTAAACTTTAATAATTTCAATAAATTTAGTTGTTACCCCAAACCGTTCAGGTTGATAGTAGTTTTAGTGCCCTATTTTCACAACTACTTATCATTCCTTGGCTTTCAATGACATTCCCTTCTCACGCAAACTTAGTCTAGTTCGGTTTTTCTTGATTTTCCAAGTGATTTATCTGCACCTTTTTTTCACCATTTTCTCCTTGTTCCGGAGTGGATAAATTTTTTGTTACACACTTGGCTAAACAAATTTACAACTTCTCATTAGTATTTATGAATGAAAGAAAACAAACTGTATCATATGGAGATTTATACTTACCCTTTCTCATTTCGTAGCTGTACTACTAGTACTTTCGCATTGTTTTCTTTTGTTAGCCAATCAATTTAATTTGTAATAACCAGGCTCATTAGTAAGGTATATGATTCAATTCCCTTTTTCCATCAGCGTAATATTTCTTTTCTGAATTATTCATAGTATATCAGATATTTGTCTAATAATAGGGTTCATTTTCTTGAACTTAACTCGAATCCTCTGTCTATTTGAATTAAAAAAAATGTGTATATATATATATATATATTTTTTTTCCTAGTAAGTTCTTTCTCATTTGTGACATTTATTTAGAAATTTGTAAAGGTAATTTAATACCTTATCACTTGAGCATTACTCAAATTGTTGAGATATTCCAACCATCCCAACACTTTTTTTTTTTTTTTAGGTTACAAAGGAGATATGTCCATACTGCAAAAAATTTTACTCTTCTTGAGTTTTACTACTACCCCTCTAGGCTTGCACCAATTTATATCCCACTTCTTTATATTATGATTTATTTGACTGGTAAAACAGGATCAATTGTCCTAAAAAAAATTCAATTCAAATTTTGTTTTTTTTTTTTTCAGCACTTTATGCTTTTCTTTCGAGTTCTATCTCCCCTTTGAGCCAACATGACCAAAATCTAGTTAGTCTTACATAGATTACATATATTTTAAATCAGTAGTACTTCTTATGGATTCTATTTTAACTCCCACCAATTTTTCATATAACACTAGGTTTTATCTTTATCTTATAACTAACTTCCTTATTTGGAACTAATTCTAGAATTTCATCCACAACTATCCTCTTACCCTCCTTGGGTCGGGAATTTTTTTATATGCAGCCTTATTCCATTCTTGGAACTTTGAGAGGTTTGTGGTTCTTCCACCATACCCCACTTATTGTTTTTTTTTTTTTGAACTTTGTTGAAGACAATTTTCCTTAACTTTATCCACTAGCTTTAAAATTTTTGTGACAAAGTTTTGATCTGATGGGTTTCCTCCACACATGTTGATCTGATGGGTTTCCTCCACACCCAAAATCCAAATACAGCTCAGCCTCCTTTCTCTAGGTTTGCAGCTGTCGGATGTAGCGCTATTATACCATCCAAAAATTTAATAATCAGCGAAATTAAATTTTATAACAACAAAATTTTATGGGTGTGAGTACCCATAATTCAATACTTTCTATTTGATAGTGCACTCGATGTAGTTTCTTTACTTACAATTCTTCTACATACAAAATTTTTAACTCAAGTCATTTCTCTGTGACTTCTTCATTTTATCATCTTCCTACCCAATTGAACCCCAAAATTTTGTATGTATATATATCAATCGCTTAATTCTCTTCCCCGCCTACACTGCATTCCCATTGTACATTCATTTATCATCCTTAATGGATGTAGAACCTGATTTGACATTTCTGAAATTATATTGGTATGCTTGAATGGTTCATTAGAAGTTAAAACTTCCTCTCCCATAAGTTATAAGTTCAATAATCCCTCTGATTGTATTATAGTATTCCTTATTATATTTCCAATTATCCCCCAGTATGCCACTGGTGATATTACGAATTTTTTTTTTTCTTTTCCAATTAGGATAGAAATTTTCAGTACATGCTGATATAGAATTGGTCTCTAATGCAGATAGAGATTCTTGTTTTTCTCTGTTTCCCCATACTTTCTTTTAACCATATCTCTTTTTCATGGTTTGCACTTTCTTTTAACTAATTAAAGGTCGATGGTTTCTAACCCAACTTTTTATTTCTTTTATGATTTTATCTGATTGTATTTGAAATTCTACTCTTACCCCATACTAACCGCTGCATCTCGAGTTGGAGATTTGGGATTGGGACTTGGCCTTTCTCTGGTTCAAGCTATTTCATTTTGTTTGTATCATAGCTCTGGTGTATTTATTATGGTTAACAAGACCGTAGGTACTACTTTTCTCCTATGGATTTATAAAAACATATCGTATTACTATTTTTACTTTCGTTCCACTTGAAATTTCATCTGATAATAGTTATATTATCATTTTCTCATAAAATATTTTACCCCATATCGGTTACCGATTTCTTTCATCCAAACCCAAGGTAATACACTGTAACAACGTTAGCATAATATTATTAATTTCCATGTAACTCGGTTATGAGCTTTTGTTACACAATTGTATACAACTTCTTTACTTCGTTTTTCTTCTTTTATGATGTTCTATCAGTCGAGCATATGATTTGCATTGCTGTAAAATTTAATTACAAAGTCATGATTATTCTTCAGAATTCTCAGGATTCTGGTTTTCTAACTTTTAATTTTTTTCTGCTTCCAGTAAATCCCACTATTTGTTGTAGATAACCCCGGTTACTTATTAACACCCATCATAAATTTCTAACTTCCATTTCTCACCTATGCAGGTCTGAAAACGAATTTTCTTCGCTGTCTTTAGCCTTAAATGGAAATGACCTATCTTTAATTTTGTAAATATCTTATGAGTTTTCCCACTTTCTGTTAACCATTAATATTCCATTAAATATTTTGACACCTATAGACTGATCATTATTATAGCAGAAGGCTAACTCATATTCAATTATTACCTTAACTTTACCGCTACTAAGATTGGTATATGAGTAAGCATGAAACAAGTTTGTCTTGCTTCTCGCTGGTGAAAGATAGCCCCTTCTCATCAGTCATCATTCGCAGGTCTATATTGCGATACTGTTTCTATACAATTTTTTTTTTACATTAGTAAAATTTAAATTTCATACAACAACATACCATTTTTGTGTGGTTACATAGTTTGTCCAGTGTTTTAACCTTGCTCCGATTTTATATATGCTAGCCTGTCATTGTGGCTTTCAAGCTATACCATTCCCTGTTGCATTCATGCAACATAGCCTTATTTGGATCTGGTGTGTTTTCTCCCCCACCCAGATCCACATACAGCTTGTCCTCTTCAATCATGGTTTGTAGCTGTATCCCTTAGTACTGTTCAATGTACAGTAAACCAACATTGGTAAAATCAGCAGCATAAACTTTTCTGGGTGAGCACATAAGTTGTCCAAAGTTTCAACTATTGCTTTGATACCATTTGTAACAACTCTCATCCAACCCCCATTTTTTTTTTCCTAAGGATGATTGAACATTTTTCTTCAATTAAATTTTTCGATTTCGTCATTAATACTTACTATTCTCTTGATATTAATAAGGAAAGAGGTTTATGGAATTAATTATATAATTCCTTTTCCAAATGTTTGCATACTCCAATGACACTCTTCACATCATGTTCATCTCATCATAATGGATAGGTAATATACAATTTAATTGTCCCCTAGACAATTACCTTTTTATTTTGTCAATTATGTGTTAGTTTGCCACTTTGTTTTATTTCTCATAACATATATGGTATCGATGTATTTCGACACTATCGTTATATTTCTAGGATTGTATATGTACCTCTCTCTATTTACATATATATTATCGATCCAATTATTATATATACCTTTTATCTATAGATAAGGGTGATTAATTGTATCACATTACGTCGAATTCGATTTACATATATATATGGTTATGTGCATAACCTTAGAACTTTACTAGCCATTAATGAATTCTCAAAAATCATATCATCGACTTTTGATATGAGTATAACTAAGGGAAATGGTTGATAATTCCATTCCCCTAGAAAGTACACTTGCTTTTGATGGTCCTCATCAATTTGGTTTTCATAACTTCCGAGGCACGTTTCATTAATGGCCTCATCATAGCATGTACGCTATGAGTACTTGGTCATTAACCTTGATTTGAATTTTCTATATTATTCACCCTTTTTTATTTTGCTTCCCATACAAATATCTTAGGTTGGCATTTGAGTTCGATGTGACTTGTCCGTAATATGTAATGATGAAGGAAGCTCTCATTTGTATTTTCCAAGAGCATTTTAAATTCATCCTACGTACTCTTTATATGCGTTGAGCTACCCTTCGGTACCATGGGATTTATATATATATATTTTCATAGTTGTTGATATAAATCACTTAAACGTTTTAATTGGTAGCACGGAACAGAGGCACCATTGTGTTTAATGAAAGATTTCTTTGGATTTCCTTCTCCGTCTCCTTGATTTTAATCCTGAGATACACACATTGATCCAAACAACAATGGGGATCTGTGGACACGTGTATGGTTCGGATGAGTCGATTTCAAATTAGGGTTTTAGTCTTAGATTTTTTTTATTTAAGTCCTCTATTCTATGGTGCGTTTCTTTTCACCAGTTCATTCCACCGTATGCCTTGTTGTGTTCACAATGGAACTTACGTCCACTGTTTGAGACTTTTGATGGTTCTACGCCGATTTCTCTCGTAGCTTTCTTGAACGACATTTAGGTATGGATACCATCGTTTGCCATCCATATTATGAAATTTTATTATTACGTCTCCCATTGATATATAGATTTCTATATTCAATGCGTTTTGATTTCTGGTGTAGCCCTCGCGGCCATAAGCTTAATTTTGATATTTTCGTTTTACTGATATCTACTCACAGTCATAATGGTTGTTAATTTGCCACTGATTTTTAGTTAATATTTATTTTTTGTAATATCGCTCTCCGTCTGCTTACTCTTCGATTTTAAAGAGAGTTCGTTTGACCGAGCGTTCTATTAACACAAACAATCGCTCTAGTACCAGTAGTCCTTGTAATAAAATTGAAATGTCCTTTGTGTATTTTGTTTGGGACGTAGGACAAAACCTCCGTCATTTGTATGGGGATTCCTACTTCAATTCTTCGTGAGTTCGATTCTTCATGAACCGATTTTGACTGTAAGGGTTGTGTTTATTTTGTCTAAATGTCTATGTTTTTTTATACGAGTTATCTTTCCTCACACATATATGTGACTTGGGTTTTTCTTCTCGAGAATTCCCTTGTCGTTTCGAGATAAATACGTACTCTTCCCCTCAAGTAAAGCTATTGATTTTCTGCGATTGTTAATGAAATATTTACAGACTTACCTAATTTAAATAAATATTAACTCTCTTTCTTACCCTTGTGAAATGTATACAGGTATCGACAGTCTTTAAATCTTGTCGACCTTCCATTTAAATTTTTATTCGTTAGCAAGGAAGATTTAACAATTACTTCGCTTACCTTCCAGGTTTGTTTTACACTATGCATGCAATTAATAATCATGTCTAATAATCTTCACTTTACCTCAAGATTTACCATCTATGTTCAATTTAACATTAATCAATCTCTTTTGAAATTTTCCTGAATATATATGTTTAAAATATATAAGTTCTTTTATAGATGTATCAATGACATCTATCTTTCTATTGTAACACTTAATATTTCTCAACAGTTTAAAATTATTTGTTTCATAATGCACTTTTTCCTTAACCTGTTTGTCAATTATAGTCCATAGAGTAACTTGCTGTTTCACCTAATTGTTTTAATAATTGCACCTGTGGAAGTTTTGGATGTGATTAATCTTAACATCAAGGGGTTTTCATACCTTGAGATTATATAACCCTCATGTTTGTTCCAGGAAAAAGTTATTTTAGACTTGGATACATAATTTGGTCGATTTTTCTGATTAGACACTCCTGTAGGGATTGTTGGTTGTGTTGTTGGCAGAAATTTTACCATTGATGATATGAATATAATTCAAGCTATTCTATAAATTCTATTTTTACTATCTCTCTGAAAATTTTGAACATATTTATGGAAATTTATTTCATGTCTGCTAACTAGTCCCTCAATGGCGGTAGATTGTATGCTTTCCAAATATTTTGTAGAATGTCTCATTGACCATATATTTCATGCTTGCAAATAGTTCTTATAATTCCAAGATGGATGTAGATTGCATGCTTGCAAACTATTTGTTGGAATGTCGAATTGGTCATAGATTGCATGCTTGCACACTATTTGATAAAAGTCTGCAGTAGTTGTAGATTACATGATTGCAAATTATTTTCCCAAAATTCCTCAATGGTTGTTGCTTACATGGCTACAAGCTAATGGTAAGGAAATAAAAAAAAAAATCACATTTTGTGTCCTAGTGTTCTATGGGACTGTTATTTATCTACAATGTTGATGGTTAGTAAATTGAGGCCTTAAATAAAGTATAATGCTATGGTATGAGAGATATGTTAATGTATTTTTTCTAAGTTGCATTATTATTATTATGTGGAAATTTGGAATGTATACCACCTATATTACATGTGATGAATTATTGTCAATGTACTTTGACAAATCGTGGGACCCATGTTGTGGGTTAAGTATAGATGCACGGTCTATATAAATATTCCTTTGCTTTAATGATAATATGCAATGGACAATTATGTAAATTGCAATGGATTTTTAGACATTGACTACTTTTAGACATTGAATTTTTTATTGGATTCAATGGCTATGGAAGCCATGATGGGACTGATGTAATGAGGTAATATTTTATTTTATTATTGAGTTAATGAATACTTTGGTTGGGGCATTCAGGAAATAACTCTAGAGCTTCTTGCCAGCTTATGAAAAGCTATTAGTGGTTAAGTTCAACTTGGACCTTCCCTAAAAGTCTCCTAAAAATCCCTCGGAGAAAATAATAAAGAGGAAAATATTAACATAATGGGAGAGAAAGATTATGTTAATGACTTAGTTGGAGATAAATACTAAGTGGGGTAAAATAAAGCATAGCGGGAGAGAAAGGCATGCTTTAAAGAAAAAGAAGAGTATCTTTTTCAAAAATATAAAACAAAAAGGCCTAGGCAAAAAGGTTGGCAGACCTTAAAGCAGGACGCTGCTAAAAATCTGCTGGGAAGAAATCACCAAGGAATCAATGAGTTGTTGATTCTAGTGGCAAGTAGATCTTAGCTCGGTGGGTAAATATTGGAGATAGTTCACGGTTGGGTGGAATATGCTCGGTTCCTCAATAACTCCCAGAAATTAACTATGGTTAGATGAAATTATGTCTATGCTCAAATTTATCTAAAGATGTTGGATGTTACAATACACTGTAAATTTCATGTCTCAAAGTTGTGGCATGTGTTATAGTTTTGCATGCATGATATATTAAATTATATTAGCAACAATTTCGATGAAATAGGTTGTGTTTTTATGAGCAAATGAACATGTCATAAATGACTGATCTATATGCATGCATATAGGAAATTAATTGAAATATATAGGCGACTGAAATAACTCATGTTAGATAAAATAATGATTTATTGAACTTTAAATTCCTGACATATTAGAGGAACATGGCTGGAGATTAATGCCATGAGTTTAAATTTGAATTAAATTACTGTGGGAGAGAAAGACAGTAATTTGCAAAGGAAATGGTTGGAGATAAATACCACGAGTTTGATTGAAATTATTGTGGGAGAGAAAGACAGTAATTTCCAAAAACATTAGTGGGAAAGAAAGACTAGTGTAACTCCTAAATAAAATGCAACATGCACTTGATAGAGTTTTTCTTATCATTTTGATGATTAAAGGGCTAAGGGATCCTTGAGTTTTTGTGAAAGTATTATGATTTAAGTATTATTTTACAGTCCTAAATCATTGGTAATGAAAATTAAAGGTTAATGTTCCAACAAGAAAAGAACATCGAGGATGATGTTCTCTTTAAGGGGGGGAGTTTGTAATATCCCTCGCGTAAGCCACCATAAAAAATCTCATAAAATGAGGGTTATTAAATAATTAAATATTATTAATTATTATATTGATATTACATGAAGAATATTCTTGTAATTCTTAATTATAAGAATATTGGAAGAATTGTTTCTTAATTATTTTATTTAGAATAATTTAAATTATTCTATGGAAATAAATTATATTTCCAAGTTGATATATTTTATGAGTTTTAGAAATAATGAGTAATAGTTTGGTTTTAGAAATAATGAGTAATAGATTTGGAAAAAGTATGGATAAGTGATATTTTGCTCACAAGGAAAAAATAAATATAGCTTTAAAAATAAAAGCATGAGAGATTTATGGATTTCTTTTGTGAGTTATAAAATTCGGAATGCTTTTATGATTTAGAAAATATGGAATTCTTTTATGATTTAGAAAAAAACTGGAATACTTTTATGATTTAGAAAAGCTGGAATGTTTTTATGATTTAGAAAAGATGGAATTATTTTATGATTTAGAAAAAAGTTGGAATACTTTTATGATTTATAAAATCTATTCCATTTTATTAATTTTATTTTATTATAAGCCTATGAGAGAAATAGAAGAGGGGAATGGGAGAATACATGGAGAATGGAGCCAAGGAAGAGGAAGAGAGTATTCCAAGCATGCATCAAGAGATAAGTAACCATATTCTTTGAAAATATTTTTTCTTGCATATGGGCCATGATTCTATAATGATTGAATTTATTTGCAATAAAAATTTCAGTGTATTAAAAGCTAGATCTACACTTATTTATGCATTATTTTGATAACACCCCAAGGGGATTTGGTTAAGAAGGCTGAGTAGTTCCAGATTTGGTATGGATCTGATGTTTCAGCCATATATCAGTTTTAGATCTAAATATTAACCTGCAGTAGCTGAAGCTCCTCATATAAAATGCTTTCAAGTATTTCTGCAACTTTTCCATTTGTTTCTGCTATTATTTCTGAAGGATTCTTGCTCTTGCTTCAAGTAAATCCAATGCTTATACAAAGGAACTTGATTATAGATCTGATTTCTTGATGCCATACTGTAACATGAGTCTAATGGCTGATTTCCAGTGTCTTCCAACAGAAACTGCGCAATTCCTGAAGGAGGGTTTCTCTATTTACCAGCTCTCTCCTTTAGTTGATTTTCAGCTAGTGTTGATTGTGGGAGATCTGTTTAAACCCTCCAAACTCATTTATTTTTGCTAAAACTCTTCTTGGAGGTCCCACACAACCTAAAATAAGGGAAAAAAGCCTTGGTCTACGTTATTTTCACACTGGCTTGCTTATACAGCGTCCTCTTTAAGCCTATTGCAGATTTTCCTGAGAGTGGAAATTCCCGCTTTTTCCTTGGTTGGTTTTTGCTTCTCTTTTGGATCCATTGTTTAGATCTATAGATCTAAGGTTCCTAAGAGCAGTAAAATCTAAGAGGAGTGTGTCATTCCCACACTTGCTGTGTTTCACCATTCTTCTATAGACAGAGTCTGGAACGGGCCAGGAAGCCTTTGGATTTCACCCTTCCTTGTGAAGGTGATGCATCCAGTAAATGCCCTACCAGTCTATCTCTGATTTATACCTATTGGTGTAATTCCATATTGCTGTGATTCCATAGTGTAATATCTTAAGATATTCCCTACTGAGCCTATTTTTTCCCATTTGGAACATTACATAATTGTATGCAAGGAAATAATTATTGTGTCAAAACTCTTCAAATGAATAGAAGAGAAAAATATATCCTTGTATGCATTATTGGATTAGATTCTTGGAGAGGAAAAAGGGTAATCACATGCTTTATTATGTAAGATTATTTAGATAAACATATATGCTTGCATGCATGGGAAAAATATTTTTTTTTTAGTATTAGATTTCTAGAGAGAAGGAAGATGCAATCACATAATATTTATTGTGTTAGCCTTCTTTTGGGAAAAATAATATGTATTTTGCAAACCTAGAGGAATTAGCTATGGTATTAGCTTTATCTTGGGAGAATATTATGCATATTTATTGGTTATATCTTTTGGATGAGACGGAAATGTCACTTTGCATGCATGAAATAATAAGTGGTATGTGTTTGACCCTTGGAAAATAAATGTGTTTATTTTTCCATGAAATATTTATTTGGTTTCTTTAGGAAAGAAATATATGTTTTACATGCAGGAAGAACAAGATATGTTATTGCATGCACAAAACTATAACTTGTATGTTAACTTTGTTTGAAATAGAGTAATTTATAGTTTTGTGCATGCAATAACATATCTTGTTCTTCCTGCATGTAAAACATATATTTCTTTCCAAAATAAACTAAATAAATATTTCATGGAAAAATAAACACATTTATTTTCCGATGGTCAAACGCATACCACTTATTATTTCATGCCTGCAAAGTGACATTTCCCTCTCATCCAAAAGATATAACCAATAACTATGCATAATATTCTACCAAGATAAAGCTAATACCATAGCTAATCCCTTTAGGTTTCCAGAATACATATTATTTTTCCCAAAAGAGGGCTAGCACAATAAATATTATGTGATTTCATCTTTGTTTTCTCTAGAAATCTAATACTCAAAACTATATTTTTCCCATGCATACAAGCATATATGTTTCTCTAAATAATCTTACATAATAAAGCATGTGATTACCCTTTTTCCTCTCCAAGAATCTAATCCAATAATGCATACAAGGATATATTTTTCTCTTCTATTCATTTTGAAAAAGTTTTAACACAATACTTATTTCCTTGCATACAATTATGTAATGTTCCAAATGAGAAAAAATAAGCTCAGTAGGGAATATCTTAAGATATTCCACTATGGAATCACAACAATATAGAATTACACCAATAGATCTAAACCAGAGATAGACTGGTAGGGAATTTACTGGATGCATCACCTTCACAAGGAAGGGTGAAATCCAAAGGCTTCCTGGCCCGTTCCAGACTCTGTCTATAGAAGAATGGTGAAACACAACAAGTGTAGGAATGACACACTCATATTAAATTTTTATACTCTTAGGAACCTTAGATCTACAGATCTAAACAATGGATCCAAAAGAGAAGTAAAAACCAACCAAGGAAGAAGCGGTAAATTCCACTCTCAGGAAAATCTGCAATAGGCTCAAGCAGGACGCTGTATAAGCAAGAAAGTATGAAAATAAAGTAGAAAAAGGTTGGGTTCCCTTAGTTTGGTCTGTTTGGGACCTCCAAGAAGAGTTTCAGCAAAAATAAATGAGTTTAGAAGGTTTAAACAGATCTCCTACAATCAACACTACCTGAAAATCAGCTAAAGGAGAGAACTGGTAAATAGAGAAACCCTCCTTCAGGAATTGTGCAGTTTCTGCTGGAAGACACTGGAAATCAGCCATTAGACTCCTATTATAGTATTGCATCAATAAATAAGATCTATAATCAAGTTCCTTTGTAGAATCATTGGATATACTTGAAGCAAGAGCAAGAATCCTTCAGAAATAATAGAAGAAACAAATGGAATAGCTGCAGAAAGACTTGACAACATTTTATATGAGGAGCTTCAGTTGCTGTAGGTTAATATTCAGATCTACAACTGATATATGGCTGAAACATCAGATCCATACCAGATCTAGAACTACTCAGCCTTCTTAACAAGATCCCATTGGGGTTTTATCAAAATAATGCATAAATGAGTGTAGATCTAGCTTTTAATACACTAAACTTTTTATTGCAAATAAATTCAATCATTATAGAATCATGGCCCATATGAAAACAAAAATATTTTCAAAGAATATGGTTACTTATCTCTTCATGCATGCTTGGAATACTCTCTTCCTCTTCCTTGGCTCCATTCCCCATGTATTCTCCCCTTTCTCTCTTCTATATCCCTCATAGTCTTATAATAATTAGAATTAATAGAATGTAATAGATTTTATAAATCATAAAAGTATTCCAAATTTTTTCTAAATCATAAAAGAATTCCATTTTTTTAAAATCATAAAAGCATTCCAGCTTTTCTAAATCATAAAAGTATTCCAGCTTTTTTCTAAATCATAAAAGAATTCCATCTTTTCTAAATCATAAAAGCAATCCATAAATCTTTCATGCTTTTATTTTTAAAGCTATATTTGTTTTTTTCCTTGTAAGCAAAATATCACTTATCCATACTTTTTCCAAATCTATTACTCATTATTTTTAAAGCCAAACTATTACTCATTATTTCTAAAACTCATAAAATATATCAACTTGGAAATATAATTTATTTCCATAGAAGAATTTAAATTATTCTAAATAAAATAATTAAGAAATAATTCTTCCAATATTCTTATAATTAAGAATTACAAGAATATTCTTCATATAATATCAATATAATAATTAATTATAATTAATTATTTAACAACCCTCATTTTATGAGAGTTTTTACGGTCGCTTACGCGAGGGATATTACAAACTCTCCCCCTTAAAGATAACATCGTCCTCGATGTTCTTCTCTTGTTGGAACATTAACCTTTAATTTTCATTACCAATTATTTAGGAAATGTAAAATAATACTTAAATCATAATAATTCCACCAAAAACTCAAGGTGAACTTAGCCCTTTAATCATCAAAAGGATAAGAAAAACTCTATCAAGTGCATGTTGTATTTTATTTAGGAGTTACACTAGTCTTTCTCTCCCACTAATGTTTTTGCAAATTACTGTCTTTCTCTCCCACTAATGTTTTTGCAAATTACTGTCTTTCTCTCCCACAATAATTTCAATCAAATTCTAACTCATGGTATTTATCTCCAACCATTTCCTTTGAAAATTACTGTCTTTCTCTCCTAGAGTAATTTCATTCAAATTCAAACTCACGACATTAATCTCCAGCCATGTTCCTCTAGTATGTCAGGAATTTAAAGTTCAATAAATCATTATTTTATCTAACATGAGTTATTTCAGTCGCTTATATATTTCAATTAATTTCCTCTATGCATGCATATAGATCAGTCATTTATGACATGTTCATTTGCTCATAAAAACACAACCTATTTCATCGAAATTGTTGCTAAGATAATTCAATGTATCATGCATGCAAAACTATAACACATGCAACAACTTTGAGACATGAAATTTACAGTCTATTGTAACATCCAACATCTTAGATAATTTTGAACATAGACATAATTTCATCTAACCGTAGTTAATTTCAGGAAATTATTGAGGAACCGAGCATATTCCACCCAACCATGAACTATATCCAATAGTTACCCACCGAGCTAAGATCTACTTGCCACTAGAATCAACAACCTCATTGATTCCTTGGTGATTTCTTCCCAACAAATTTTTAGCAGCGTCCTGCTTTAAGGTCTGCCAACCTTTTTTCCTAGGCCTTTTTGTTTTATATTTTTCGAAAAATATATTCTTCTTTTTCTTTAAAGCATGCCTTTCTCTCCCGCTATGCTTTATTTTACCCCCCTTAGTATTTATCTCCAACTAAGTCATTAACATAATCTTTCTCTCCCATTATGTTAATATTTCCTCTTTATTATTTTCTCCTAGGGATTTTTAGGAGACTTTTAGGGAAGGTTCAAGTTGAACTTAACCACCAATAGCTTTTCATATGCTGGCAAGAAGTCTTCTAAAACTCTAGAGTGGGTAAGGCTGGATGATTGATTAGGGTTTAGCAGTTGTTCTCTACTTAATCCGTCACTTCAATTCTACTCCACTTCTCCTGTCGTTCATTTTCTCTGGTCTTTCTCAAAGCATTGAGGCTCAAATGAATCATGCGACCTCGGTTTGGTTATGGCGTATCACACATCTGGACATACGTCCTCTTCCATACGCTCACAGGTAATACGTATTCCCTTTGCCTCTTTCTATGGAATGCATTAAGATTTTGAAATTTATAATGGCTGTGTCTTTGACTTATGATCTTACGATGGTATATTAAAATTTCTGTTAGTTCTTTTCTCTAAAGATTCATTTTCTCATTACTTATTTGCGCATGCTTAAAATGAAAATTTTGGTTACGCGGTTGGAATCATCTGTTTGCTTATGATTTCCATAGCTAGCTATGAATACTTGTTGCAGTTTAATTAGAATCGTATGGCCTATTTTGATTCTTCATATGAGTTTCCTACTGCTCTTATAATCATCTCGTTCACTTAGTTTTCCACTACTTACATTGCACGTCCCACTGGATTTTTTTCCATTCAATACTTGATTGGCGTTTTATCTAAGGTTTCGATTTCTTTTCTGGGTCCATATAAAATTTTTCTAGGAATAGATTTTCATCTTTCGTGCCCTTATCAATCCGTTACTAATTTACTTCGCAATATCTCTGGGATGAACACGTCATTCATCTCAAGAATTTGATTCAGTGGGCTCTGTTTATCAAGACGTCAAGGCATTCTTCCCAGTTTCGCCTCTTTGTAAGTTACCTTGCTCTGTAACTTTCATGGAAAATTTGTTTATTATTATCGTATGGTGTATTTCTTCTCTAAATGCTAGTCTTATAAATGTCAGGGTCTCATTCCCTTATGAACGATGTTATTATAGGGGTTTGAAATTCGTTTGCCATCGTATTCCTCGATAAGGGACTTAACTTGGTTATGGAATTTCATTTTATATAGCATTGGAGTCACCGATAACTCTCAGCCCTTTTAACATCATCAATCAATATTTATATACAGGTTGAATCTACGATGGCCTCAGGACGAATATGATATCTCTATTATCCCAGAATGTATTGGGGATGTATTTGATTAAACGACTTAGGATTTTTATCTCCAACTATCCTTATACGTAATTCATGCAATACATATATAAAATTATTTTTGTGTTGTTTTATTGATGTTGACTAATAATATTCTGACATTTACTGCCTGGCTGAATGTCATGGTTTTATTCCAATTACTCTGTTAATTAAGTCGACTTCCCTTCTGTTGTTATGACTGTTAGTCAGTGAGTTACGCTCATAACTATATACCTATCAGAAAATTACTCAATGTTAAGATCTGTTTGCCTATACATTTAAGGGTTCGTTTATAATTCGTTTCAGTTTGCCTAACACTTGCAATGAGGCCTGTGTGTATAAAATTGATTTATTTCCCTTTCGATACGATTTCAGAAAGATAATATACATATTTATACCATAACTACTTCAATATTCTGACTTTATATTTAAACGGAAATCACTTCATTTCTCTTCTCAATGTAGAGATTCCTCCAGCATTTTTACATTTCATAAATGCATATACGTAAAATTCCTTTTAAATTTATTTTCCGGTTTCAGCTAGCAGAGTTATCTTACATCAGCATGTTTGTATTTCCTAGAGCAGTTTAATGACTTTTTCTTGTTTAATTTTTTCTCTCGTTAACTCTGTTAATGAAGAATAGTTGCAATGGGTTCTCTCTAACTCAACATGTTTTCCATTCAGGCTGAATATATTATTTAAATACTTCAGCACTACTTCTAATATATATACTTTGTTCAGATTTGAGAGGAAATTTTGTTTTATACTGTGCATGCAGATAATAGTTATGTCTATGGAATCTTCACTTTACTTCAGGCAATACCATCTATAAGCAGGATAAAATTTATCAAGTTAATTGTAAATTTTCCTAAAAATATATATATTTAGGACATACTAATTCTTTTATAGATGTATCAATGACATTTATCTTTTTGTTATAACATTTAAAAATTCTCAATAGTATAAAATTATATGTTACATAATTCACTTTTTCCTTAACCTGTCTATCAATTATATTCGGTAGAGTAACTTACTGTTTCACTTAATTTAGTAGAATTGCTGAGTTACTATAGATTGATAACTTCTACCTGAATTTCTCATCATGCAACTATACATTCCAGAAGTAGCATTTAAAATTATAATATTCAAAGTTGGTATGGAAACGATACATATCTCCAGATTTAGACCTTACCATGGTTTAGATATTCTGGATGATAATATTTCCATACTTTATTTTCCTACAACTATACAGACTGTAGAAGATTTATTTCTCCTATTTTGTTTTGTTAAATGTAGGGAATAGTAATCTCAACTTAAAACAAAATAATAGCTACATCATTTACCAGTATGATACTACAGCATATAAATTAACCTTTCATAAAAATTTGTGAGCATACCAATTCTGCAGATGACCAATCCTCCCAACCTTAGAGTTCATTTGTCTCCCGAACTCACCCCCTAGCTGAGATCCCCTCCCAGAACAGACCAACCTCAATTTGTTCTGGAATAGCTTATTTAAGCTTATGCTCTCCCCAAAGCCTGTTTCTAATTCTGCATCTAGAATTACAGGATGCTTTTATTCTTGTTTACCTAGGCTTCACTTATTTAGGGACTTTAAACCTGCTTTCTGCTTTTCCAGCTTTTTACCTCTTCCCAACTACTCTCCACATCATTGGGGAAATATATATTTTTCCTCAAAAATATAAATTAGAAATAAATTCTTTCAAGGATTTTTGAAAGATTTTTGGGGAAAGTCTTAGCCTCTTTCCATATCTCATGGATTTGGCAAGTGATCTCAAAAATATCATTTGGTCAACATGCACAGAAATATTTTATTTATTTTTCATAATTAAATAATTAATTACATTCACACAATAATTATCCATTGGGGTCCACTCCCCTTTGGACTGGAGTTCAAATGTTTAATTTGAAAAGATAAAACTAGGGGTGTTACATATTCCCCCTCTGAAAACAAACACCGTCCTTGGTGTTAACAACCAACTACTAGAGTTTATTTTGAAAATAGATATGGATATTTTTCCATCATCTCAGCTTCTCTTTCCCACGTAGCTTCTTTAGCAGTAAAGTGCTTCCACTGCACCTTTACTCTTGCTACTGTTCTGTTTCTCAATTCAATTTCTTCCTGCTCCAATATTTGAAGTGTTTCTGGAAGGAAATCCCCTTCTGGTTCCACCTGTATCACATTCCAATCAACAATGTGAGAAGCATCATGTACATATATTTTTAATAATGAAACATGAAACACATCATGAACTTTAGCATGGGGCAGTAAGGCCAGCTTATAAGCCACTGGTCCCACCCTTTCTAACACCTCGAAAGGCTCACAATATTTAGTAGCCAATTTTTCACAACTTCCCACATAAAGTGTGCTCTTTTTGGGTTTAATACGTAGATACACATGATCACCCACTTTGAACTCTCGATGCACTCTCTTCTTGTCAGCATAGTTTTTCTGTCGATCTTGTGCTGTCTTGATGTTTCTCTATATTTGTTTGACAATTATTTCCATTTCTTGTAGAGTATCTGGCCCCAATACTAGCTTATCTTCAGGTTGGATCCAACTTAAAGGAGTACGACACTTTCTTCCGTAGAGTGCTTCAAATGGAATCATTTTGATAGAGGATTGATAGCTGTTGTTATAAGCAAATTCGACTAAATGCAAGTAGTCTTCCCATATTGTTGGCCTATCCATCACATACATTTTCAGCATATCCTCCAAAATCTGGTTTGTTCTCTCTATTTGACCATCCGTCTGAGGGTGATAAGCAGTACTAAAATTCAGTTTAGTGCCCATGCCCCCAAATAGACCTTTCCAGAAGGCGGCTGTGAACTTAGCGTCTCTATCTTAAATAATCATATTTGGGACCCCGTGTAGCCTTACTATTTCTTTTAGGAACACATCTGCTACTTGGGCTGTCCCAAAAGTAGATTTTACAGGTATGAAATGTGCAGCCTTTGTTAAAGTGTCTACCACTACCATCACTGAGTCATGCTGGTACTTTTTTTTGGGTAACCCAGTTATGAAATCTATAGAAACAATGTCCCATTTCCATTTTGCAATTGGCAAGGGATTTAAAAGACCAGCTGGATGTTGATGTTCAACTTTGACTAGTTGACACTCCATGCATCTAGCTAAATAGTTTGCTACATCTTTTTTCATTCCTGGCCAAAACAATTTCTTTTTCAAGGCTGTAAGCATTTTCTGATATCCAGGATGTCCTGAATATGGATGTTTATGATACTCATCTAGGATTTATTTTTTCAAAGAATCCACATTGGGGATGTACAATCTATTTTTATAGCAGATCAGTCCTTTCTGGTTTTGAGTGTATTCAGCGATTTCTTTTTTCAGCATTTTCGCTTGTAGATTCTCATAGTCTGGATCTTGATCTGCTACCTTTTTAACTAGTTATTCTAAGTCAAAACTAGCACTACTCCCAATGCTGCTTAATATGTTTTAGCAAGCATTTCTGCTTAGATCATCGGAAATTTTGTTTTCTTTCCCTTTGATATGTTTTATGTCCATATCAAATTCACTTAGAAGAGACAGCCATCTGGCTTGTCAAGCATTCAAATCTGTTTGAGAAAAGAAATACTTGAGACTGATATGATCTGTCATCAATGTAAATTTTTTCCTAAGAAGATAGTGTCGCCACATCTTAAAGGCATGAATTACAGCATCCAATTCCAGATCATATACACTGTAATTTTGTTCATGTTTCTTAAGTTTTCTAGATTCATATGCAATAACAGAATTTTCTTGCAACAACACTCCTCCCAATCCCTCTCTACATGCATCAGTACACACATCAAACTCTTTGTCAGGATCTGCAATCTTCACTATAGGGGCTGTAGTGAGTTTTAATTTTAGTTTTTCAAAGCTGTTTTGACATTTTTCAGTCCACTCAAATTTGGTGCCTTTTCTCTGTAGTGAAGTTATGGGATATGCTACTGCAAAAAACCTTTCCACAAACCTTCAATAATAACCTACAATCTCCATAAACGATCTTACTGCTGAAACATCAGTCGGCACTGGCCATTCTCTAATAGCCTTTATTTTCTCAGGGTCAACAGCCAATCCTTGTTCAGAAATGATATGCCCCAAATATTGAATCTTGTCTTTATAAAATTCACATTTACTAAATTTGGCATATAACTGGTTTTCTTTCAAAGTC
Source organism: Pinus albicaulis (assembly GCA_034641835.2). Taxonomy (NCBI): domain Eukaryota; kingdom Viridiplantae; phylum Streptophyta; class Pinopsida; order Pinales; family Pinaceae; genus Pinus; species Pinus albicaulis. The sequence continues at coordinate 862,747,501 of CM076576.1, read as the reverse complement.
TGCAAAACTATCCTTAAGTGTTCTTTGTGCTCTTCCTCACTTTTTGAATAGACTATAATACCGTCTATGAACACTAGTACGAATTTATCTAAGTACTTGTTCAAAACGTTGTTCATGAAGAACATAAAAGTGGCAGGGGCATTTTTCAAACCAAAAGGTAGGACTAGAAATTCATAGTGACCACACCGGGTTCAAAAAGATGTTTTACTAATATCTTCCTCCTTAATTCTGAGCTGGTGATACCCAGTCCTCAAATCAATCTTAGAAAATACTGAAGCTCCTCTCACCTGATAAAAAAGATCATATATTCTGGGCAATGGGTACATGTTCTTGATTGTCAAATTATTCAGTTGACGGTAATCAATGCACATTCTAAAGGTTCCATCCTTCTTTTTCACGAACAACACCGGTGCTCCCCAAGGGGATACACTCGGTCTAACGTAACCTTTATCCAACAATTCTTGTAATTGCATTTTTAACTCCATGAGTTCAGGGGGGCTCATCCAGTAATGAGCTCTAGAAACAGGTGTTGCTCCTGGCACCAAATCGATTGAAAAATCGATTTCTCTTTTGGGGGGAAGATGAGGAATCTAATCTAGAAAAAATTCTTTGAAATCTCTTACCACTAGTAAAGTTTCTAGCAGGTTTTCTTCAGGTTGCTGTCCTAACTCTTCAACATGTACATCATATACTTGATCTCATTTTCTAGCTGTTCTTTTTAATTGCAGAGCTGATATTTGTCTTACAGAGATTGGTTTTGGTTTTCCTTTGAGTATAAAGGGTCTCCCTTCCTCATCTATGCAATGCAGAGTTTTATTCCAATAGTTCATCATAGCCTTTCTCTTTTCTAACTAGTCCATTCCTATCAGTAAATCATATGAGCCTAAGGGAATAATGTTTAAATTTACTTCTGTCTAAAAATCATTTAATTTAATTACTGTTTGAGGTAACTTATGGGTTACTTTTCACTTGGTGCCAGTGGCTAACTGGACCAACCAAGACTGCTAAAATTTTTCAGTTTTGAGATTGCATTTCTCTACAACTTGTGGACTAATGTAACTCAAAGAAGCACCCGGATCAATTAAAACTGTAACAGATTGGTCAGCAATCTTACCTTCCATCTCAACCATAGTAGCCTGGTGTTCTGCTTGTCGGTTCTCCAAGGCTACACTGATAGTGGGTAAATTCCTTGCTATATCATTCACTGTGGTAGCTTCTCTATCTCTCATAATCATCTAAATATTTTGGTGTGGATAGTCCCTCAACAGATGAGGTTCTCCACAACCCCAGCACTTCAAAGGCTCCCGCATTTTAACTGTTCCTTCCTTATTATTATCTCCGTCTATTTGTTTTGAACCAACTTGGGACTGAGCAGTTTGAATTTCCTTTGGTTTGTTAAATTTGTTTCGTTGATGATCCCTACCAAAGTTCTTCAAGTAAGCTGGTTTCTGTTTCTTTCCTTTGAATTCACCCTTGTTTACCGAACTTTTTCCTTGCTTAGCCTTTCCTTTAAAATACTAGTAGCATAATCTAGCTTTCCTCACCGCTTCATCCATAGTTTTTGGATTATAGAACTCTATTTTCTCCTTGTACATCGTAAGCAAACAGTTCAAAAACCTTTGTACCTTTGCCTTCTCTTCACGAATATAAGGAACATACCTTAAAAAATTTGTAAACTTGGTGACAAACTCATCTATGGTGAGTTGTCCCAATCTGAGTTTATGGAACTCCTTTGCTTTATCATCATAATAACGTTCGTTCAAATAGCAGTTTTTAAACTTGACTTGGTAATATTCCCAGGTCACTATTTTTTCATCAATGGCATGAACCATTTTTGTTTCCTCCCACCACAAGGTAGCCTTACTTTGCAGCTGGTAGATAGCTAATTTGGCCTTCAGATTGCTTTCATATTCATAGAACTGAAAATACTTAATAATATTCAACAACCATGCCTCAGCATATTCCTCCTTCTCCCCATCATAAGAGGGAGGTTTAATTTTTCGGAATTCCCCCTGTAATTCCTTCTTCTGTTTAGACTAATGTTTAGTAGTGTCATCTTCCTCAGAATCATCTGAGAACTTTCCTTTCTTCCTCTTTCCGGAATCTTCACCTTCTTGGTTATTCCGCGAGGTCAGTTCTCTTATTAGATTTTCCTGCTCCTCACTGGCTAATGACAACCTGTCATTCTGGCTTCTTAACTCAGCCATATCCCGTTGCAACCTGTGCAACATAGCCATCAGAGGAGCATTAGGATCTGGCATGTTATCTCCATCACTCAGATCAACATAAATTTCATCTCCTTCGACCATTGACCTTTCAATTCTAGTACCATTGTACACTAAACAAAACAACATCAGTAGCAATTTTTTTTCTCAAAAAAATAATTTATACAGTGAGCACAACAACAGCCCAGTTTTTTCTAACATGAGCTCTGATACCATTTGTAACATACCGCGATAACCTCGCAAGAAAATGCATGGAGTTAGGACTTTTTTCAACATTTACAAATGTGTAACCTTATAAATTACTTTATATATTTCCGCATTAACCATTTAAATACCCATCATCATCACTTAGATAAATATTTAGTAAAAATCATAGTGATTTACACAACTATTAATTGTCCTTATTGTAGCATATTAACTTAAATTTCCTTCTATAACTATGCATCGATCCCATGATCATTTTAATTCAATTAGTACATCACCTAATTGATAATATAAACATCACATCATGAAAGAAATTAACATCATGAAAATTACACAATGAACAATCACATAAATTGACACCGATATACCTTGGAAACCCTGTAGGGTGAAAACTAGCAAACGTTTAATTTTATTATTAAACGCTCGTGAGGATTGTCACCCCTCACTCAATGGTTATAAGGGAGTCCCTCCCTTGACCATTGTCATAAAAATTACATAGAAAAATAATCTTAAACGAAACATAACTAGCTATAAGCTATTACAATCATCTTGATACCATTTACCCACAAATCATTAATCTTTGTCTTTGTAGTCAGACTGTTTCCTTCAGGGGATCATCGTGCAATTGGAACTACTAAACTTGCATGGACTAACAACTCTTTATCTTCCACAATGTTAAACTTGAAAATTCATTTTCTCAAGTCATCCTTCTTTCCTTCCATTGCTGTCGTCAACACACTTGATATCATGATTAGATAAAATATTAATAAACCAATAATCAATCTCTATTTGTGAAATTTCAACAAATGTTTGTATGCATGTATAAAACATAACCACATTGACATTAGCTTCCTTATTTAACATCATTTCACATGCATTAGTAACAAATAAATCACTATCAAGCATCCTCTTTCTAACAAACACTAACAAAATCTTGCATGCACTTTCATATTATTTCCAAAAGAAAGCTAACATACTATATAATAATATTGTGTATGCAAGTGCATAACAAGATTTCCAGATAACTATCCCAACAAGAAATTTCTCTTTTTTCCTACTCTTATGTTTTCTTTTCAAAATGGATTAATGCAATAGATGTTATACTTATGCATGTGAATACATGTTCTTTTCCAAAAACATATTTTCCACCCAAGATCTATTCATAATGGTTATTATGTATAACAATGCCAACTCTATTTCAAACAAAGTTAACATACAAGCTATAGTTTTGTGCATGCAATAACATATCTTGTTCTTCCTGCATGTAAAACATATACTTCTTTCCAAAAGAAACTAAATAAATATTTCATGGAAAAATAAACACATTTCTTTTCCAAGGGTCAAACGCATACCACTTATTATTTCATGCATGCAAAGTGACATTTCCCTCTCATCCAAAAGATATAACCAATAACTATACATAATATTCTCCCAAAATAAAGCTAATACCATAGCTAATCCCTTTAGGTTTGCAAAATACATATTATTTTTCCCAAAAGAAGGCTAACACAATAAATATTATGTGATTGCATCTTCCTTTTCTCTAGAAATCTAATACTAAAAAAATATATTTTTCCCATGCATGCAAGCATATATGTTTCTCTAATAATCTTACATAATAAAGCATGTGATTACCATTTTTCCTCTCCAAGAATCTAATCCAATAATGCATACAAGGATATATTTTTCTATTCTATTCATTTTGAAGAGTTTTAACACAATAATTATTTCCTTGCATACAATTATGTAATGTTCCAAATGGGAAAAAATAGGCTCAGTAGGGAATATCTTAAGATATTCCACTATGGAATCACAACAATATGGAATTACAACAATAGATCTAAACCAGAGATAGACTGGTAGGGCATTTACTGGATGCATCACCTTCACAAGGAAGGGTGAAATCCAGAGGCTTCCTGGCCCGTTCCAGACTCTGTCTATAGAAGAATGGTGAAACACAGCAAGTGTGGGAATGACACACTCCTCTTAGATTTTTATTCTCTTAGGAACATTATATCTACATATCTGAACAATGGATCCAAAAGAGAAGCAAAAACCAACCAAGGAAGAAGCGGGAAATTCCACTCTCAGGAAAATCTGCAATAGGCTCAAGGAGGACGCTGCATAAGCAGGCCAGTTTGAAAATAATGCAGCCCAGGGCTGGGTTCCCTTATTTTAGGCTGTGTGGGACCTCCCAGTAGAGTTTCAAGAAAAAGAAATGAGTTTAGAGGGTTTAAGCAGATCTCCCACAATCAACACTAGCTGAAAATTAGCGAAAGGAGAGAGTTGGTAAATAGAGAAACCCTCCTTCAGGAATTGCGCAATTTTTGCTGGAAGACATTGGAAATCAGGAATTAGACTCATGTTATAGTATGGCATCAAGAAATAAGATCTATAATCAAGTTCCTTTGTAGAAGCATTGGATTTACTTGAAGCAAGAGCAAGAATCCTTCAGAAATAATAGCAGAAACAAATGGAAAAGCCGCAGAAAGACTTGACAGCATTTTAGATGAGGAGCTTCAGCTGCTGTAATTTAATATTCAGATCTACAACTGATATATGGCTGAAACATCAGATCCATACCAGATCTGGAACTACTCAGCCTTCTTAACAAGATCCCTTTGGGGTTTTATCAAAATAATGCATAAATAAGTGTAGATCTAGATTTTAATACACTGAAATTTTTATTGCAAATAAATTCAATCATTATAGAATCATTGCCCATATGCAAAAAAAAATATTTTCAAAGAATATGATTACTTATCTCTGGATGCATGCTTGGAATACTCTCTTCCTCTTCCTTGGCTCCATTCTCCATGTATTCTCCCCTTCCCCTCTTCTATTTTCCTCATAGTCTTATAATAAATAGAATTAATAGAATGGAATAGATTTTATAAATCATAAAAGTATTCCAACATTTTTCTAAATCACAAAAGAATTCCATCTTTTCTAAATCATAAAAGCATTCAAGCTTTTCTAAATCATAAAAGTATTCCAGAATTTTTTTAAAGAATTCCATATTTTCTAAATCATAAAAGCATTCCAGCTTTTCTAACTCACAAAAGAAATCCATAAATCTCTCATGCTTTTATTTTTAAAGCTATATTTGTTTTTCCCTTGTGAGCAAAATATCACTTATCCATAATTTTTCCAAATCTATTACTCATTATTTCTAAAACTCATAAAATATACCAACTTGGAAATATAATTTATTTCCATAGAAGAATTTAAATTATTCTAAATAAAATAATTAAGAAATAATTCCTCCAATATTCTTATAATTAAGAATTACAAGAATATTATTCATGTAATATCAATATAATAATTAATAATATTTAATTATTTAATAACCCTCATTTTATGAGAGTTTTTACGGTGGCTTACGCGAGGGATATTACAAACTCCCCCCCTTAAAGAGAACATCATCCTCGATGTTCTTTTCTTGTTCAAACATTAACCTTTAATTTTCATTACCAATGATTTAAGACTGTAAAATAATGCTTAAATCATAATACTTTCACAAAAACTCAAGGATCCATTAGCTCTTTAATCATCAAAATGATACGAAAAAATCTATCAAGTGCATGTTGCATTTTATTTAGGAGTTACACTAGTCTTTCTTTCCCACTAATGTTTTTGGAAATTACTGTCTTTCTCTCCCACAATAATTTCAATCAAACTCATGGTATTTATCTCCAACCATTTCCTTTGCAAATTACTGTCTTTCTCTCCCACAGTAATTTCATTCAAATTTAAACTCATGGCATTAATCTCTGGCCATGTTCCTCTAATATGTCAGGAATTTAAAGTTCAATAAATCATTATTTTATCTAACATGAGTTATTTTAGTCACCTATATATTTCAATTAATTTCCTCTATGCATGCATATAGATCAGTCATTTATGACATGTTCATTTGCTCATAAAAACACAACCTATTTCATCGAAATTGTTGCTAAGATAGTTTTATATATCATGCATGCAAAACTATAACACATGCAACAACTTTGAGACATGAAATTTACAGTCTATTGTAACATCCAACATCTTTAGATAATTTTGAGCATAGACATAATTTCATCTAACCGTACTTAATTTCTGGGAGTTATTGAGGAATCGAGCATATTCCACCCAACCGTGAACTATCTCTAATAGTTACCCACCGAGCTAAGATCTACTTGCTACTAGAATCAATAACCTCATTGATTCCTGGGTGCTTTCTTCCCAACATATTTTTAGCAGCGTCCTGCTTTAAGGTCTGCTAACCTTTTTGCCTAGGCCTTTTTGTTTTGTATTTTTCGAAAAAGATACTCTTCTTTTTCTTTAAAGCATGCCTTTGTCTCCCGCTATGCTTTATTTTACCCTTCTTAGTATTTATCTCCAACTAAGTCATTAAAATAATCTTTCTCTCCCATTATGTTAATATTTTCCTCTTTATTATTTTCTCCTAGGGATTTTTAGGAGACTTTTAGGGAAGGTCCAAGTTGAACTTAACCACCAATAGCTTTACATAAGTTGGCAAGAAGTCTTCTAAAACTCTAGAGTTATTTCCTGAATACCCCAACCAAATTATTCATTAACTCAACAATAAAATAAAATATTACCTCATTACATCAATCCCATCATAACTTCCATAGCCATTGAATCCAATAAAAATTCAATGTCTAAAAGTAGTCAATGTCTTAAAATCCACTGTAATTTACATAATTTTCCATTTGCATATTATCATTAATGCAAAGGAACATTTTTGTACACCATGCATCTATACTTAACTCATAACATGGGTCCCACAATTTGTCAAAGTACATTGACAAAAATTCATCACATGTAACATACGTGATATACATTCAAAATTTCCACATAATAATAATATCATGTAGCTTAGAAAAATGACATTGACATATCTTGCATACCATAACATTATACTTTATTTAATGTCTCACCTTAGCAACCATCAGTATTGTAGAGAACTAACAGTCCCATTGAACACTAGGACACAAAATGTGATTTTTTTCTTTCCTTACCATTAGCTTGCAGCCATGTAAGCAACAACCATTGAGGAATTTTGGTAAAATAATTTGCAATCATGTAATCTACAACCACTGCAAACTTTTATCAAATAGTGTGCAAGCATGCAATCTATGACCAATTCGACATTCCAACAAACAGTTTGCAAGCATGCAATCTACATCCATCTTGGAATTATAACAACAATTTTCTAGCATGAAATCTATGGTCAATGAGACATTCCACCAAATATTAGGCAAGCATACAATCTACCGCCATTGAGGGACTAGTTAGCAGACATGGAATAAATTTCCATAAATATGTTCAAAATTTTCAGAGAGATAGTAAAAATAGAATTTATAGAATATCATGAATCATATTCATATCATCAATGGTAAAATTTCTGCCCACAACACAACCAAAAATCCCTACAGGAGTGTCTAATCAGAAAAATCCACCAAATTATGGATCCAAGTCTAAAATTAACTTTTTCCTGGAATCAGCATGAGGGTTACATTATCTCAAGGTATGAAAACCTCTTGATGTTAAGATGAATCACATCCAAAACTTCCACGGATGCAATAACAACAAAAATTTGGATCTCATTTATTTCGAACACATGGAATGCAACTTTCCTCTACAAATCTAAATGAAGAGAGAGAATCCACAATTATGCTACTATGAGTTGTTCATTGACTTTAAGTTCACTATGTGAGTTCTACTTCACTCATTGCTTATTTTTAACAACTAAGGAGTTTCATTCAAATATATATATATTTTGTTTTCAACATTCCATTGTCCTCTTCAGGGTCAACCCCAACTTCTAAATTATTTAGTTATCACACAAACCATACATGTATTCATTATTTATAGGTAGTGCATGGTAACTTTAGTCATGTTTTCTCCCTTTTTTTTTCTTATGCATCATAATAAATTTTTCTAATATTATGCATGCAAACGTTGGTAATTAATCCACACTATAACTAGTGAGTGCTCAGGATGGTTCATATGTACAATAGAGGTTTTATTGTCTTCTATCCTCATCCATATTCAAATTTAATGAGCACAAATTTTAAAGAACATTGTAACTTTCTACTCTTTCATGCGGTCATTAATCATGCAACATGCATCTCATTTTAATTTTAGTCTACTACAAGTTTAATTAAAATCATACCTGATATGATGCCCACTAGCATCATACCTCTACTTCCTTTTTGCATAATGATTGCCAAAAGGCGCCAGTGTTGCAACCTTTTGCTTTGATACCATTTGTAAGTAATCAGAAAAATCGACCAAATTATGGATCCAAGTCTAAAAATAACTTTTTCTTGGTATCAACACGAGGGTTACATGATCTCAAGCTATGAAAACCCCTTAATGTTAAGATGAATCACATCCAAAACTTCCACGGATGCAATTATTTAAAACAACAAAATTGTGGAGCTCAATTACCACTTTTTGTCGAACACATGGAATGCAAACTTTCCTCTACAACTCTAAATGAAGAAAGAGAACCCACAATTATGCTACTATGATTTTTTTCATTGAATTTAAGTTTACTATGTGAGTTCTACTTCACTCATTGCTTATTTTTAACAACTAAAGAGGTTCATTCAATTTTGTTTTTTTCAACATTCCATTGTCCTCTTCAAGTTCAACCCCAACTTCTATATTATTTAGTTATCACACCAACCATACATGTATTCATTATTTATAGGTAGTGCATGATAACTTTAGCCATGTTTTTCCACTTTTTTTTTTCTTATGCACCATAATCATTTTTCTCATATTATGCATGCAAAGGTTGGTAATTAATCTGCAATATAAACAGTGAGTGCTCAAGATGGTTCATAGGTACAATATAAGTTTTATTGTCTTTAAATTTCATGAGCACAACTTTTAAAGAAACATTATAATTGTCTACTCTTTCATGCAGTCATTAATCATGCAACATGCATCTCATGTTAATTGTAGTATACCATCATGAAGAAAACCTTTATAAGTTACATACAGAATACCCATCATCATTAACGATTTAAATCAATTGAGGAATTAACTCATTGAATCATAACTGGTAATTTATTCCTTGGGGAGCACCGGTGTTGTTCGTGAAAAAGAAGGATGGAACCTTTAGAATGTGCATTGATTACCATCAACTGAATAAGTTGACAATCAAGAACAGGTACCCATTGCCCAGAATAGATGATCTTTATGATCAGGTGAGAGGAGCTTCAGTATTTCCTAAGATTGATTTGAGGACTGGGTATCACCAACTCAGAATTAAGGAGGAAGATATTAGTAAAACAACTTTTCGAACCTGGTATGGTCACTACGAATTTGTAGTCCTACCTTTTGGTTTGACAAATGCCCCTGCCACTTTTATGTGCTTAATGAACAACATTTTGAACAAGTACTTAGATAAATTCGTACTAGTGTTCATAGATGATATTTTAGTCTATTCAAAAAGTGAGGAAGAACACAAAGAACACTTAAGGATAACTTTGCAGACTTTGAAAGAGTGTTCATAGACGGTATTATAGTCTATTCAAAATGTGAGGAAGAGCACAAAGAACACTTAAGGATAGTTTTACAGACTTTGAAAGAAAACCAGTTATATGCCAAATTCAGTGAATGTGAATTTTATAAAGACAAGATTCAATATTTGGGGCATATCATTTCTGAACAAGGATTGGCTGTTGACCCTGAGAAAATAAAGGCTATTAGAGAATGGACGGTGCCGACTGATGTTTCAGCAGTAAGATTGTTTATGGGGATTGCAGGTTATTATCGAAGGTTTGTGGAAAGGTTTTCTGCAATAGAATATCCCATAACTTCACTACAGAGAAAAGGCACCAAATTTGAGTGGATTGAAAAATGCCAAAATAGCTTTGAACAACTAAAATTAAAACTCACTACAGCCCCTATACTGAAGATTGCAGATCCTGACAAAGAGTTTGTTGTGTGTACTGATGCATGTAGAGAGGGATTGGGAGGAGTGTTGTTGCAAGAAAATTCTGTTATTGCATATGAATCTAGAAAAATTAAGAAACATGAACAAAATTACAGTGTATATGATCTGGAATTGGCTGCTGTAGTTCATGCCTTGAAGATGTGGCGACACTATCTTCTTGGGAAAAAAATTACATTGATGACAGATCATATCAGTCTCAAGTATTTCTTTTCTCAAACAGATTTGAATGCTCGAAAAGCCAAATGGTTGTCTTTTCTAAGTGAATTTGATATGGACATAAAACATATCAAAGGGAAAGAAAACAAAATTGCTGATGATCTAAGCAGAAATGCTTGCCAAAACATAAGCAACATTGGGAGTAGTGCTAGTTTTGACTTAGAAGAACTAGTTAATCACATGCTTTATTATGTAAGATTATTTAGAGAAACACATATGCTTGTATGCATGGGAAAAATATAGTTTTGAGTATTAGATTTCTAGAGAAAACGAAGATGAAATCACATAATATTTATTGTGTTAGCCCTCTTTTGGGCAAAATAATATGTATTTTGCAAACCTAAAGGGATTAGCTATGGTATTAGCTTTATCTTGGGAGAATATTATGCATAGTTATTGGTTATATCTTTTGGATGAGAGGGAAATGTCACCTTGCATGCATGAAATAATAAGTGGTATGCGTTTGACCCTTGGAAAAGAAATGTGTTTATTTTTCCATGAAATATTTATTTAATTTCTTTTGGAAAGAAATATATGTTTTACATGCAAGAAGAACAAGATATGTTATTGCATGCACAAAACTATAAGATGTATGTTAAATTTGTTTGAAATAGAGTTGGCATTGTTATACATAATAACCATTATGAATAGATCTTGGGTGGAAAATATGTTTTTGGAAAAGAACGTGTATTCACATACATAAGTATAACATCTATTGCATTATTCAATTTTGAAAAGAAAACATAAGAGTAGGCAGAAAGAGAAATTGCTTGTTGGGATAGTTATCTTGGAGATCTTGTTAAGCATTTGCATGCACAATATTATTATATAGTATGTTAGCTTTCTTTTGGAAATAATATGAAAGTGCATGCAAGATTTTGTTAGTGTTTTTTATAAAGAGGATGCTTGATAGTGATTTATTTGTTACTAATGCATGTGAAATGATGTTAAATAAGGAAACTAATGTCAACGTGGTTATGTTTTATACATGCATATAAATATTTGTTGAAGTGTCACAAATAGAGATTGATTATTGGTTTATTAATATTTTATCTAATCATGATATCAAGTGTGCTGACGACAGCAATGGCAGGAAAGAAGGATGACTAAAGAAAAGGATTTTTCAAGTTTAACATTGTGGAAGATAAAGAGTTGTTAGTCCATGCAGGTTTAGTAGTTCCAATTGCACGATGATCCCCTGAAGGAAACCGTCTGACTACAAAGACATAGATTGATGATTCGTGGGTAAATGGTATCATGATGATTGTAATAGCTTATAGCTAGTTATGTTTCGTTTAAGATTATTTTTCTATGTAATTTTTATGACAATGGTCAAGGGGTGGACTCCCTTATAACCATTGAGTGAGGGGTGACAACCCTCACAAGCGTTTAATAATAAAATTAAACGTTTGCTGGTTTTCACCCTACGGGGTTTCCAGGTTATATCGATGTCTAATGATGTGATTTTTCATTGTGTTGTTTTCGTGATATTAATTTCTTCCATGATGTGATGTTAGGTGATGTAATAATTGAATTAAAATGATCATGGGATCGATGCATAGTTATAGTAGGAAATTTAAGTTAATATGCCACAACAAGGAAAATTAATGGTTGTGTAACTCACTATGATTTTTACTAAATATTTCTCTAAGTGATGATGATGGGTATTTAAATGGTTAATGCGAAAATATAAAAGGTAATTTATAAGGTTACTGACGATAACCTCGCATGAAAATGCATGGAGTTAGGAATTTTTTTCCAACATTTACGAATGTGTAACCATATAAATTACTTTATATATTTCCGCATTAACCATTTAAATACCCATCATCATCACTTAGAGAAATATTTAGTAAAAATCATAGTGAGTTACACAATCCATTAATTTTCCTTGTTGTAGCATATTAACTTAAATTTCTTGCTATAACTATGCATCAATCCCATGATCATTTTAACTCAATTAGTACATCACCTAATTGATAATATAAACATCAAATCATGGAAGAAATTAACATCATGAAAACGACAGAATGAACAATCACATAAATAGACACCGATATACCCTGGAAACCCCGTAGGGTGAAAACTAGCAAATGTTTAATTTTATTATTAAACGCTCGTGAGGGTTGTCACCCCTCGCTCAATGGTTATAAGGGAGTCCATCCCTTGACCATTGTCATAAAATTTACATAGAAAAATAATCTTAAACAAAACATAACTAGCTATAAGCTAATACAATCATCATGATACCATTTACCCACGAATCATCAATCTCTGTCTTTGTAGTCAGACTGTTTCCTTCAGGGGATCATCGTGAAATTGGAACTACTAAACCTGCATGGACTAACAACTCTTTATCTTCCACAATGTTAAGCTTGAAAATTCCTTTTCTCAAGTCATCCTTCTTTCCTGCCATTTCCGTCGTCAGCACACTTGATATCATGATCAGATAAAATATTAATAAACCAATAATCAATCTCTATTTGTGACACTTCAAAAAATATTTTATACTGTTGAGAATGATTAAATGTTATAACAGAAAGATAGATGTCATTGATACATCTATAAAAGAATTAGTCTATCCTAAATATATATATTTTTAGGAAAATTTACAATTAACTTGATAAATTTTATCCTCCTTATAGATGGTATTGCCTGAAGTAAAGTGAAGATTCCATAGGCATAACTATTATCTGTATGCACAGTATAAAAAAAAATTTCCTCTCAAATCTGAACAAAGTATATATATTAGAAGTAGTGCTGAAGTATTTAAATAATATATTTAGCCTGAATGGAAAACATGTTGAGTTAGAGAGAACCCATTGCAACTATTCTTCATTAACAGAGGTAACGAGAGAAAAACTTAAACAAGAAAAATTCATTAAACTGCTCTAGGAAATACAAACATGCTGATGTAAGATAACTCTGCTAGCTGAAACTGGAAAATAAATTTAAAAGGAATTTTACGTATATGCATTTATGAAATGTAAAAATGCTGGAGGAATCTCTACATTGAGAAGAGAAATGAAGTGATTTCCGTTTAAATATAAAGTCAGAATATTGAAGTAGTTATGGTATAAATATGTATATTATCTTTCTGAAATTGTACCGAAAGGGAAATAAATCAATTTTATACACACAGGCCTCACTGCAAGTGTTAGGCAAACGGAAACGAATTATAAACGAACCATTAAATGTATAGGAGAACAGATCTTAACATTGAGTAATTTTCTGATAGGTATATAGTTATGAGCGTAACTCACTGACTAACAGTTTTAACAACAGAAGGGAAGTCGACTTAATTAATAGAGTAATTGGAATAAAACCACGACATTCAGCCAGGAAGTAAATGGCGGACTATTATCAGTCAACGTCAATAAAACAACACAAAAATAATTTTATATATGTATTGTATGAATTACGTCTGAGGATATTTGGAGATAAAAATCCTAAGTTGTTTAATCAAAGACATCCCCAATACATTCTGGGATAATAGAGATATCATATTCGTCCTGAGGCCATCATAGATTCAACCTGTATATAAATATAGATTGATGATGTTAAAAGGGCTGAGAGTTATCGATGACTCCAATGCTGTATAAAACGAAATTCCATAACCAATTTAAGTCCCTTACCGAGGAATACGATGGCAAACAAATTTCAAACTCCCCCAATAACATCGTTCATAAGGGAATGAGACCCTGACATTTATAAGACTAGCATTTAGAGAATAAATACACCATACGATAATAATAAACAAATTTTCCATGAAAGTTACCGAGCAATGTAACTTACAGAGAGGCGAAACTGGGAAGAATGCCTTGACGTCTTAATAACCAGAGCCCACTGAGTCAAATTCTTGAGATGAATGACGTGTTCATCCTAGAGATATTGTGAAGTAAATTAGTAATGGTTTAATAAGGGCACGAAAGATGCAAATCTATTCCTAGAAAATTTTATATGGACCCAGAAAAGAAATCGAAACCTTAGATAAAATGCCAATCAAGTATTGAATGGAAAAAAATCCAGTGGGACGTGCAATGTAAGTAGTGGAAAACTAAATGCACGAGATGATTATAAGAGCAGTAGGAAACTCATACGAAGAATCAAAACATGCCATACGATTCTAATTAAACCCCAACAAGTATTCACGGCTAGCTATGGAAATCATAAGCAAACAGATGATTCCGACCGCGTAACCAAACTTTTCATTTTAAGCACGTGCAGATAAGTAATGAGCAAATGAATCTTTAGAGAAAATAACTAACATAAATTTCAATATACCATCGTATGATCGTAAGTCTAACATACGACCATTATAAATTTCAAAATCTCAATGCATTCCATAATACTATTACCAATTATAGTTAGGTTTCATTTAAGATTATTTTTCTATGTAAATTTTATGACAATGGTCAAGGGATGGACTCCCTTATAACCATTGAGTGAGGGGTGACAAACCTCACGAGCGTTTAATAATAAAATTAAACGTTTGCTAGTTTTCACCCTACGGGGTTTCCAGGGTATATCGGTGTCTATTTATGTGATTGTTCATTGTGTCGTTCATGATGTTAATTTCTTTCATGATGTGATGTTGATATTATCAATTAAGTGATCTACTAATTGAATTAAAATGATCATGGGATCGATACATAGTTATAGCAGGAACTTTAAGTTAATATGCTACAACAAGGATTTTTGCTAAATTCATAGGTAACTCACTATGATTTTTGCTAAATATTTCTCTAAGTGATGATGATGGGTATTTAAATGGTTAATGCAGAAATATATAAAGTAATTTATAAGGTTACACATTCGTAAATGTTGAAAAAAATTCCTAACTCCATGCATTTTTCCTGCGATGTTATTAGGATATGTTACAAATGGTATGATTTTAAGTGAGCATAATCATGATTTTTCATTATACAGTGAATTATACCACCATTAATTGTCCTTGCTGTAGCATATTAACTTAAATTTCCTGCTATAACTATGCATCGATCCCATGATCATTTTAATTCAATTAGCAGATCACCTAATTGATAATATAAACATCACATCATGAAAGAAATTAACATCATGAAAACGACAGAATGAACAATCACATAAATAGACACCGATATACCTTGGAAACCCCGTAGGGTGAAAACCAACAAATGTTTAATTTTATTATTAAATGCTCGTGAGGGTTGTCACCCCTCACTCAATGGTTATAAGGGAGTCCATCCCTTGACCATTGTCATAAAATTTACATAGAAAAATAATCTTAAATGAAACATAACTAGCTATAAGCTATTACAATCATCATGATACCATTTACCCACGAATCATCAATCTCTATCTTTGTAGTCAGACTGTTTCCTTCAGGGGATCATCGTGCAATTGGAACTACTAAACCTGCATGGACTAACAACTCTTTATCTTACACAATGTTAAACTTGAAAATTCCTTTTCTCAAGTCATCCTTCTTTCCTGCCATTGCTGTCGTCAGCACACTTGATATCATGATTAAATAAAATATTAATAAACCAATAATCAATCTCTATTTGTGACATTTCAACAAATATTTGTATGCATGTATAAAACATAACCACATTGACATTAGTTTCCTTATTTAACATCATTTAACATGCATTAGTAACAAATAAATCAGTAATTATTGCCCATATGAAAATTCGGATCAAGGTTAATGACCAAGTACTCATAGCGTACACGCTACGATGAGACCATTAATGAAACGTGCCTCGAAAGTTATGAAAACCAAATTGATGAGGACCATCAAAAGCAAGTCTACTTGCTAGGGGAATGGAATTATCAACCATTGCCCTCAGTTATACTCATATCAAAAGTCGATGATATGATTGTTGAGAATTCATGAACGACTAGTAAAGTTCTAAGGTTATGCACATAACCATATATATATATGTAATTCGAATTTGACGTAAGGTGATACAATTAATCACCCTTATCTATAGATAAAAGGTATATATAATAATTGGATCGATAATATAAATGTAAATAGAGAGAGGTACATACACAACCACTGAGGTATGTATAAGCAATGAAATAGAAGGGAAAATCAAATTATGAAAGATATGCTATTAATGGATATGAAAATTAGGTGGGAAGACCAATTGCATTTAATTGAAATTGCCAATAATAACAGCTATTCTAATTCTATAGATATGAGTTTGTTTGAGACACTCAATGGACGAAAATGTCATACTCCTTTAAGCTGGAGTCAACTTGAAAACAAGTAAATCCTAGTGTCAGATGCTTTGCAGGAAATGGAAAGAGTTGTAAAATAGATTCAGAAAAACAATAAAACAGCTCAAGATAGACATAAAATATATGACGAAAAGAAGAGAGTTGGGTGGTCAGGTATATTGGTGTATTAAAACCAATATGAACACTTTGCATACTGGTAGTTGTGAAAAATCGGGTCCTTAATACTGTGGACTCTTTGAAGTCCTAGAAAGGATGTGACCAGTGGCTTATGAACTGGCCTTACCCCTACATATTAAAGTGCATGATGTGTTTCATGTCTCTTTATTGGAAAAAAATATGTACATGATGCTTCTCACATTATTGATTGGAATGTGATTTAGGGGGAACTAGAATTTCAAAGCCGCTTCAAATCTTGGGGCGGGAAGAAATTGAATTGCGAAATCGAACAGTAGCCAGAGTAAAGGTGCAGTGGAACACTTTACTGCTGAAGAAGCTACATGGGAAAGAGAAGCTGAGATGATGGGAAAATATCCATTTTTATTTGCAAATTAAACTCTAGTAGTTAGCTGTTAACACTGAGGACGGTGTTTGTTTTCAGAGGGGGAATATGTAACACCCCTAGTTTTTATGCTTTTCAAGTTAGGCATAAATCCAAAGGGGAGTGGACCCCGCTTATGCTCTCCCCAAAGCCTGTTTCTAATTCTTTGTCCAGAATTACAGGATGCTTTTATTCCTGTTTGCCTAGGCTTCCCTTATTTAGGGACTTTAAAGTTGCTTTCTGCTTTTCCAGCTTTTTACCTCTTCCAAACTACTCTCCACATCATTGGGGAAATCTAGATAACACATGCAACAAATTTGAGACATGAAATTTACAGTCTATTGTAACATCCAACATCTTTAGATAATTTTGAGCATAGACATAATTTCATCTAACCGTACTTAATTTCTGGGAATTATTGAGGAACCAAGCATATTCCACCCAACCATGAACTATCTCCAATAGTTACCCAACGAGTTAAGATCTACTTGCCACTAGAATCAACAACCTCATTGATTCCTTGGTGCTTTCTTCCCAGCATATTTTTAACAGCGTCCTGCTTTAAGGTCTGCCAACCTTTTTGCCTAGGCATTTTTGTTTTATATTTTTTGAAAAAGATAATCTTATTTTTCTTTAAAGCATGTCTTTCTCTCCCGCTATGCTTTATTTTACCCCACTTAGTATTTATCTCCAACTAAGTCATTAACATAATATTTCTCTCCCATTATGTTAATATTTCCTCTTTACTATTTTCTCCTATGGATTTTTATGAGACTTTTAGGGAAGGTCCAAGTTGAACTTAACCACCAATAGCTTTTCATAAGCTGGCAAGAATTCTTCTAAAACTCTAGAGTTATTTCCTAAATACCCCAACCAAATTATTCATTAACTCAATAGTAAAATAAAATATTACCTCATTACATCAGTCCCATCATGGCTTCCATAGCCATTGAATCCAATAAAAATTCAATGTCTAAAAATAGTCAATGTCTACAAATCCACTGTAATTTATATAATTTTCCAACTACATATTATCATTAAGGAAAATGAACATTTATGTACACCATGCATCTATACTTGATCCTTAACATGGGTCCCACGATTTGTCAAAGTACATTTTCAACAATTCATCACATGTAATATATGTGGTATACATTCCAAATTTCCACATAATAATAATCATGTAACTTAGAAAAAGGACATTAACATATCTTGCATACCATAGCATTATACTTTATTTAAGGTCTCACCTTAGCAACCATCAATATTGTAGAGAACTAATAGTCCCATTGAACACTGGGACACAAAATGTGATTTTATCTTTCCTTACCAGTAGCATGCAGCCATGTAAGTAACAACCATTGAGGAATTTTGGGAAAATAATTTGCAATCATGTAATCTACAACCGCTGTAGACTTTTATCAAATACTTTCCAAACATGCAATCTATGACCAATTCGACATTCCAACAAACAGTTTGCAAGCATGCAATCTACGACCAATTTGACATTCCAACAAACAGTTTGCAAGCATGCAATCTACATCCATCTTGGAATTATGACAACAATTTTCAAGCATGAAATTTATGGTCAATGAGACATTCTACCAAATGTTTGGCAAGCATACAATCTAGCACCATTCAGGGACTAGTTAGCAGACATGAAATAAATTTCCATAAATATGTTTAAACTATCAAAGATATAGTTAAACTAGAATTTATAGAATAACATGAATCATATTCATATCATCAATGGTAAAATTTCTGCCAACAACACAACCAACAATCCCTACAGGAGAGTCTGATCAGGAAAGTCGACCAAATTATGGATCCAAGTCTGAACATAGATTTTTCTTGGTATCAACACGAGGGTTACACGATCTCAAGGTATGAATACCCCTTAATGTTAAGATGAATCACATCCAAACATCCACGGATGCAATTAATTAAAACAACAAAACTTTGGATCTAATTTATTTGAAACACATGGAATGCAAACTTTCCTCTACAACTCTAATTGACAAAATAGAACCCATAATTATGTTACTATGATTTTTTCATTGACTTTAACTTCACTATGTGAGTTCTACATCACTCATTGCTTATTTTTAACAACTAAAGAGTTTCATTCAATTTTTGTTTTTGTTTTGTTTTTACAATATTCCATTGTCCTCTTTAGGGTCAACCCCAACTTCTATATTATTTAGTTATCACACCAACCATACATGTATTCATTATTTATAGGTAGTGCATGGTAACTTTAGCCATGTTTTTCCACTTTTTTCTCTTATGCACCATAATCATTTTTCTAATATTATGCATGCAAAGGTTGGTAATTAATCTGCACTATAACTAGTGAGTGCTCAGGATGGTTCATAGCTACAATAGATGTTTTATTGTCTTTTACCCACACCCATATTCAAATTTCATGAGCACAACTTTTAAAGAAACATTATAACTTTCTACTCTTTCATGTGGTCATTAATCAGGCATCATGCATCTCATGTTAATTGTAGTATACTACAAGTTTAATTAAAATCATACCTGAGATGATGCCCACAAGCCAGATATCATTATGAAACTTCTATATTATTTAGTTATCACACCAACCATATATGCATTCATGATTTATAAGTAGTGCATGGAAACTTTAGTCATGTTTT
The DNA here is from genome assembly GCA_034641835.2 of Pinus albicaulis. Classification (NCBI taxonomy): domain Eukaryota; kingdom Viridiplantae; phylum Streptophyta; class Pinopsida; order Pinales; family Pinaceae; genus Pinus; species Pinus albicaulis. The sequence goes on along the minus strand of CM076576.1, from coordinate 862,727,452 downwards.
TCTCCCTTTTTTGTTTTCTTATGCACCATAATAATTTTTTCTAATATTATGCATGAAAACGTCGGTAATTAATCCACACTATAACCAGTGAGTGCTTAGGATGGTTCATACATGTACAATAGAGGTTTTATTGTCTTTTACCCACATCCATATTCAAATTTCATGAGCACAACTTTTAAAGAAACATTATAACTTTCTACTCTTTCATGTGGTCATTAATCATGCATCATGCATCTCATGTTAATTGTAGTATACTACAATTTTAATTAAAATAATACCTGAGATGATGCCCATTAGCATCATACCTCTACTTCCTTTTTGCATAACGATTCTCAAAAGGTGCCAGTGTTGCAACCTTTTGCTCTGATACTATTTGTAACATACCCCAATAATCTCGCAGGAAAATGCATGGAGTTGGGATTTTTTTTCAACATTTATGAATGTGTAACCTTATAAATTACTTTATATATTTCCTCATTACCATTTAAATACCCATCATCATCACTTAAAGAAATATTTAGTAAAAATCATAGTGAGTTATACCACCATTAATTGTCCTTGTTGTAGCATATGAACTTAAATTTCCTGCTATAACTATGCATCGATCCCATGATCATTTTTATTCAATTAGCAGATCACCTAATTGATAATATAAACATCACATCATGAAAGAAATTAACATAATGAAAACGACAGAATGAACAATCACATAAATAGACACCGATATACCCTGGAAACCCCGTAGGGTGAAAACCAGCAAACGTTTAATTTTATTATTAAACGCTCGTGAGGGTTGTCACCCCTCACTCAATGGTTATAAGGGAGTCCATCCCTTGACCATTGTCATAAAATTTACATAGAAAAATAATCTTAAATGAAACATAACTAGCTATAAGTTATTACAATCATCATGATACCATTTACCCACGAATCATCAATCTCTGTCTTTGTAGTCAGACTGTTTCCTTCAGGGGATCATCGTGCAATTTGAACTACTAAACCTACATGGACTAACAACTCTTTATCTTACACAATGTTAAACTTGAAAATTCCTTTTCTCAAGTCATCCTTCTTTCCTGCCATTGCCGTCGTTAGCACGCTTGATATCATGATTAGATAAAATATTAATAAACCAATAATCAATCTCTATTTGTGACACTTCAACAAATATTTGTATGCATGTATAAAACATAACCACATTGACATTAGTTTCCTTATTTAACATCATTTCACATGCATTAGTAACAAATAAATCACTATTAAGCATCCTCTTTCTAACAAACACTAAGAAAATCTTGCATGCACTTTCATATTATTTCCAAAAGAAAGCTAACATACTATATAATAATATTGTGCATGCAAATGCATAAAAAGATTTCAAGATAACTATCCCAACAAGCAATTTCTCTTTTTGCCTACTCTTATGTTTTCTTTTCAAAATGGATTATTGCAATAGATGTTATACTTATGCATGTGAATACATGTTCTTTTCCAAAAACATATTTTCCACCCAAGATCTATTCATAATGGTTACTATTTATAACAATGCCAACTCTATTTCAAACAAAGTTAACATACAAGTTATAGTTTTGTGCATGCAATAACATATCTTGTTCTTCCTGCATGTAAAACATATATTTCTTTCCAAAAGAAATCAAATAAATATTTCATGGAAAAATAAACACATTTCTTTTCCAAGGGTCAAATGCATACCACTTATTACTTCATGCATGCAACGTGACATTTCCCTCTCATCCAAAAGATATAACCAATAACTATGCATAATATTCTCCAAAGATAAAGCTAATACCATAGCTAATCCCTTTAGGTTTGCAAAATACATATTATTTTGCCCAAAAGAGGGCTAACACAATGAATATGATGTGATTTAATCTTTGTTTTCTCTAGAAATCTAATACTCAAAACTATATTTTTCCCATGCATACAAGCATATATGTTTCTCTAAATAATCTTACATAATAGATCATGTGATTAACCTTTTTTCTCTCCAAGAATCTAATCCAATAATGCATACAAGGATATATTTTTCTCTTCTATTCATTTTGAAGAGTTTTAACACAATAATTATTTCCTTGCATACAATTATGTAATGTTTCAAGTGGGAAAAAAATAGGCTCAGTAGGGAATATCTTAAGATATTCCACTATGGAATCACAGAAATATGGAATTACACCAATAGATCTAAACTAGAGATAGACTGGTAGGGCATTTACTGGATGCATCACCTTCACAAGGAAAGGTGAAATCCATATTTAGACCCTACCATGGTTTAGAGATTCTGGATGATAATATTTCCATACTTTATTTTCCTACAACTATACAGACTGTAGAAGATTTATTTCTCCTATTTTGTTCTGTTAAATGTAGGTAATAGTAATCTCAACTTAAAACAAAATAATAGCTACAACATTTACCAGTATGATACTACAGTATATAAATTAACCTTTCATAAAAATTTGTGAGCATACCAATTCTACAGATGACCAATCCTCCCAACCTTAGAGTTCCTTTGTCTCCCGAACTCACCCCCTAGCTAAGATCCCCTCCTAGAACAGAACAACCTCAATCTGTTTTGGATTAGCTTATTTAAGCTTATGCTCTCCCCAAAGCCTGTTTCTAATTCTGCATCCAGAATTACAGGATGTTTTTATTCCTGTTTGCCTAGGCTTCCCTTATTTAGGGACTTTAAAGCTACTTTCTGCTTTTCCAGCTTTTTACCTCTTCCCAACTACTCTCCACATCATTGGGGAAATCTAGATTTTTCCTCAAAAACTAAATTAGAAATAAATTCTTTTAAGTATTTTTGAAAGATTTTTGGGGAAAGTCTTAGCCTCTTTCCATACCTCATGGATTTGGCAAGTGATCTCAAAAACCTCATTTGGTCAACATGCACAGAAATATTTTATATACGATATCATAGTTGGTTCTCTTTTTTCTTATTTATAACTTTTTTTTCAGTGTTACTCAAAGCTAATGTGTTTTATTTTTTTTACTCTCTGTATACAGGTATAAAAGGTTTTCATTTTTATCATGCCGGATTTCCTTTCTTTATCTCTTTTATATACCTACGATTTGTTCTCTAGGTTGTGGTGATATTGTAGTTATACGATTTGGGAGGTCTGCACTTTATCGCCTAGCTTCTTTTTTTTTCTAATTTGCTTTATCTCTGACTTTTCCTCTTTTTTCTAATTTCGTTTCACTTCAATTTACCCTTCTAACTTTATTTCAGTTTTTTCTTACAGGTAAATTTTTTTTCTTTTGAGTTTACTTATAAAATGTTTCATCCTTGAGCCTCGTGGAGACCTATTAAGCAGTTCCGTTATACATTACAGGTCAATAATGTTTCACCTTTTCGACCATCTTACTCCGATGGCCAGAATTCGTGAGAAAAATTCCACTCGATTTGACGACATGCAGAATGTCAAAAATCAATTGTAGAAGTATTGTAACAATTTTTGTTTCTCACTGAATTTGTAATAATATTCATTGGGACTATGAATTTTCTTACCCCCTTATTCAATTTTATATAGTACTGAACCGGGAATATTTATTTGTCTGCATATCTATGTTTTAAAGGTATAAGTGGATATCTACATATCTTCGAAACTTGCTTATTCTTCTCTACAATAGCTCATAATTTTTCTGTTTACTAATTCTTTAATGAAATAAAGTAATATTTATTGTGTTAGCCCTCTTTTGGGAAAAATAATATCTATTTTGCAAACCTAAAGGGATTAGCTATGGTATTAGCTTTATTTTGGGAGAATATTATGCATAGTTATTGGTTATGTCCTTTGGATGAGAGAGAAATGTCACTTTGCATGCATGAAATAATAAGTGGTATGCGTTTGACCCTTGGAAGAGAAATGTGTTTATTTTTCCATGAAATATTTATTTAGTTTCTTTTGGAAATAAATATAAGTTTCACATGCAGGAAGAACAAGATATGTTATTGCATACACAAAAATATAACTTGTATGTTAACTTTGTGTGAAATAGAGTTGGCATTGTTATACATAATAACCATTATGAATAGATCTTGGGTGGAAAAGATGTTTTTGGAAAAGAACATGTATTCACATGCATAAGTATAACATCTATTGCATTAATCCATTTTGAAAAGAAAACATAAGAGTAGGAAAAAAGAGAAATTGCTTGTTGGGATAGTGATCTTAAAGTCTTGTTATGCATTTGCATGCACAATATTATTATATAGTATGTTAGCTTTCTTTTGGAAATAATATGAAAGTGCATGCGAGAATTTGTTAGTGGTTGTTAGAAAGAGGATGCTTGATAGTGATTTATTTGTTACTAATGCATGTGAAATTATGTTAACTAAGGAAATTAATGTCAATGTGGTTATGTTTTATACATGCATACAAATATTTTTTGAAGTGTCACAAATAGAGATTGATTATTGGTTTATTAATATTTTATCTAATCATGATATCAAGTGTGCTGATGACAAAAATGGTAGGAAAGAAGGATGACTTGAGAAAATGATTTTTCAAGTTTAACATTGTGGAAGATAAAGAGTTGTTAGTCTATGCAAGTTTAGTAGTTCCAATTGCACGATGATCCACCGAAGGAAACAATATGACTACAAAGATAGAGATGATGATTCGTGGGTAAATGGTATCATGATGATTGTAATAGCTTATAGCTAGTTATGTTTCGTTTAAGATTATTTTTCTATGTAATTTTTATGACAATGGTCAAGGGATGGACTCCCTTACAACCATTGAGTGAGGGGTGACAACCCTCACGAGCATTTAATAAAAAAATTAAACGTTTGCTGGTTTTCACCCTACGGGGTTTCCAGGGTATATCGATGTCTAATGATGTGATTGTTCATTGTGTCATTTTCATGATGTTAATTTCTTGCATGATGTGATGCTTATATTATCAATTAGGTGAAGTACTAATTGAATTAAAATGATCATGGGATCGATACATAGTTATAGCAGGAAATTTAAGATAATATGCTAAAACAAGGACAATTAATGGTTGTGTAAGTTACTATGATTTTTACTAAATATTTCTCTAAGTGATGATCATGGTTATTCATACGGTTAATGTGGAAATATAGAATGTAATTTATAAGGTTGCATATTCTTAAATGTTGAAAAATTTCCTAACTCCATGCATTTTCTTTCGAGGTTATTGGTGTATGATACAAATATATGCTATATATGGATATAAATTTATACATATATGCTTGTATGCATGGGAAAAATATAGTTTTGAGTATTAGATTTCTAGAGAAAACAAAGATGAAATCACATAATATTTATTGTGTTAGGCCTCTTTTGGGCAAAATAATATGTATTTTGCAAACCTAAAGGGATTAGCTATGGTATTAGCTTTATCTTGGGAGAATATTATGCATAGTTATTGGTTATATATGACTTTAAGATATTCTACTATGGAATCACAACAATATGGAATTACACCAATAGATCTGAACCAGAGATATACTGGTAGGGCATTTACTAGATGCATCACCTTCACAAGGAAGGGTGAAATCCAGAGGCTTCCTGGCCCGTTCCAGACTCTGTCTATAGAAGAATGGTGAAACACAGAAAGTGTGGGAATGGCGCACTCCTCTTAGAGTTTGTTTCTCTTAGGAACCTTAGATCTATAGATCTAAACAATGGATAAAAAAGAGAAGCAAAAACCAACCAAGGAAGAAGAAGAAAATTCCACTCTCAGGAAAATCTGTAATAGGCTCAAAGAGGACACTGTACAAGCAAGCCAGTGTGAAAATAACACAGACCGGTGCTGGGTTCCTTTATTTTAGGTTGTGTGGGACCTCCAAGCAAAGTTTCAGAAAAAAGAAATGAGTTTAAAGGGCTTAAATAGATCTCCCACAATCAACACTAGTTGAAAATCAGCTAAAGGAGAGAGTTGGTAAATAAAGGAACCCTCCTTCAGGAATTGCGCAGTTTCTACTGGAAGACACCAGAAATCAGCCATTAGACTCATGTTACAATATGGGATTAAGAAATCAGATCTATAATCAAGGTCCTTTGTAGAAGCATTGGATTTACTTGAAGCAAGAGCAAGAATCCTTCAGAAATAATAGCAGAAACAAATGGAAAAGCTGCAGAAAGACTTGATAGCATTTTATATGAGGAGCTTCAGTTGTTGTAGGTTAATATTCAGATCTACAACTGATATATGGCCGAAACATCAGATCCATACCAGATCTGGAACTACTCAACCTTCTTAACAAGATCCCCTTGGTGTTTTATCAAAATAATGCATAAATAAGTGTAGATCTAGATTTTAATACACTGAATTTTTTATTGCAAATAAATTCAATCATTATAGAATCATGGCCCATATTCAAACAAAAATATTTTCAAAGAATATGGTTACTTATCTCTTGCATGCTTGGAATATTCTCTTCCTCTTCCTTAGCTCCATTCTCCATGTATTCTCCCATTCCCCCCTCCTTTACTTCTCTCATAGGCTTATAATAAAATAGAATTAATAAAATGGAATAGATTTTAAAAATCATAAAAGTATTCCAACTGTTTTCTAAATCATAAAAGAATTCCATCTTTTCTAAATCATAAAAGCATTCCATCTTTTCTAAATCATAAAAGTATTCCATCTTTTTTTCTAAATCATAAAATATTTCCATCTTTTCTAAATCATAAAAGCATTCTAGCTTTTATAACTCACAAAAGCAATCCATAAATCTCTCATGCTTTTATTTTTAAAGTTATATTTATTTTGTCCTTGTGAGAAAAATATCACTTATCTTTTTTTCCAAATCTATTACTCATTATTTCTAAAACCAAACTATTACTCATTATTTCTAAAACTCATAAAATATACCAACTTGGAAATATAATTTATTTCCATAGAAGAATTTAAATTATTCTAAATAAAATAATTAAGAAATAATTCTTCCAATATTCTTATAATTAAGAATTACAAGAATATTATTCATGTAATATAAATATAATAATTAATAATATTTAATTATTTAATAACCCTCATTTTATGAGAGTTTTTACGGTGGCTTACATGAGGGATATTACAAACTCCCCCCCTTAAAGAGAATATTGTCCTCTATGTTCTTCTCTTATTGGAACGTTAACCTTTAATTTTCATTACCAATTATTTAGGAAATGTAAAATAATACTTAAATCATAATACTTCCATATATGATATCGACTCACCAGAATTTGACCATATATATACCATATTTGTATATTGAATATTTAGCATACAAACATGAGCTCTGATACTATTTGTAGATTTTTTCATTGACTTTAAGTTCACTATGTGAGTTCTACTTCACTCATTGCTTATTTTTAACAACTAAAGAGTTTTGTTCAAATATATATATATATATATATATATTTTGTTTTCAACATTCCATTTTCCTCTTCAGGGTCAACCCCAACTTCTAAATTATTTAGCTATCACACCAACCATACATGTATTCATTCTTTATAGGCAGTGCATGGTAACTTTAGCCATGTTTTTCCACTTTTTTTTTCTTATGCACCATAATCATTTTTCTAATATTATGCATGCAAAGGTTGGTAATTAATCTACACTATAATCGGTGAGTGCTCAGGATGGTTCATAGGTACAATAGAGGTTTTATTGTCTTTTACCCACATCCATATTCAAATTTCATGAGCACAACTTTTAAAGAAACATTATAACTTTCTACTCTTTCATGTGGTCATTAATCATGCATCATGCATCTCATGTTAATTGTAGTATACTACAAGTTTAATTAAAATCATACCTGAGATGATGCCCACTAGCATCATACTTCTACTTTTTCTTTTCATAATGATTCCCAAAAGGTGCCAGTGTTGCAACCTTTTGCTCTGATACCATTTGTAACATACCTCGATAACTCTGTTAATGAAGAATAGTTGCAATGGGTTCTCTCTAACTCAACATGTTTTGCATTCAGGCTGAATATACTATTTAAATACTTCAGCACTACTTCTAATATATATACTTTGTTCAGATTTGAGAGGAAATTTTGTTTTATACTGTGCATGCAGATAATAGTTATGTCTATGGAATCTTCACTTTACTTAAGGCAATACCATCTATAAGCAGGATAAAATTTATCAAGTTAATTGTAAATTTTCCTGCAAATATATATATTTAGGACAGACTAATTCTTTTATAGATGTATCAATGACATCTATCTTTCTGTTATAACATTTAAACATTCTCAGTAGTATAAAATTATATGTTACATAATTCACTTTTTCCTTAACATGTCTATCAATTATATTCAGTAGAGTAACTTACTGTTTCACTTAATTTAGTAGAATTGCTGAGTTACTATAGATTGATAACTTCTACCTGAATTTCTCATCATGCAACTATACATTCTAGAAGTAGCATTTAAAATTATAATTATTCAAAGTTGGTATGGAAACGATACATATCTCCAGATTTAGACCCTTCCATGGTTTAGAGATTCTGGATGATAATATTTCCATACTTTATTTTCCTATAACTATACAGACTGTAGAAGATTTATTTCTCCTATTTTGTTCTGTTAAATGTAGGGAATATTAATCTCAACTTAAAACAAAATAATAGCTACAGCATTTGCCAGTATGATACTACAGCATATAAATTAACCTTTCATAAAAATTTGTGAGCATACCAATTCTGCAGATGACCAATCCTCCCAACCTTAGAGTTCCTTTGTCTCCCGAACTCACCCCTAGCTGAAATTTCCTCCCAGAACAGACCAACCTCAATCTGTTCTGGAATAGCTTATTTAAGCTTATGCTCTCCCCAAAGCCTATTTCTAATTCTGCGTCCAGAATTATAGGATGATTTTATTCCTGTTTGCCTAGGCTTCCCTTATTTGGGGACTTTAAAGCTGCTTTCTGCTTTTCCAGCTTTTTACCTCTTCCCAAATACTCTCCACATCATTAGGGAAATATAGATTTTTCCTCAAAAATATAAATTAGAAATAAATTCTTTCAAGGATTTTTGAAAGATTTTTGGGGAAAGTCTTAGCCTCTTTCCATACCTCATGGATTTGGCAAGTGATCTCAAAAATCTCATTTGGTCAACATGCACAGAAATATTTTGTTTATTTTTCATAATTAAATAATTAATTACATTCACAAAATAATTATCCATTGGGGTCCACTCCCCTTTGGACTGAAGTTCAAATGTATAATTTGAAAACATAAAACTAGGGGTGTTACATATAATCCTGCATTAATTTAGGGCTCGGTTATTTACTTCAGATTTTCCATATCCTAATGACTATAATACTTTTCCTTATTCCTATGTGCTTTCGTCGATTATCATTATTCTTTCACTAAGAACGATTTCAGAATATTTTCAAAGGTTTTCTTCTATCAAAATAATCACTTATACTGAAATGTATATAATATTTCTATTTCCTATTATATCAGCTAACAAAAGTTGTCTTACATCAGCATGTTTGTATTTCCCAGAATAGTGTAATGACTTTCTCTTAGTTAAGTTTTTCTCTCGTTACCTCTCTTAATGAAGTATAATTGAAATGGTTTTTTTTTTCTAACTCAACATGTTTCCAATTAGGCTGAATATATTATTTACATACTTCAGCACTACTAGTATCTATGTTTTGTTCAGAGTTGAGAGGAATTTTTGTTTTACACTATGCATGCAATTAATAATCATGTCTAAAAATATTCACTTTACCTCAGGCTTTACCATCTATGTTCAATTTAACATTAATCAATCTCTTTTGAAATTTTCCTGAATATATATGTTTAAAATAGATAAATTCTTTTATAGATGTATCAATGACATCTATCTTTCTATTGTAACACTGAATCTTTCTCAGCAGTTTAAAATTATTTGTTTCAGAATGCACTTTTTCCTTATCCTGTTTGTAAATTATAGTTCGTAGAGTAACTTGCTGTTTCACCTAATTTAGTAAAATTGCTGGGCTACTATAGACTGATAGCTTCTACCTTAATTTCTCATCATGCCATGATACATTCCAGAAGTAGCATTTAAAATTTATAATACTTAAGCTTATTTGGAAATGATACATATCTCCAGATTTAGACCTTACCATGGTTTAGAGATTCTGGATGATATTATTTCCATAATATATATTCCTACAACTATACAAACAGTAGAAGATTTATTTCTCCTATTTTGTTCTGTTAAATGTAGGGAATAGTACTCTCAACTTAAAACAAAATAATAACTACAACATTTACCAGTACAATACTACAGCGTATATTTTCACCATTCATAAAAATTTTGTGAGCATAACAATTCTGCAGATGACCAATCCTCACAACCTTAGAGTTCCTTTGTCTCCCGAACTCACCCCCAAGCTGAGATCCTCTCCCTAGAATAGACCAACCCCAATTTGTTCTGGAATAGCTTATTTAAGCTTATGCTCTCCCCAAATCCTGTTTCTAATTCTGCGTCCAGAATTACAGGATGCTTTTCTTCCTGTTTGCCTAGGCTTCCCTTATTTAGGGACTTTAAAGCTACTTTATGCTTTTCTAGCTTTTTACCTCTTCCCAACTACTCTCCACATCATTGGGGAAATTTAGATTTTTCCTGAAAAATCTAATTTAGAAATAATTTCTTTCAAGGCTTTTTGAAATATTTTTGGGGAAATTCTTAGCCTCTTTCCATACCTCATGGATTAGGCAAGTGATCTCAAAAATCTCATTTGGTCAATATGCACAGAATTGTTTTATTTATTTTTCATAATTAAATAATTCATTAATTACATCTACACAATAATTATCCATTGGGGTCCACTCCCCTTTGGATTTATGCCTAACTTGAAAAGCATAGAAACTAGGGGTGTTACATATTCCCCCTCTGAAAACAAACACCGTCCTCGGTGTTAACAGCTAACTACTAGAGTTTAATTTGAAAATAAAAATGGATATTTTCCCATCATCTTAGCTTCTCTTTCCCATGTTGCTTCTTTAGCATTAAAGTGCTTCCACTACACCTTTACTCTGGCTACTGTTCGATTTTGCAATTCAATTTCTTCCCGCCCCAAGATTTGAAGCGGCTCTGGAATTCTGGTTCCCCCTGAATCACATTCCAATCAATAATGTGAGAAGCATCATGTACATATTTGTTTTCAATAAAGAGACATGAAACACATCATGCACTTTAATATGTACGGGTAAGGCCAGTTCATAAGCCACTGGTCACATCCTTTCTAGGACTTCAAAGAGTCCACAGTATTAAGGAGCCGATTTTTCACAACTACCAGTATGAAAAGTGTTCATTTTGGTTTTAATACACCAATAGACCTGACCACCCAACTCTCTTCTTGTCGGCATATCTTTTCTATCTATCTTGAGCCGTTTTATTGTTTTCTTGAATCTATTTACAGCTCTTTCCATTTCCTGCAAAGCATCTGACACTAGGATTTACTTGTTTTCAAGTTGACTTTAGCTTAAAGGAGTATGACATTTTCTTCCATAGAGTGTCTCAAACAAACTCATATCTATAGAAGTATAATAGTTGTTATTATTGGCAATTTCAGCTAAATGCAATTGGTCTTCCCACCTAATTTTCATATCCATTAATAGCATATCTTTCAGAATTTGATTTTCCCTTCTATTTCATTGCAAGAAGGCTATCTGGATGAACCCTTTATTCCACTTTCTCTCTGTCCATAATTCATACTAACTTACGTAAGTAATATCATATACATATATTGATAATCACAACTACCTTCTAAACTTTAATAATTTCAATAAATTCAGTTGTTAGCCCAAACCGTTCAGGTTGATAGTAGTTTTAGTGCCCTTTTTGCACAACTACTTATCATTCCTTGTCTTTCGGTGAGATTCCCTTCTCACGCAAACTTAGTTTGGCTTTTCTTGATTTTCCAAGTGATTTATCTGCACTTTTTTTTCACCATTTTCTCCTTGTTCCGAAGTGGATAATTTTTTTGTTACACACTTGGCTAAACAAATTTACAACTTCTCATTAGTATTTATGAATGAAAGAAAACAAAATATATCATATGGAGATTTATACTTACTCTTTCTCAGTTCATAGCTGTACCACTAGTACTTTCGCATTGTTTTCTTTTGTTAGCCAATCAATTTAATTTGTAATAATCAGGCTCATTAGTAAGGTATATGATTCAATTCCCTTTTTCCATAAGCTTAATATTTCTTTTCTGAATTATTCATAGTATATCATATCTTTGTCTGATAATAGGGTTCATTTTCTTGAAATTAACTCGAATCCTCTGTCTGTTTGAATAAAAACAAATGTATATATATATATATATATATATATATTTTATTTTTTTTATTTTTTTTTCTCGTAAGTTCTTTCTCCTTTGTGACATTTCTTTAGAAATTTGTAAAGGTAATTTATTACCTTATTACTTGAGCAATACTCAAATTTTTGAGATACTCCAACCATCCCAACACTTTTTTTTTTGGGTTCCAAAGGAGATATGTCCATACTGCAACAAATTTTACTCTTCTTGAGTTTTACTACTGCCCCTCTAGGCTTGCACCAATTTATATCCCACTTCTTTATATTATGATTTATTTGACTGTTAAAACAGGATTAATTGTCCTAAAAAAAATTCAATTCAAATTTTCTTTCTTTTTTTTTTAGTACTTTATGCTTTTCTTTGGAGTTATATCTCCCCTTTGAACCAACATGACCAAAATCTAGTTAGTCTTACATAGATTGCATAGATTTTAAATCACTAGTATTTCTTATGGCTTCTATTTTAACTCCCACCAATTTTTCTTATAACACTAAGTTTTATCTTTATCTTATAACTAACTTCCTTATTTGGAACTAATTCTAGAATTTCATCCACAACTATCCTCTTACCCTCCTTGGGTCGGGAATTTTTTTATATGCAGCCTTATTCCATTCTTGGAACTTTGAGAGGTTTGTGGTTCTTCCACCATACCCCACTTATTGTTTTTTTTTTTTTGAACTTTGTTGAAGACAATTTTCCTTAACTTTATCCACTAGCTTTAAAATTTTTGTGACAAAGTTTTGATCTGATGGGTTTCCTCCACACATGTTGATCTGATGGGTTTCCTCCACACCCAATATCCAAATACACCTCAACCTCCTTTCTCTAGGTTTGCAACTGTCGGATGTAGCGCTATTATACCATCCACCAATTTAATAATCAGGGAAATTAAATTTTATAACAACAAAATTTTATGGGTGTGAGTACCCATAATTCAATACTTTCTATTTGATAGTGCACTCGATGTAGTTTCTTTACTTACAATTCTTCTACATACAAAATTTTTAACTCAAGTCATTTCTCTATGACTTCTTCATTTTATCATCTTCCTACCCAATTGAACCCTAAAATTTTGTATGTATATATATCAATCACTTAATTCTCTTCCCCGCCTACACTGCATTCCCATTGTACATTCATTTCTCATCCTTAATGGATGTAGAACTTGATTTGACATTTCTGAAATTATATTGGTATGCTTGAATGGTTCATTAGAAGTTAAAACTTCCTCTCCCATAAGTTATAAGTTCAATAATCCCTCTGATTGTATTATAGTATTCCTTATTATATTTCCAATTATCCCCCAGTATGCCACTGGTGATATTACGAATTTTTTTTTTTCTTTTCCAATTAGGATAGAAATTTTCAGTACATGCTGATATAGAATTGGTCTCTAATGCAGATAGAGATTCTTGTTTTTCTCTGTTTCCCCATACTTTCTTTTAACCATATCTCTTTTTCATGGTTTGCACTTTCTTTTAACTAATTAAAGGTCGATGGTTTCTAACCCAACTTTTTATTTCTTTTATGATTTTATCTGATTGTATTTGAAATTCTACTCTTACCCCATACTAACCGCTGCATCTCGAGTTGGAGATTTGGGATTGGGACTTGGCCTTTCTCTGGTTCAAGCTATTTCATTTTGTTTGTATCATAGCTCTGGTGTATTTATTATGGTTAACAAGACCGTAGGTACTACTTTTCTCCTATGGATTTATAAAAACATATCGTATTACTATTTTTACTTTCGTTCCACTTGAAATTTCATCTGATAATAGTTATATTATCATTTTCTCATAAAATATTTTACCCCATATCGGTTACCGATTTCTTTCATCCAAACCCAAGGTAATACACTGTAACAACGTTAGCATAATATTATTAATTTCCATGTAACTCGGTTATGAGCTTTTGTTACACAATTGTATACAACTTCTTTACTTCGTTTTTCTTCTTTTATGATGTTCTATCAGTCGAGCATATGATTTGCATTGCTGTAAAATTTAATTACAAAGTCATGATTATTCTTCAGAATTCTCAGGATTCTGGTTTTCTAACTTTTAATTTTTTTCTGCTTCCAGTAAATCCCACTATTTGTTGTAGATAACCCCGGTTACTTATTAACACCCATCATAAATTTCTAACTTCCATTTCTCACCTATGCAGGTCTGAAAACGAATTTTCTTCGCTGTCTTTAGCCTTAAATGGAAATGACCTATCTTTAATTTTGTAAATATCTTATGAGTTTTCCCACTTTCTGTTAACCATTAATATTCCATTAAATATTTTGACACCTATAGACTGATCATTATTATAGCAGAAGGCTAACTCATATTCAATTATTACCTTAACTTTACCGCTACTAAGATTGGTATATGAGTAAGCATGAAACAAGTTTGTCTTGCTTCTCGCTGGTGAAAGATAGCCCCTTCTCATCAGTCATCATTCGCAGGTCTATATTGCGATACTGTTTCTATACAATTTTTTTTTTACATTAGTAAAATTTAAATTTCATACAACAACATACCATTTTTGTGTGGTTACATAGTTTGTCCAGTGTTTTAACCTTGCTCCGATTTTATATATGCTAGCCTGTCATTGTGGCTTTCAAGCTATACCATTCCCTGTTGCATTCATGCAACATAGCCTTATTTGGATCTGGTGTGTTTTCTCCCCCACCCAGATCCACATACAGCTTGTCCTCTTCAATCATGGTTTGTAGCTGTATCCCTTAGTACTGTTCAATGTACAGTAAACCAACATTGGTAAAATCAGCAGCATAAACTTTTCTGGGTGAGCACATAAGTTGTCCAAAGTTTCAACTATTGCTTTGATACCATTTGTAACAACTCTCATCCAACCCCCATTTTTTTTTTCCTAAGGATGATTGAACATTTTTCTTCAATTAAATTTTTCGATTTCGTCATTAATACTTACTATTCTCTTGATATTAATAAGGAAAGAGGTTTATGGAATTAATTATATAATTCCTTTTCCAAATGTTTGCATACTCCAATGACACTCTTCACATCATGTTCATCTCATCATAATGGATAGGTAATATACAATTTAATTGTCCCCTAGACAATTACCTTTTTATTTTGTCAATTATGTGTTAGTTTGCCACTTTGTTTTATTTCTCATAACATATATGGTATCGATGTATTTCGACACTATCGTTATATTTCTAGGATTGTATATGTACCTCTCTCTATTTACATATATATTATCGATCCAATTATTATATATACCTTTTATCTATAGATAAGGGTGATTAATTGTATCACATTACGTCGAATTCGATTTACATATATATATGGTTATGTGCATAACCTTAGAACTTTACTAGCCATTAATGAATTCTCAAAAATCATATCATCGACTTTTGATATGAGTATAACTAAGGGAAATGGTTGATAATTCCATTCCCCTAGCAAGTACACTTGCTTTTGATGGTCCTCATCAATTTGGTTTTCATAACTTTCGAGGCACGTTTCATTAATGGCCTCATCGTAGCGTGTACGCTATGAGTACTTGGTCATTAACCTTGATCCGAATTTTCTATATTATTCACCCTTTTGTATTTTGCTTCCCATACAAATATCTTAGGTTGGCATTTGAGTTCGATGTGATTTGTCCATAATATGTAATGATGAAGGCAGCTCTCATTTGTATTTTCCAAGAGCATTTTAAATTCATCCTACGTACTCTTTATATGCGTTGAGCTACCCTTCGGTACCATGGGATTTATATATATATATTTTCATAGTTGTTGATATAAATCACTTAAACGTTTTAATTGGTAGCACGGAACAGAGGCACCATTGTGTTTAATGAAAGATTTCTTTGGATTTCCTTCTCCGTCTCCTTGATTTTAATCCTGAGATACACACATTGATCCAAACAACAATGGGGATCTGTGGACACGTGTATGGTTCGGATGAGTCGATTTCAAATTAGGGTTTTAGTCTTAGATTTTTTTTATTTAAGTCCTCTATTCTATGGTGCGTTTCTTTTCACCAGTTCATTCCACCGTATGCCTTGTTGTGTTCACAATGGAACTTACGTCCACTGTTTGAGACTTTTGATGGTTCTACGCCGATTTCTCTCGTAGCTTTCTTGAACGACATTTAGGTATGGATACCATCGTTTGCCATCCATATTATGAAATTTTATTATTGCGTCTCCCATTGATATATAGATTTCTATATTCAATGCATTTTGATTTCTGGTGTAGACCTTGCAGCCATAAGCTTAATTTTGATGTTTTTGTTTTACTGATATCTACTCACAGTCGTAATGGCTATTAATTTGCCACTGATTTTTAGTTAATATTTATTTTTTGTAATATCGCTCTCCGTCTGCTTACTCTTCGATTTTAAAGAGAGTTCGTTTGACCGAGCGTTCTATTAACACAAACAATCGCTCTAGTACCAGTAGTCCTTGTAATAAAATTGAAATGTCCTTTGTGTATTTTGTTTGGGACGTAGGACAAAACCTCCGTCATTCATAGCAGGGATTCCTGCGATTCTCGTGAGCAGAGTTGTTATAGGGTTGTGTTTATTTTTTCTGAATGTCTATATTTTATTTTATACGTATATCACACTCAGACATATATGTGACCCGGGTTTTTCTTCTCCAGAATTCCCTTGTCGTTTCGAGATAAATATGTACTCTTTGCCTCAGGTAAAGCTATTGATTTTCTGCGATTGTTAATTAAATATTTACAGACTTTCCTGATTTAAATAAATATTAACTCTCTTTATTACCCTTGTGAAATGTATACATGTATCGACGGTATTTAAATCTTTTCAACCTTGCATTTAAATTTTTATTCGTTAGCAAGGAAGATTTAACAAATACTTCGCTTACCTTCCAGGTCTGTTAACTTCGCTTCGACTGGCTTGCCTCAACGATTTATCCTCTGGATAAATTCTCCAGTTCTTAATTTTGACATTTATCATTTCCTATTAAACACACATGGATTTATGTTTATAAACGATATGGATCTAACTCAGATCTAGACATTTGGATGCTCTGTATAATGATTTTGGTTTACACAGATTTTTAAAAACACTACGTATACTTTTGTATACCTCAGGATGTTTAATGTAGAGTTACAAAATTTCTTAATCTCATATGTCTCTAATCTTGAATTAATTTAGGACTCGGTTATTTACTTTATATTTTCCATATCCTAATGACTAGAATACTTTTCCTTATTCCTATGTGCTTTCGTCGATTATCATTATTCTTTCACTAAGAATGATTTCAGAAGATTTTCAAAGGTTTTATTCTATCAGAATAATCACTTATACTCCAATGTATATAATATTTCTGTTTCCTATTATATCATAAAATTTTTGTGAGCATACCAATTCTGTAGATGAAAAATCCTCCCAACCTTAGAGTTCCTTTGTCTCCCGAACTCACCCCCAAGCTGAGATCCTCTCCCCAGAACAGACCAACCCCAATCTATTCTGGAATAGCTTATTTAAGCTTATGCTCTCCCCAAAGCCTGTTTCTAATTCTACGTCCAGAATTACAGGATGCTTTTCTTCCTGTTTTTCTAGGCTTCCCTTATTTAGGGACTTTAAAGCTACTTTCTTCTTTTCCAGCTTTTTACCTCTTCCCAACTACTCTCCACATCATTGGGGAAATTTAGATTTTTTCTCAAAAATTTAATTTAGAGATAATGTCTTTCAAGAATTTTTGAAAGATTTTTGGGGAAATTCTTAGCCTCTTTCCATACCTCATGGATTAAGCAAGTGATCTCAAAAATCTCATTTGGTCAATATGCACATAATTGTTTTATTTATTTTTCATAATTAAATAATTTATTAATTACATCCACACAATAATTATCCATTGGGGTCCACTCCCCTTTGGATTTATGCCTAACTTGAAAAGCATAGAAACTAGGGGTGTTACATATTCCCCCTCTGAAAACAAACACCGTTCTTGGTGTTAACAGCTAACTACTAGAGTTTAATTTGAAAATAAAATGGATATTTTCCCATCATCTCAGCTTCTCTTTCCCATGTAGCTTCTTCAACAGTAAAGTGCTTCCACTGCACCTTTACTATGGCTACTGTTTGATTTCACAATTCAATTTTTTCCCGCCCCAAGATTTGAAGCGGCTCTGGAATTCTGGTTCCCCCCGAATCACATTCCAATAAATAATGTGAGAAGCATCATGTACATTTTTTTTTTCAATAAAGAGACATGAAACACATCATGCAATTTAATATGTAGGGGTAAGGCCAGTTCATAAGCCACTGGTCACATCCTTTCTAGGACTTCAAAGAGTACACAATATTAAGGACTCGATTTTTCACAACTACCAGTATGCAAACTGTTCATTTTGGTTTTAATACACCAATAGACATGACCACCCAACTCTCTTCTTGTCGGGATATCTTTTCTGTCTATCTTCAGCTTTTTTATTGTTTTTCTGAATCTGTTTTACATCTCTTTCCATTTCCTACAAAGCATCTGACACTAGGATTTACTTGTTTTCAAGTTGACTCCAGCTTAAAGGAGTATGACATTTTCTTCCATAGAGTGTCTCAAACAAACTCATATCTATAGAAGTAGAATAGCTGTTATTATTGGCAATTTCAGCTAAATGCAATTGGTCTTCCCACCTAATTTTCATATCCATTAATATCATATCTTTCAGAATTTGATTTTCCCTTCTATTTCATTGCAAGAAGGCTATCTGGATGAACCCTTTATCCCACTTTCTCTCTGTCCACAATTCATACTAACTTACGTAAGTAATATCATATATATATATATATATTGATAATCACAACTACCTTCTAAAATTTAATAATTTCAATAAATTCAGTTGTTAGCCCAAACCATTCAGGTTGATAGTAGTTTTAGTGCTCTTTTTGCACAACTACTTATCATTCCTTGTCTTTCGGTGAGATTCCCTTCTCACACAAACTTAGTGTAGTTCAACTTTTCTTGATTTTCCAAGTGATTTATCTGCACTTTTTTTTCACCATTTTCTCCTTGTTCGGAAGTGGATAATTTTTTTGTTACACACTTGGCTAAACAAATTTACAACTTCTCATTAGTATTTATGAATGAAAGAAAACAAACTGTATCATATGGAGATTTATACTTACCCTTTCTCAGTTCGTAGCTGTAGTACTAGTACTTTCGCATTGTTTTCTTTTGTTAGCCAATCAATTTAATTTGTAATAACCATGCTCATTAGTAAGGTATATGATTCAATTCCCTTTTTCCATCAGCTTAATATTTCTTTTCTGAATTATTCATAGTATATCAGATCTTTGTTTGATAATAGGGTTCATTTTCTTGAACTTAACTCAAATCCTCTGTCTATTTGAATAAAAATAAATGTATATATATATATATATATATATATATATATATATATATATATATATATATATATATATATATATATATATATATATATATATATATATATATTCTAATAAATTCTCTCATTTAAAACATTTCTTGCCTTTAAAAGAAATTTATTAAAAAAAAGTAGTTAATACTATACACTTGAGCATTACTCAAATTGTTGAGATATTCCAACCATCCCAACACTTTTTTTTTTTTTTGGGTTACAAAGGAGATATGTCCATACTGCAACAAATTTTACTCTTCTTGAGTTTTACTACTTTTTTTTTTCTAAATTATGCTAATTCTATTTATGGAAACATATTGTTACAAAACTGCCTTAGTTCAGCTATGAGAGCCTGAAGACTGGGCTTGATGTCCATGCTTTAACAGAGTGATGAACTGCCCTGAGTGGGAAACCAATTCTTTTAGGAGAAGTTTCACCGCACTTGAAAGGGAAACCGGTGTATTGTCCATTACATACATCATCAAAAAACAAAAAAAATGTAGTAGCATGCAGCTTCTTCTGTTGTAGAAAACCAAAAGAAACAGTGTATCTTTCAAAATATTGGAACGAATGTACCATGTTGAACCAAAGAAAACCGGAGTTACTGCGCGTGAGTTGGAGAAGGTGGCTCCTCCACTATGCGACACCAGTACTTTTCCTCCTTATCTTCTGCACCTTCGTTCTGATCACCATATTTTCCTGTGATCCTTGCGTCCACCTCCATTGATTGTTGACCCAAGTCGGGAGGAGCAGAAGCAGGGGGAATGACCGGACGTTAAGGAGGATTCGCAGCTGGGGCGGGGTTAAGACCAAGAGGAGAGGGGGACGGACTGGGCAATGGAGGAGGACAGAGAATCGACTCTTCTCTCAGGGTGACCGTAATATAAGAAGTGACAGTGGGTCGATTCTAAGAACAATCAAAGTGGAGCTCTGCCCTCTGCGAGGTTTGCCGCAAAATGTTACTGCCAGAAGCATGGGGGGCAGGGGAAACGGGTTTAGATGGATCGAAAAAAGGATGCAGGGAGGGCTGAGTAGCACGAGCAGAGCCAAGAGGGCTAGCACGCCTCTAGTGACTACGGGTGTCCTAATTTTGTCTCCACTCAACATCATCAGAGGAGGTTTCTTCACCGGGACTGGATGAGGGACGCGAGCGCGCAGGCCGGCCACGACTTGCACCCCGGCGGTACCGCATTCGGTGTCGAAGCCTAGGCATGGCGGGTGCAACAACTTGCAATGGCCTGAGAGAAGTAGAACAAGAAGGGGCTGGAGCAAACCCACAGTGAATGCCAAAAGGAACTTGTAGACTGGAATTAAAATAGCAGAAAGCACTGTGAGAAAAATGACAACCGGGAGTAGTTTCCATACAACTTAACAAAGAGCAGCGACGCCCTGTCTGTGTGTGTGCACTGGGCTTGGCACAAGCCTCAGGGCAGGAACTGCATATGAAATGCAATGAGCAGCAGGCAAAGCAAGAATAATCTGGAGAGCCCGAGACAAAAGCCATAATGAACCGACTGAGCAAGATGAGGAGGAGAGAGTGCCGGCGAGGGAGAGTAAATGCTCTTAGCGCAGGCGGATTAATGTCAGTATTAATGGAGCCGCAGGGGGCCATATGGCCAACCCATGGGAGTCTCCTTGGGATATGTCCAGGGACGGATGTCCCGTCAGGTCGCGCATCCATCTGCATCCGGAGTTATTGAGTTTTAATACTACCCCTCTAGGCTTGCACCAATTTATATCCCACTTCTTTATATTATGATTTATTTGACTGGTAAAACAGGATCAATTGTCCTAAAAAAAAATCTATTCAAATTTTGTTTTTTTTTTTTTTCAGCACTTTATGCTTTTCTTTGGATATCTATCTCCCCTTTGAACCAACATGACTAGAATCTAGTTAGTCTTACATAGATTGAATAGATTTTAAATCAGTAGTACTTCTTATGGCTTCTATTTTAACTCCCACCAATTTTTCATATAACACTAGGTTTTATCTTTATCTTATAACTAACTTCCTTATTTGGAACTAATTCTAGAATTTCATCCACAACTATCCTCTTACACTCCTTGGGTCGGGAATTTTTTTATATGCAGCCTTATTCCATTCCTAGAACTTTGAGAGGTTTGTGGTTCTTCCACCCTACCCCACTTATTTTTTTTTTTTTTTTTTGAACTTTGTTGAAGACAATTTTCCTTAACTTTATCCACTAGCTTTAAAATTTTTGTGACAAAGTTTTGATCTGATGGGTTTCCTCCACACCCCAAATCCAAATACAGCTCAACCTCCTTTCTCTAGGTTTGCAGCTGTCGGATGTAGCGCTATTATACCATCCACAAATTTAATAATCAGGGAAATTAAATTTTATAATAGCAAAATTTTATGGGTGTGAGTACCCATAATTCAATACTTTCTATTTGATAGTGCACCCGATGTAGTTTCTTTACTTACAATTCTTCTACATACACAATTTTTAACTCAAGTCATTTCTCTGTGACTTCTTCATTTTATCATCTTCCTACCCAATTGAACCCCAAAATTTTGTATGTATATATATCAATCACTTAATTCTCTTCCCCGCCTACATTGCATTCCCATTGTACATTCATTTCTCATCCTTAATGGATGTAGAACTTGATTTGACATTTCTGAAATTATATTGGTATACTTGACTGGTTCAATAGAAGTTAAAACTTCCTCTCCCATACTTGAAATTTCATCTGATAATAGTTCTATTATCATTTTCTCAGAAAATATTTTACCCCATATCAGTTACTGATTTCTTTCATCCAAACCCAAGGTAATACAGTCTAACAACGTTAGCATAATTTTATTAATTTCCATGTAACTAGGTTATGAGCTTTTGTTACACAGTTGTATACAACTTCTTTACTTCGTTTTTCTTCTTTTATGATGGTCTATCAGTCGAGCATATGATTTGCATTGCTCTGAAATTTAATTACAAAGTCATGTTTATTCTTCAGAATTCTCAGGATTCCGGTTTTCTAAATTTTAATTTTTTTCTGCTTCCAGGAAATCCCACTATCTATTGTAGATAACCCCAGTTACTTCTTAACACCCAACATCAATTTCTAACTTCCATTTCTCACCTATGCAGGTCTGAAAATGAATTGTATTCGTTGTCTTCAGCCTTAAATGGAAACGGCCTATCTTTAATTTTGTAAATATCTTAGGATTTTTCCCACTTTATGTTAACCATTAATATTCCATTAAATATTTTGACACCTATAGACTGATCATTTTTATAGAAGAAGGCTAACTCATATTCAATTATTACCTTAACTTTACCGCTACTAAGATTGGTATATGAGTAAGTCTGAACAAGTTTGTCTTGCTTCTTGCTGGTGAAAGATATCCCCTTCTCATCAGTCATCATTTGCAGGTCTATACTGCGATACTGTTTCTATACAATTTTTTTTTTACATTAGTAAAATTTACATTTCATACAGCAGGTTCATTTTGATGATTAAAGGGCTAAGTGCTCCTTGAGTTTTTGTGAAAGTATTATGACTTAAGTATTATTTTACATTTCCTAAATAATTGGTAATGAGAATTAAAGGTTAATGTTCCAACAAGAGAAGAACATCGAGGACGATGTTCTCTTTAAGGGGGGGAGTTTGTAATATCCCTCACATAAGCCACCGTAAAAACTCTCATAAAGTGAGGGTTATTAAATAATTAAATATTATTAATTATTATATTGATATTACATGAAGAATATTCTTGTAATTTTTAATTATAAGAATATTGGAAGAATTATTTCTTAATTATTTAATTTAGAATAATTTAAATTCTTCTATGGAAATAAATTATATTTCCAAGTTGGTATATTTTATGAGTTTTAGAAATAATGAGTAATAGATTTGGAAAAAATATGGATAAGTGATATTTTTATCATAAGGAAAAAACAAATCTAGCTTTAAAAATAAAGCATGAGAGATTTATGGAGAGCTCTTCTGATTTAGGAAAAATTAGATTTATGGATGCTTTATGGAATGCTTTTATGATTTAGAAAAGCTGGAATGATTTTAGGATTTAGAAAAGCTGGAATGATTTTATGATTTAGACAAAACTGTAATGCTTTTATGATTTATAAAAGCTATTCCATTTTATTAATTCTAATTATTATAAGACTATGAGGGAAATAGAGGAGAGGAAGGGGAGAATACATGGAGAACGGAGCCAAGGAAGAGGAAGAGAGTATTCCAAGCATGCATCAAGAGATAAGTAACCATATTCTTTGAAAATATTTTTGTTTGCATATGGGCCATGATTCTAGAATGATTGAATTTATTTGGAATAAAAATTTCAGTGTATTAAAAGCTAGATCTACACTTATTTATGCATTATTTTGATAAAACCCCAAGGGGATCTTGTTAAGAAGGCTGAGTAGTTCTAGATCTGGTATGGATCTGATGTTTCAGCCATATATCAGTTATAGATCTGAACATTAATCCATAGCAGTTGAAGCTCCTCATGTAAAATGTTGTCAAGTCTTTCTGCAGCTTTTCCATTTGTTTCCGCTATTATTTATGAAGGATTCTTGCTCTTGCTTCAAGTAAATCCAATGCTTCTACAAAGGAACTTGATTATAGATCTGATTTCTTGATGCCATACTGTAACATGAGTCTAATGGTTGATTTCCAGTGTCTTCCAGTGGAAACTATGAAATTCCTGAAGAAGGGTTTCTCTATTTACCAACTCTCTCCTTTAGCTAATTTTCAGCTAGTCTTGATTGTGGGAGATCTGTTTAAACCCTCTAAACTCATTTATTTTTTTCTGAAACTCTTCTTGGAGGTCCCACAGAGCCTAAAATAAGGGAACCTAGCCCTGTTCTGCGTTATTTTCACACTGGCTTGCTTATACATCGTCCTCTTTGAGCCTATTACAGATTTTCCTGAGAGTGGAATTTCCTGTTTCTTCCTTGGTTTGTTGTTTGCTTCTCTTTTGAATCCATTGTTTAGATCTGTAGATCTAAGGTTCCTAAGAGCAAAAAAATATAAGAGGAGTGTGTCATTCCCACATTTTCTGTGTTTCACCATTCTTCTATAGATAGAGTCTGGAACGGGCCAGGAAGCCTTTGGATTTCACCCTTCCTTGTGAAGGTGATACATCCAGTAAATTCCTTACCATTCTATCTCTGGTTTAGATCTATTGGTGTAATTCCATATTGCTGTGATTCCATAGTGGAATATCTTAAGATATTCCCTACTGAGCCTATTTTTTCCCATTTGGAACATTACATAATTGTATGCAAGGAAATAATTATTGTGTTAAAACTCTTCAAAATGAATAGAAGAGAAAAATATATCCTTGTATGAATTATTGGATTAGATTCTTGGAGAGGAAAAAGGGTAATCACATGCTTTATTATGTAATATTATTTAGAGAAACATATATGCTTGTATGCATGGGAAAAATATAGTTTTGAGTATTAGATTTCTAGAGAAAACGAAGATGAAATCACATAATATTTATTGTGTTAGCCATCTTTGGGGCAAAATAATATGTATTTTGTAAACCTAAAGGGATTAACTATGGTATTAGCTTTATCTTGGGAGAATAGTATGCATAGTTATTGGTTATATCTTTTGGATGAGAGGGAAATGTCACTTTGCATGCATGAAATAATAAGTGGTATGCGTTTGACCCTTGGAAAAGAAATGTGTTTATTTTTCCATGAAATATTTATTTAGTTTCTTTTGGAAAAAAATATATGTTTTACATGCAGGAAGAACAAGATATGTTATTGCATGCACAAAAATATAACTTGCATGTTAACTTTGTTTGAAATAGAGTTAGCATTGTTATACATAATAACCATTATGAATAGATCTTGGGTGGAAAATACATTTTTGGAAAAGAACATGTATTCACATGCATAAGTATAACATCTATTGCATTAATCCATTTTAAAAAGAAAACATAAGAGTAGGCAAAAAGACAAATTGCTTGTTGGGATAGTTATCTTGAAATCTTGTTATGCATTTGCATGCACAATATTATTATATAGTATGTTAGCTTTCTTTTGGAAATAATATGAAAGTGCATGCAAGATTTTGTTAGTGTTTGTTAGAAAGAGGATGCTTGATAGTGATTTATTTGTTACTAATGCATGTGAAATGATGTTAAATAAGGAAACTAATGTCAATGTGGTTATGCTTTATACATGCATACAAATATTTGTTGAAGTGTCACAAATAGAGATTGATTATTGGTTTATTAATATTTTATCTAATCATGATATGAAGTGTGTTGACGACAGAAATGGCAGGAAAGAAGGATGACTTGAGAAAATGAATTTTCAAGTTTAACATTGTGGAAGATAAAGAGTTGTTAGTCCATGCAGGTTTAGTAGTTCCAATTGCACGATGATCCCTTGAAGGAAACAGTCTGACTACAAAGATAGAGATTGATGATTTGTGGGTAAATGGTATCATGATGATTGTAATATCTTATAGCTAGTTATGTTTCATTTAAGATTATTTTTCTATGTAAATTTTATGACAATGGTCAAGGGATGGACTCCCTTATAACCATTGAGTGAGGGGTGACAACCCTCATGAGTGTTTAATAATAAAATTAAACGTTTGCTGGTTTTCACCCTACGGGGTTTCCAAGGTATATCGGTGTCTAATGATGTGATTGTTCATTGTGTCATTTTCATGATGTTAATTTCTTTCATGATGTGATGTTATATTATCAATTAGGTGATTTACTAATTGAGTTAAAATGATCATGGGATTGATGAATAGTCATAGCAGGAAAATTAAGTTAATATGCTACAACAAGGAAAATTAATGGTTGTGTAACTCAGTATGATTTTTTCTAAATATTTCTCTAAGTGATGATGATGGGTATTTAAATGGTTAATGCAGAAATATAATTAAACCCCAACAAGTATTCACGGCTAGCTATGGAAATCATAAGAAAACAGATGATTCCGACTGCGCAACCAAACTTTTCATTTTAAGCACGTGCAAATAAGTAATGAGAAAATGAATCTTTAGATAGAAGAACTAACAGAAATTTCAATATACCATCGTAAGATCATAAGTCAAACACACGGCCATTATAAATTTCAAAATCTCAATGCATTCCACAGAAAGAGGCAAAGGGAATACGTATTACCTGTGAGCGTATGGAACAGGATGTAAGTCCGGATGTGTGATACGCCATAACCAAACCCAGGTCGCATGATTCGTTTGAGCCTTAATGCTTTGAGAAAGACCAGAGAAAATGAACGATAGGAGAAGTCAAGTAGAATTGAAGTGACGGATTAAGTAGAGAACAACTGCTAAACCCTAATCAATCATCCAGCCTTACAAGTGTCGAAAATCCGTCGGCTCTCCCATAAATCGAAACACATTCAATGGATAGTACCCAACACCATAACTCCATTAATTGTTACATGTACAAGTACAAATGCGAGAGTAAATGCGAGTTCAGAATGGTGGTAAGGGAAGATAAACCAAGATTTTGTTGTGGGGATCGAGAAACCAAACATAGAGATCGTATTAAGGCTAAGATTACACATCTCAATCAAAGAGAAGGCCACAGTACATGTGTCGAGTGATACATTATGAATGAAATGAAATAAATCTTACACGATTTTATTCATAGTTTTTATATTAACCATATGCATAGAATGTGTTTTGAATTTGTAATTTGAATACGAACTAATGAATATAGTTAATCATGTAATAACCCACATATAAATGGTATTAACATAGATTTACTATATATATATGTACCCTGTCAAAATAAATTGGCACAAGGGAGGTCACAAACCAAAAGTATTTATATTAGTGAACCATTGGAAGTATTAAATTAAATTAAGAATGAATAAGGTGACAAGGTCCTTAAAGGTTCATGAAAAGTTGTTATGAAGGATATCATGTTAGGAGATAAGACCATGTTGTGGTATAAATCGTATATAGAGTAATTGGGGTACAAAGAAAATAAGTTGCAGCCCTCTATTCAACTGTATTAGGAAACAAAAAGAATATGAATAGTACAGTAAATATTTGAGTTAAATTTTAATCTGGTTTCCCTATAGGGAATAATCTAAATGTAAGGGTTAGAATGGTGTCGCCAGGAAAGTTAAGTAGAGTACTGAAGAAAAAAAAAATTTGAGGAAAAGAGGAACATTACAAATGGTATCAGAGCTCATGTTAGAAAAAACTGGGTTGTTGTTCTACTCATTGTATAATTTATTTTTTGAGAAAAAAATTTGTTACTGATGTTATTTTGTTTAGTGTATAGTGGTACTGGAACTGAAAGGTAAATGGCCGAAGGAGATGAAATTTATGTTGATCTGGGTGATGGAGATAACACGCCAGATCCCAATGCTCCTCTGATGGCTTTGTTGCACAGGTTGCAACGGGATATGGCTGAGCTAAGAAGCCAGAATGACAGACTGTCATTAGCCAGTGAGGAGCAGGAAAAGTTGATAAGAGAACTGACCTCACAGAACAACCAAGAAGGTAAAGGTTCTGGAAAGAGGAAGAAAGGCAAGTTCTTAGATGATTCTGAGGAAGATGACACTACTAGACATCAGTCTAAATAGAAGAAGGAATTACAGGGGGAATTCCGAAAAATTAAACCTCCCTCCTATGATGGGGAGAAGGAGGAAGATGTTGAGGCATGGTTTTTGAATATGATTAATTATTTTCAGGTCTATGAATATGAAAGCAATCTGAAGGCCAGATTAGCTATCTATTAGCTGCAAGGTAAGGCTACCATGTGGAAGGAGAAAAAAATGGTTCATGCCATTGATGAAAAAACAGTGACCTGGGAATATTTCCAAGTCAAGTTTAAAAACTGCTATTTTAACGAATGCTATTATGATGATAAAGCAAAGGAGTTCCACGAACTCAGATTGGGACAACTCACCATAGATGAGTTTGTCACCAAGTTTAAAAATTTGTTAAGGTATGTTCCTTATATTCGTGAAGAGAAGGCAAAGGTACAAAGGTTTTTGAACTGTTTTCCTGCAGAGTACAAGGAGAAAATAGAGTTCGATAATCTAAAAAATATGGATGAAGCGGTGAGGAAAGCTAGATTATGCTACCAGCAGTTTAAAGGAAAAGGTGAGCATGGAAAAAGATGGGTAAACAAGGGTGAATTCAAAGGAAAGAAATAGAAACCAGCTTACTTGAAGAACTTTGGTAGGGATCATCAGTGGAAGAAATTTAACAAACCAAAGGAAATTCAAACTGCTCAGTCCCAAGTTGGTTCAAAACAAATAGACGAAGATAATAAGAAGGAAGGAACAGTTAAAATGCGGGAGCCTTTGAAGTGATGGGGTTGCGGAGAACCTCATCTGTTGAGGGACTGTCCACACTGAAATATTCAGATGATTATGAGAGATAGAGAAGCTACCACAGTGAATGATATAGCAAGGAATATACCCACTATCAGTGCAGCCTTGGAGAACCAACAAGCAGAACACCAAGCTACTATGGTTGAGATGGAAGGTAAGATTGCTAACCAATCTGTTATAGTTTTAATTGATCTGGGTGCTTCTTTGATTTACATTAGTCCACAAGTTGTAGAGAAATGCAATCTCAAAACTGAAAAATTTCAGCAGTCTTGGTTGGTCCAGTTAGCCACTGGAACCAAGAAAAAAGTAACCCATGAGTTACCTCAAACAGTAATTAAATTAAATGATTTTCAGACAGAAGTAAATTTAAACATTCTGCCCTTAGGCTCATATGATTTGCTGATAGGAATGGACTGGTTAGAAAAGAGAAAGGCTATGATGAACTGTTGGGATATAACTCTGCATTGCATAGATGAGGAAGGGAGACCCTTTATACTCAAAGGAAAACCAAAACCAATCTCTATAAGACAAATATCAGCTCTACAATTAAAAAGAACAGCTAGAAAAGGATATCAAGTATATGCTGTACATGTTGAAGAGTTAGGACAGCAACCAGAAGAAAACCTACTAGACACTTTACCAGTGGTAAGAGATTTCAAAGAAGTTTTTCCAGATGAGATTCCTCATCTTCCCCCCAAAAGAGAAATCGATTTTTCAATCGATTTGGTGCCAGGAGCAACACCCGTTTCTAGAGCTCCTTACCGGATGAGCTCCTTACATCAGACCGAGTGTATCCCCTTGGGGAGCACCGGTGTTGTTCGTGAAAAAGAAGGATGGAACCTTTAGAATGTGCATTGATTACCGTCAACTGAATAAGTTGAAAATCAAGAACAGGTACCCATTGCCTAGAATAGATGATCTTTTTGATCAGGTGAGAGGAGCTTCAGTATTTTCTAAGATTGATTTGAGGACTGGGTATCACCAACTTAGAATTAAGGAGGAAGATATTAGTAAAACAACTTTTCGAACTCGATATGGTCACTATGAATTTGTAGTCCTACCTTTTGGTTTGACAAATTCCCCTGCCACTTTTATGTGCTTAATGAACAGCGTTTTGAACAAGTACTTAGATAAATTCGTACTAGTGTTCATAGACGATATTCTAGTCTATTAAAAAAGTGAGGAAGAGCACAAAGAACGCTTAAGGATAGTTTTGCAGACTTTGAAAGAAAACCAGTTATATGCCAAATTCAGTAAATGTGAATTTTATAAAGACAAGATTCAATATTTGGGGCATATCATTTCTTAACAAGGATTGGTTGTTGACCCTTAGAAAATAAAGGCTATTAGAGAATGGTCGGTGCCAACTGATGTTTCAACAGTAAGATCGTTTATAGGGATTGCACGTTATTATTGAAGGTTTGTGGAAAGGTTTTCTGCAATAGCATAACCCATAACTTCACTACAGAGAAAAGGCACCAAATTTGAGTGGACTGAAAAATGCCAAAATAGCTTTGAACAACTAAAATAAAAACTCACTACATCCCCTATATTGAAGATTGCAGATCCTGACAAAGAGTTTGTTGTGTGTACTGATGCATGTAGAGAGGGATTGGGAGGACTGCTGTTGCAAGAAAACTTTGTTATTGCATATGAATCTAGAAAACTTAAGAAACATGAACAGAATTTACAGTTTATGTGATCTGGAATTGGCTGCTGTAATTCATGCCTTGAAGATGTGGCAACACTATCTTCTTGGGAAAAAATTTACATTGATGACAGATCATATCAGTCTCAAGTATTTCTTTTCTCAAACAGATTTGAATGCTCGACAAGCCAGATGGCTGTCTTTTCTAAGTGAATTTGATATGGACATAAAACATATCAAAGGGAAAGAAAACAAAATTGCTGATGATCTAAGCAGAAATGCTTGCCAAAACATAAGCAGCATTGGGAGTAGTGCTAGTTTTGACTTAGAAGAACTAGTCAAAAAGGTAGCAGATCAAGATCCAGACTATGAGAATCTACAAGTGAAAATGCTGAAAAAAGAAATGGCTGAATACACTCAAAACTAGAAAGGGTTGATCTGCTATAAAAACAGATTGTACATCCCCAATGTGGATTCTTTGAAAAAATAAATCTTAGATGAATATCATAAACAACCATATTTAGGACATCCTGGATATCAGAAAATACTTACAGCCTTGAAAAAGAAATTTTTTTGGCCAGGAATGAAAAATGATGTAGTAAACTATTTAGCTAGATGCATGGAGTGTCAACTAGTCAAAGTTGAACTTCAACATCCAGTTGGTCTTTCAAATCCCTTGCCAATTGCACAATGGAAATGGGACATTGTTTCTATAGATTTCATAACTGGGTTACCCAAAACAAAGTACCAGCATGACTCAGTGATGGTAGTGGTAGACACTTTAACAAAGGCTGCACATTTCATACCTGTAAAATCTACTTTTGGGACAGCCAAAGTAGCAGATGTGTTCCTAAAAGAAATAGTAAGGCTACATGGGGTCCTAAAGATGATTATTTCAGATAGATACGCTAAGTTCATAGCCACCTTCTGGAAAGGTCTGTTTGGGGGCATGGGCACTAAACTGAATTTTAGTACTACTTATCACCCTCAGACGGATGGTCAAACAGAGAGAACAAACCAGATTTTGGAGGATATGCTGAGAATGTATGTGATGGATAGGCCATCAAAATGGGAAGACTACTTGCATTTAGTCTAATTTTCTTATAACAACAGCTATCAATCCTCTATCAAAATGAGTCCATTTGAAGCACTCTACGAAAGAAAGTGTCGTACTCCTTTAAGTTGGAGCCAACCTGAAGATAAGCTAGTATTGGGGCTAGATACTCTACAAGAAATGGAAAGGATTGTCAAACAAATATAGAGAAACATTAAGACAGCACAAGATCGACAAAAAAACTATGCTGACAAGAAGAGAGTGCATCGAGAGTTCAAAGTGGGTGATCATGTGTATCTGCGTATTAAACCCAAAAAGAGCACACTTTATGCGGGAAGTTGTGCAAAATTGGCTCCTAGATATTGTGGGCCTTTTGAGGTGTTAGAAAGGGTGGGACCAATGGCTTATAAGCTGGCCTTACTGCCCCATGTTAAATTTCATGATGTGTTTCATGTTTCGCTATTAAAAAGATATGTACATGATGCTTCTCACATTGTTGATTGGAATTTGATACAGGTGGAACCAGAAGGGGAGTTCCTTCCAGAACCACTTCAAATATTGGAGCGGGAAGAAATTGACTTGAGAAACAGAACAGTAGCAAGAGTAAAGGTGCAGTGGAAGCACTTTACTGCTGAAGAAGCTACGTGGGAAAGAGAAGCTGAGATGATGGAAAATATCCATATCTATTTTCAAAATAAACTCTAGTAGTTGGCTGTTAACACCAAGGACGGTGTTTGTTTTCAGAGGGGGAATATGTAACACCCCTAGTTTTATGTTTTCAAATTAGACATTTGAACTTCAGTCCAAAGGGGAGTGGACCCCAATGGATAATTATTGTGTGAATGTAATTAATTATTTAATTATGAAAAATAAATAAAATATTTCTGTGCATGTTGACCAAATGAGATTTTTGAGATCACTTACCAAATCCATGAGGTATGGAAAGAGGCTAAGACTTTCCCCAAAAATCTTTCAAAAATCCTTGAAAGAATTAATTTCTAATTTATATTTTTGAGGAAAAATCTAGATTTCCCCAATGATGTGGAGAGTAGTTGGGAAGAGGTAAAAAGCTGGAAAAGCAGAAATCAACTTTAAAGTCCCTAAATAAGGGAAGCCTAGGCAAACAGGAATAAAAGCATCCTGTAATTCTAGACGCAGAATTAGAAACAGGCTTTGGGGAGAGCATAAGCTTAAATAAGCTATTCCAGAACAGATTGAGGTTGGTCTGTTTTGGGAGGGGATCTCAGCTAGGGGGTGAGTTCGGGAGACAAAGGAACTCGGTAAATTATATAGCTATTATTTTGTTTTAAGTTGAGATTACTATTCCCTACATTTAATAGAACAAAATATGAGAAATAAATCTTCTACAGTCTGTATAGTTGTAGGAAAATAAAGTATGGAAATATTATCATCCAGAATCTCTAAACCATGGTAGGGTCTAAATCTGGAGATATGTATCGTTTCCATACCAACTTTGAATATTATAATTTTAAATGCTACTTCTAGAATGTATAGTTGCATGATGATAAATTCAGGTAGAAGCTATCAATCTATAGTAACTCAGCAATTCTACTAAATTAAGTGAAACAGTAAGTTACTCTACTGAATATAATTGATAGACAGGTTAAGGAAAAAGTGAATTATGTAACATATAATTTTATGCTGCTGAGAATGATTAAATGTTATAACAGAAAGATAGATGTCATTGATACATCTATAAAAGAATTAGTTTGTCCTAAATATATATATTTTAAGAAAAATTTACAATTAACTTGATAAATTTTATCCTGCTTATAGATGGTATTTCCTGAAGTAAAGTGAAGATTCCATAGACATAACTATTATCTGCATGCACAGTATAAAACAAAATTTCCTCTCAAATCTAAACAAAGTATATATATTAGAAGTAGTGCTAAAGTATTTAAATAATATATTCAGCCTGAATGGAAAACATTTTGAGTTAGAGAGAACCCATTGCAACTATTCTTCATTAATAGAGTTAACGAGAGAAAAAATTAAACAAGAAAAAGTCATTAAACTGCTCTAGGAAATACAAACATGGTGATGTAAGATAACTCTGCTAGCTGAAACCGGAAAAATAAATTTAAAAGGAATTTTACGTACATGCATTTATGAAATGTAAAAATGCTGGAGGAATCTCTACATTGAGAAGAGAAATGAAGTGATTTCCATTTAAATATAAAGTCAGAAGATTGAAGTAGTTATGGTATAAATATGTATATTATCTTTCTGAAATTGTACCGAAAGGGAAATAAATCAATTTTATACACACAGGTCTCACTGCAAGTGTTAGGCAAATGGAAAAGAATTATAAACGAACCATTAAATGTATAGGCAAACAGATCTTAACATTGAGTAATTTTCTAATAGGTATATAGTTATGAGCGTAACCCACTGACTAACAGTCATAACAATAGAAGGGAAGTCGACTTAATTAACAGAGTAATTGGAATAAAACCACGACATTCAGCCAAGAAGTAAATGGCAGACTATTATTATTCAACGTCAATAAAACAACACAAAAATAATTTTATATATGTATTGTATGAATTACGTCTGAGGATAGTTGGAGATAAAAATCCTAAGTCGTTTAATCAAAGACATCCCCAATACAATCTGGGATAATAGAGATATCATATTCGTCCTGAGGCCATCGTAGATTCAACCTGTATATAAATATAGATTGATGATGTTAAAAGGGCCGAGAGTTATCGGTGACTCCAATGATATATAAAACGAAATTCCATAACCAAGTTAAGTCCCTTACCAAGGAATACGATGGCAAACAAATTTCAAACTCCTGCAATAACATCGTTCATAAGGGAATGAGACCCTGACATTTATAAGACTAGCATTTAGAGAAGAAATACACCAGACGATAATAATAAACAAATTTTCCATGAAATTTACCCAGCAATGTAACTTACAGAGAGGCGAAACTGGGAAGAATGCCTTGACGTATTGATAACCAGAGCCCACTGAGTCAAATTATTGAGATGAATGACACGTTCATCCCAGAGATATTGCGAAGTAAATTAGTAACAGATTGATAAAGGCACGAAAGATGCAAATCTATTCCTAGAAAAACTTTATATGGACCCAGAAAAGAAATTGAAACCTTAGATAAAACGCCAATCAAGTATTGAATGGAAATAATCCAGTGGGACGTGCAATGTAAGTAGTGGAAAACTAAGTGAACGAGATGATTATAAGAGCAGTAGGAAACTCATACGAAGAATCAAAATAGGCCATACGATTCTAATTAAACCACAACAAGTATTCACGGCTAGCTATGGAAATCATAAGCAAACTGATGATTCCGACCGCGTAACCAAACTTTTCATTTTAAGCACGTGCAGATAAGTAATGAGCAAATGAATCTTTAGAGAAAATAATTAACAGAAATTTCAATATACCATCGTAAGATCGTAAGTCAAACACTCGGTCATTATAAATTTAAAAATCTCAATGCATTCCACAGAAAGAGGCAAAGGAAATACGTATTACCTATGAGCGTATGGAAGAGGATGTAAGTCCGGATGTGTGATACGCCATAACCAAACCCAGGTCGCATGATTCGTTTGAGCCCCAATGCTTTGAGAAAGACCAGAGAAAATGAACGATAGTAGAAGTGGAGTAGAATTGAAGCAACGGATTAAGTAGAGAACAACTGCTAAACCCAAATCAATCATCCAGCCTT
This sequence comes from Pinus albicaulis, assembly GCA_034641835.2. Classification (NCBI taxonomy): domain Eukaryota; kingdom Viridiplantae; phylum Streptophyta; class Pinopsida; order Pinales; family Pinaceae; genus Pinus; species Pinus albicaulis. The sequence goes on along the minus strand of CM076576.1, from coordinate 862,691,985 downwards.
ACAAGTGTCGAAAATCCGTCGGCTCTCCCATAAATCGAAACGCATTCAATGGATAGTACCCAACACCATAACTCCATTAATTATTAAATGTACAAGTACAAATGCAAGAGTAAATGCAAGTTCAGAATGGTGGTAAGGGAAGATAAACTAAGATTTTGTTGTGGGGCTCGAGAAACCAAACATAGAGATCGTATCAAGGCCAAAAGTACACATCTCAATCGACGAGAAGGCCACAGTACATGTCTCGAGTGATACATTATGAATGAAATGAAATAAATCTTACACGATTTTATTCATAGTTTTTATATTAACCATATGCATAGAATGTGTTTTGAATTTGTAATTCGAATACGAACTAATGAATATAGTTAATCATGTAATAACCCACATATAAATTGTCTTAACATAGATTTACTATATATATATGTACCCTGTCAAAATAAATTGGCATAAGGGAGGTCACAAACCAAAAGTATTTATATTAGTGAACCTTTGGAAGTATTGAATTAAATTAAGAATGAATAAGTTGACAAGGTCCTTAAAGGTTCATGAAAAGTTGTTATGAAGGATATCATGTTAGGAATAAGACCATGTTGTGGTATAAATCATATATAGAGTAATTGTGGTACAAAGCAAATAAGTTGCAACCCTGTATTCAACTGTACTAGGAAACAAAAAGAATTTGAAGAGTACATTAAATATTTTAGTTAAATTTTAATCTGGTTTCCTTACAAGGAATAATCTAAATGTAAGGGTCAGAATGGTGTCGCCAGGAAAGTTAAGTAGAGTACTGAAGAAAAAAAAAATTGAGGAAAAGAGGAACATTACAAATAAAAGTGTAAGAAGACTGAAATAAAGACTCATAAATTAAAATAAAACTGCAAGAAAATTGTGTTGTAATTGAAAAAACTAACCTGAATATACTGTGAAATGTTTTGGGGTGTGTTTTGTGTTGGTTTTTCTCCAAGGCTGGTGAATAGTTTGAATGTGAAACATGCAACTTCAACAGTGGTTGAACTTCTTTTATAGTTTTTTGCAATTGAATTTAATTGGTGACAATGATGGAGATGGATTGTAATGGCTTCATTTTTCATGTGTGATGAGGATTGAATTTGATGTGATACAATGGCTGGGAATTTGTTTTTGTTGATCCATGTGCTTTGATCTATTTTAATGGGAGATAGAATAGGTTGAATGTCATTTATTGAAATTATTGGGTGGGTGCCATTTGTTGTACACAGTGGGTTTACATGTTGTTATTGGGTGGGTGTCATTTATTGAATACAATGATTTTAAATGTTGAATAACACAACAGTTTTCATTTCTAAAGATTTCCATTTAAGGACTTGTGCAGGTATGGATATGCATTTGGCATATACAACATCAGTTCTGATCAGTGGGGTTGAAGTGACTGCTAGTTTGTACTTCTGGAATAGACCATTTTGGAAGGATTAATGGTTTTATGAGTTTTCTAGTTGAGACATTAGGATTTGTACTCTTAACACTTATTAAACTATTTATGGACAGTTTTGGGCCTAGTCAATGTTTTGGGAAATTTTGGACATAATTTAAAATATATTTGGACTTAAAGTTATTTGTTTTTGTTTAATTATTGGTTGCATATATGTCAATTTCTGGTGGGTTGGTGGGACCAGTACTATAACAATTATTGGTCCCTGCACAACATTAGACATCTCTCCCCTATAATTAGTCTAAACTCTCTATAAAAATAAAATAAAATTTGAGTGTTTATTACAAAATATAACTTTTGATTTTTTTCCATTCTCTTATGTGTATAGCGTTTCTGGTTCTCAAAGAAGCACTAGTAGGTAGGTGGTCCTCATCGCTTGAAAGTAATAAGTAAATAAGGCAAGCGCTAAGGAAAGCTCCTTCGTTCGTCCCAGTCGTATCAAGAAAGGGAGGCCATGGGTCCTGAACTCTCTATTGCAGTTAGGTCACTCGATTTATTTCCAAATTACCACCCTTCGCCTTTGGCTTGTGGGTGCCTTCATCCGAAAGTTAGGGGTTGTAACTTGAAAATTCTCCCTCGAGGATTGGGGTGGATGTGTAAATAGTGGTTGAGCTAGTTTTCGCTTAGCACTTTCTAAATCAAAGATGTGTATGGACAAGCTTAGAGGCTTGGAGGCAACGTCTATATATAATTAACAAAAAAAATTATGTATATATCATGAAAAATCAAGTTTTTATGTTTAAAATTTTTATTTGATCCTATATATATTCTATTTAGCATTAAAATATACAATTTAAATAATGAAAAATAAGGCATTATATTTTGCACGTGCAAAACTTTTATTCCTCTCAGCTCATGTTAGATGAATACTTAATATGAATCTATATTAATTGTAAACATAGTTAAATGAGTACTTAATATAAATCTATACTAATTGTAAACATAGTCTACTACGACATATATATTTCTAATAAAAAATACTATTTATCTGTTACTTCAAACTAGAATCCAATACAAAATATATTAGTGATACAAGATACTAAGTTCAAAATATATTGTCAATATAGGATAATAAGGTTATATTTTATGTAGATAAGGTTATATTATATGTAGATAAGGAGAAATTTAAAGTTATAACGGTAATATATTATTAATATAGACATGAAACCCAATTTGTAGCTGGTCAAACACATAGGGTTGCTACCTTTTTTTATATTTATGTTTATTTACATGTGCATATGGGTCAATATATACTCAAGAATGAGTCACATACATATTCAATTTTTCTTATAGTTTGACTATATTATAAATATATTAGTTCCAAACATAGTTTTTCCATATTAAAAAACATAGCCTTCAAATGGAAATGGCATTGGAAACTAAAATCACAATAGAACTGAACAATACATTACGTTGAGGAAAATAACTCTTAGCCACATACGGAAAACCAGAGTGCAATGGGCGCGTTGAAGTTATGGAGAGGGCACGCCATCTTATTGTATACATATATCGGCACACAACAATAAATATACTAGAAATTGCACCTGTGGTGCAAGGGAACGATGAAAGGAGGAGTTGTGCGAACCAGGGTTTAAACCAAACGTTCATTTTATAACATAGGCCCACACACTGATATCTATATACGACAAAGCTTCCCTTTTATCACATATGTCTTGGCCACTATATATGTATACGGTTGTTATGTTAATTATTTCCTTGATTAAGAACCCAGTTCTTAACATAACAGGGTTGGACCATAACAAACATAACCCACTATTGATTAGGCCTCATACATATACAAATCTTCGCCTCAATTACGTCTGGGCCCCACTACATACGCAACTAAGCTTGGATTATATTCAAATATTAACATAATTTTGATTCAGGCCCACAGTTCATTCAACATACCTTTGCATTAACTATCGTGCCCATCCAATGGTTAATAACTCGTCGCCCTCTAACCAACCAATCTAATGGCTATCGCGTTATGCAAACACTCGGGCTTTATCACATCAACTCGTGCGATCAAAGTGGGTCCTGGTAGTTAAACTACCCTTCGCATCGAATGGTTGAACCGTCGCTGCATCCACTTCGGCGATCCAATGACCCAGACGAAATATCGCGTAACCAAGCAACACGAGGGTTAATCCTCATAATTTATGCGATGTAAGCAGTTTTCCCAAACCACTTATGGACACGCGTCGTTCACTTTGTGATATCGCGTTTTTTTTCACGATTCATCTTACCACTTTTAGAAAGTGTGAATACAGGTGGTTTAACTTAACGAAACTGCCTTTACTATTCCTCTTCAAGGTTCCGCTGCTCTCGACGCTCATGGTTCTGCCCATTCTATTCTACATGGTTTCATTATCTCGCCTTTTCATACGTTAATCCTTGCTCATCAACATTTTAACTCGAAGTTTCCCAAAACTTTAATGCATATAATACAAATGCCTTTTCTCTATTATAAACTAACAATGATGGATCGAATCGATTGATCTCAATCAGAGAACAGATTTCAACACTTACAACCCTTAACCAGAGTTTCAACATGCATAAAAGAACAGAATCAATCCTCTCGACCTCTATCAATTTTCTACATAGAAAGCATTTAAACGAGTCTACATAGTATATGTAATCCCACATGAATTAACACCGATTTCTTATTTAGAACCGAGTATCAATTAAAACGCCAAATTTCAGGGTATCTTCACACAGTTAAGCATAGAGATTCTGGACATTTACACACAGAATTTAATCAATAAAACTCATGTAAACTGAACAGATTCTTTCGCATAAATGATTTTTCTTACAGAATTCTTGTCTCGGGCTACATAAATCTAACTTAATTAGCAACAGGCTGAGTCTAAATTCTTCTTTACCCAGTCAAATAGGCAACAATTGAGCTTGAAATTATTAGTTAATATCTCTAAACCCTTCTTTACCCTTTGTTAAGGCTTGGTTATCTCTACCCCTTTGAGTAGAATAAATTCGTTAGATGCAGAGGATTTCAGCCCCATTTTCAAAAAATTGTTCCTGTTCTATTAGGAGCTTCCAAATGATTGTGAGAGTTGTTTTTTTCTCTATAATTGCTCTTTCTTCATTTTTTTTTTCTCTTTTCCCAGTAGAGAACCAAGTTTCTTACTGTCAAATACCATGAAATTTCTGTGTATCCACTTGTTGTTCCAGAGAGTCCTTGTCCCAATTTATCTTTTAAAAAAATTGATATAAAAGACGCTGGTTATTCCAGAAGATAGATATTCTCATCCCCCGAAGCGCTTGCTCTTTTTTCTTTAGCTTCTTCAGCTTTGATTAGGTTTGAAAAATCCATATTCATTCGGATAATTATAATAATAGATTGTGTACTTCTTTGGTTAATGTTTATGGTTCTATATTCATTGGCATAATTATAATAATAATTACTGTCAAGGTTATGCCCAGGCAAATTTGGTGTATGTATGAGTAGTTTCTTTGATTTATGTGTTAAGGGTCTAATTTGATGTAATGATTATATTATGAAAATTTTAAAGTATTATATACTCTCTCTTTTTTTAACCATATTCATAGTGAGTAAATGATCATTACTAGTAGTATAAAAAACATTACAAACATTACAAGTAGCACACAGAACATTGTCAAATCAGGTGTGTTTATTATGAGGTTGTGCAATATTATCCATTAGTTCCCAATGGAAACCAGTCACTCTCGCCATGGCCGTGTGAATGATAATAGCCTATGAGAAATTGATTGAGGGGTTGAAGCTTATGGCGTTGAGTTTGTGTATGAAGGCTGAAATATGTTCCATTTCAGTGAAATCTATTTCTAAGGGTCAATGAATGGAATGCACCAAGGAGGAAGTGAAGCTCATGGTAATTGAAGGCAACAATTGAAGTGAAGCTCAGGGTAATTGAATGCAACAATTGAACACAAGCAGGAAGTTAATGAATCCATGGATAGGATGTGAAATGAGAGGTTTCCAGCTTTTCTTCATAATTTTTTTATATATAAAAAACTCCAAATTATGTTGGAGTAGGACATTAGAAATAGTCTTACTTCATTTTAAATGCATTTTATTGTATTCTGTAGGTTATATTTATAAAAATACTCTCTCATATTATATATTTAAAAAAATAAAATATAAATGTTATTAAATTATACATTTTTTTCAATTGGTTTTATGGGTAAAATTGTTGTGTTCATCAAAGGCAATGAGTAACTTAAATTTATCATCAATAATTATTTAAACATACATTTATCAATTTTTCAATGAGTAATATGGTTAAAATTAGTGACTTCATGAGAAGTTAAGCTCAGGTAATAGAACGCAGCCAGTAAGTGAATGAATCGAATGAATCCCTGGACAGGATGTGAAATGAAAGGTTTCCAGCTTTTTCTTCTGGAAATTATAGTAAAGTAGGATATTAGAAATAGGCTAATTATGTTAAATTAGGATATTAGAAATAGACTTAATTCATTTTAAATGTATGAAAATGAAATGCATTTCATTACATTCAACGAGTTATATTTTTATGGGTAAATATATATTTAATAGCTTAAAATAACCAACAGTGAGATGATTCACTAACAATGACTTCAACCAAAGATTTTCTTGATATGGCTGAACATTAACAACGATAATGAAGTTAATCGTAACATAGGCAGTTGTGAAAAAATATTCAGGTTAACATAACCATCTATTAGAGTCAATAATTATAAATTTTATAGACATTTATTATATTGAAGATAGAAATCACTAACAATCTTTAGACTTGTACCCACATTTAACTTGATATTACCAGCTCTGAGAACAACCAATAAAGTGAAATGTTTAGTAATTATCTATAAATAACCAGAAACACTCAACAAAGCTTCTTCATTGAATTTGACATATCAGTAGAAAACATAAAAAAATTCAATACTCATGGAATTTTTTAAAAATTTGTATTGATTTTTTCCTGAAATGTTCATTGTATTTTGCACAAAATAATCAGTTGTATACAACAGAGATTCTTCATTAAAATTGCTAAAAGTTATCTCAAAGTAATCAGCTGGACAAAAGAGGTCTTTCATTAAATTTCAGAGAAATGTATCTTAAAAAAACCAGCTGTACTCAACTGAGTCTTTTCCTGAAGCTCGCGAAAATTTATCTAACATGTAAGGATGTGATTTTTTTCTATATACAGAAATTTTTCAGAAGCAAGAGTTGAGAAAATAAGATGTATTTTATTTTTTTTGAAGAGAAAATAATATGTATTGACAAAATTGCATCATGTGTAGCATAGTGGTTGGATATGGTTTCCCAGTAGGGAGAAATACTAGTCGTATACACAAGGTGTTTCTCGACAACGACAACACCAATTGATGTCCAAATTAGGTACCCGATCAAGATAGTATGCTCAGAGTTATCTGTGTGAATCCATTTCATGAATATGGATGAGGATATTTATCTAATTTCTTATCTGTTGCAATAGTTTTATTGTGGGGCGCAACCGATAAAGAGGCAGAGTAGGCGGACGTAGGAACTGCTCTTGTACATTAAGAAGTGAAGCTTCTTGTTCATTGATTTCATTGCAAAATTTTTGGAGTTGTGAGATATATTTACGATCCATCTGTTCCTGCAAGGAAATGAAAAGGATGTTAGTGAACAATGTACAGAATAGACAGTCACATGGGAAAGCACAATAGCGAAGAGCTAGTGGGATGATAAGGTACCAATAGTAGAGGGTCTTGAAGGAGCTTGAGCAATAGATTTTGAGGCAAGGTGAGCCTCTTATTTTTTTCTAGGTATGATGAAAGGGTTCTCCTTCATCCATGAATAGTGTGAGAAGGAGAAAGCAGGGGATATGCAAAGGTCATTCAATGATCGAACTCTTGATACTGCTGTGAAAGTTAGACCTTGTTGATCAATGTTTCCGATGTCAATTGTTGCCTTATCTAGTGTCATGCCTTGTGATTTATGGATTGTCAAGGCCCATGCCATGTGGAGAAGTATTTGTGTTCGCGAACCCCTTGTTATGGGGGGATCGGTACAAATTTAGGATTTGAAGGATCCCATGGTGGACCCTTGTAGTGAAGAAAGTCGACTACAACAAATGATGGTAGTTTAGGTGGTTTAGATGTTGGTGCATATACGAGTGCACGGACGGTGCCGAGCGCACCATTGACAAGGCCAGCCTCAACCCACACATTTCTTGTTAGAATAACTCGTTGTCCAACGCAAAGGAGAATTTTTGCAGCTACCTGGTCATCTTCTAGTTTGCTGGCGCGAAATTCCTTCCTCTGGGCAGCGTACGAATGTGCGATTGGTTGGTTGAGTGTTTTCAGCATGGTTTTATTGTGCATGTCGACAGCCTCATTTGTTGCGTATAGATGCATTGAACTTGAGAATGACTGGACCTCGGCTTCAGGAAGGTTTGTTTTTGAACGTGTCATAAGAAGCTTCCAATCATCAGTAGTGGGTGTTGCATTGTGAAGGTTGGAGAGGAGTTCGCGAAAGGAAACCTAAGCAGGGTTAGTTCCTTGTTGTCGAAAAACCGTTGAAAGTGTAACCACAGTATCAAAGCTTTGACATAGTGCAGTGCCACGAGAAGTGCCTACATACATTGGTGTGTCTTTGACAGGTGGAAGTTGGGCAAGGTCCCCCACGAGAATTATAGAACGTCCACCAAAAGGGTTGTTTCTATTTGATGGGAATGTCTCGCGCAAGCGATCATCGATTTGAGAAAGCAATTTAGGACCAATGAAGCTCATTTCATCAATTAGAATGTATTTGACATCCTGGAGCTGTTATTGAAGGTTTAGGAGGGCTTGACCCTCTAAAGGTTGCATAGAGGATATAGGGATGCGAAGAGCAGAGTGGATTGTCAATGCATTGATGTGGAATGCTGCAACACCAGTTGGAGCGAGCAAGAGGAGGGGGTTTGGTCCATTGGTGGAGTTTTCAAGGAAGGCATTTTTTAGGCACTCAATCAGGAACAACTTGTCGGTACCAGCAGTGCCTTGGATTATCAATTTTAAAATTGATGCCTCGCCGTCTGTGCGGAAGTGGGAAAAAATGATATTGAATGCAATGGTTTGGCTTGGGGATAAGGAGGAAAGTGAATGTGAGCATGGATTCTAGATTTGGTGGATTCTTGTGGAGGAGCGGTTGAAGTTGATGAAGCGGATGGTTGTTTCTTGTAAGTGTGAAGGGATTATGGAGTCGGCCCAATTATAGTTTGCATAAAAGTCACGATGGCCAAGCATTTCAATTTCGTTGATGAGGATGTTGTTACTTGGGTGGAGTTGAGAGAGAAATTTCCATTCAGGCATGTCAAACGTGGGGGCATGGGGAGGGGCATCAGGAGATAAACAGCAAGAGTCGGAATGGGCAGGGTCGATCGGGGTGCGGTGAACATGCCAAGGATGATACGTGTGTCTATTTTGTTCCCAGTGTGCAACAATGGCCACGTTGGATGCGCTGATGTCGTCAGGGAGGGTACGAAAAGGGAAGTATAGAAGGAGTTCGCTCCAACAAAAGTCCACATAGGATGATGAGTCTTCCGATGGGATGGAGGTGTAACGAGGAAGGACACGTACAACCATAGGAGGGAAGATGTGTTTCCAGGGTGTTTTTTTGCGATGGGAGGAGAAGGTCCAGGAGCGTGAAAATTCAATAAGAGGCAAATCCTCAAGTGCAGCTGGTCTTTGCATGTATGAGGCTATGAGAGGTGTTGATGGAGGATGACCATCCAACTCTTGTGAAACACATTTGAATACTTGTTTTTTTACATTGAGGGAGACAATAGAACATGTGGCATGTTTCTTGTGCACCAATGTCTTGATCACCGAAAATTTTGGTTAGAACTTTGCGGATGATAGTAATAGTAGGAGCATCGGGTGGGGAACATTGGGAGAGACGGGAGAGAATTTGGTAGTAGCTTTTAGACTTTGCCTCTGCTTTCGCTGCATACTTTGAAATGTAGTTCAACACAACATGGCATGATAGAATTGGTTGAAAGTCCATGTTGGCCCTCCAGATTGCAAGAAGATGAGCATTGTGCACATTTAGTTTGTCATCGTTTCTAGCAAGGGCGTACAATTTACGGCCGGTATCATCAATGTGAAGAGATGACGTGTCCCGAACTTCCCACGGGGCTCCATATCAGCAGCTTGTTGTGTTATTTATTTTGTGCGAACATGTATTGGAGTGGCAAGTTGTGTGTCTTTGAACGGAATTGAGAAGTTATTCATAGTCTTGCAACTGATTGGCTGTAAAAATTTCATGTGTCTGGAGGAGGCATGGGTCTTGTAGAGATGAATGATTTGTCCCAGGAGCCCAATTTTGAAGGGGAAAAGGGTTCCAAGCAGTGATGTATGCATCGAAAAATTCTTTAGCTTCACGGACACCAGCAGCGTTGGTCCATTCCAAAGTGTCCATAGTAGGTGCATTTGGAAGCCATAAGAAACCATGGATATGTGCGGAGCCGCGATGTTGCCATTCATACCTTAAAAAGAAAGGGGAAACTAAATAAGATGGATGCGTGGAAGTGAAATTAATGAAATCTAAGAGATGGAAGGAATAGTATGCATACTTGCACCAGTAATCCTTTACAAAGAATCCTTTAAGTAGCACCTCTTCGAGAAATATTGTGAATCTGCAATGGATGTATTGAGATGCACGGTGAGGGTTTGCAACAACGTTTTGGATTCTCCATCGAGTTTGATCATGTGAATTTGATGGAGGGTTGGAAGGCATGGCATTATGCAAGTCAGGCCATTTGGTATCAGCTGCACTTAGTGTGAAGAATATGGTAGGGGTACTTTGTTGAGTGATCATGTCGGCGAGCTCCCCTCTAGCTCTAGTCCAGAATGAACAGCTTCCATGCAAGGATGAGCCGAAACGCATAATATGGTCTGGAATGGTGGAAGGGGGAATTTGCTGAAGGTGGTGGCGAAGGTTAGCGATTGTTTCTGGAAGGGTATTTGAAAGGTCCCTTTTCATGAAGAAAGAGGCAGTTGCTTGGCTTCGATGGCGCATGATGAGGTTGTACAAGTAGTAGCAGAAGCAAGGATGTTGTGCAAAACAGTTGTCATGGTAGCGCATTAGATGCAAAGCATATTCCTGCATATCGACTTTTGCAATTCTTGGTTGGTTAATCATTGCAGATCTGGTGGGGAAGAGGGTGGGGAAGGCCATGGAGAAGAGGCCCTATGTGTTGTATTCATTGATTGGGGAGAGAGCAATGATGGGCCATTGAAGTGAATGAGTGGGTGAGGGATTGGGGGATTCTATGTAGGCAAGTATTTCATCAATTTCTGAATGAGAGTTTGGTATATTTGCAACAAAAGAGGATGGGTGGAGGTCAGACGGGCATGGTTGGGGAAGTTCAGAATTACAATTTTCAAGAATGCCTTCTTGGAGTGGGATGGAAGATGTGTTGGCATGGCGTAGCATGTTGGAAATTTTGGTGGGCACAATAGGAAAATCATTGAGGGAAATTTGGTTAATATGGACATCTTTGTAATATGGATCATTTTGTAGTTTGAATTGCAATGCTGCATGAACACGTGATCTACTAACAAAAAAATCATATGATTTTTCATCATAACTAGTTTTGTTTACAACAAGGATGTCTAGTTCTGATAGCATGCGAGGAAGAGAGGTGACAATATTAGTGATATCTCGAGGAAAGCTAATAGTGTGGCCGGAATATTTTAGTTGGCCACCACGTGCAAGGGTGACTTGAATAATGAGGTTGACACGAGCAATCAACATCTCTTCAACTTGAGTTAGGCAGGAGAGCACGTGCGGTTGGATACCTGGGTCCATGTTGTTTGCGAAGGAGAAACGGTGGGTTGTTCGTTCGCCAGCACAACGGGTACAAGAAATGATTCCATTATTTTTTTTTGTTTTCATGGATGGGTAAGCTTCATAACAAATTGAGCAAACTTGGATGGGGCAAAGTGCATCGATTTTTTGACGAAAACGAAGATGTGCATGTTGGAGTTGGATGGGGAGGAATTGTTGGGCAGGTGGACAAGGAGGAAGATGGTGTGGGACATGGACAGGGTAGGCGAGAGGCGAAGGAATTGTAGGGTTTGGAAAGGGTTGGTTAGGGAGTGGAGATGGAAGGGTAAATGGGAAATTTTGGGTGGGATGTAGTGGAAGGAGGCTACTTTGTGAAGGAATGGGAGTTTGGTGTGTGGTGGAATGAGAGAGAAGGTTGGCCTGGCGATTGGCAAAGAGGAGGCGACGTTGTGCATTAATTCTTTCTTTGTTAAGCGCGTAGTGGCGGCGTCGTTGTTCCCTTTGCAAACTGTTCTCTGGTGTGGTTGGCATAGCTGTTGCAAAAAAGGAAAGGTATGTCAAATGCATGAAGTATAATGAAAGAAGAGGGAAGCATGAAGATGTAGCATTTTATTTCATATTCTTTGTTTTGTTATTTATTGTTTTTGGTGAGATTTTTTGTTGTGTTATGTATTTCGTCATAGAAATAGTAGTATGGAAATGGTGCAAGTGAATTTTGAAGTGAAAATGTATTGAATATGGTTTGCGTAAAAATGAGTGTTGGATATTTGAAATGGGAAAATATGTGTTTTGAAAGCAAGAACATGTTGCATGTATTGGCTAGAGCAAACCAAAGGCATATTTTGTATTTTTGCAGAAAAGAAGAAGCAATTTTTGTATTATATTCCATATTAAGCATAGCATATTGACATTTTCATTTACAAAACGTGTGTGTTGCAGACAAGATGAAGGCATGAAGGAGGAAAGGGAAAAACACATGTGTAAATGTTCATATATTAAGAAGACCCATTACAACATAGTGGGGTGACATATAAACAAAATGAAATGAAGAAACGAGTTGGTGCCCATACGTTTAGGAGGACTATTAGAAAGGCAAAGGGGCCGTAAAGATATAGTAACAATTACAAAAGATGCATGCCAAAATCGACGATGAATGGCAAGCGAGGCAAAAAAATACTGAAAGTCGAACGATGGGAAGCAATGGAGAATGTGTGGGGCAGGGTCGGCATTTAAGCAGGAAGGTGGTAGGGAGAAATGATGTATGGAACAAGAGGAGGGGGACAAACAGGCAAGAGGCAGGAATGTATGGCTAAAGGCGGCGGTAGACTTTGTTTGGGGGAGCAGCGGAAGGTTGCAAGACCTGTAGGAGGATATTCAACGCATCATCATAAGGGAGATCTTCTGCATGCATAAGAGTTGGTCGTACTCGTTCAACGCCATTGAAGGTGTCCCTCTTTAAAGATCGTGTGAAGAGGAATTTTTGCCCTTTGATTTTGCTATATATGTCAAGGACAGCTCCAGGATCTATTGAGAAAAGGCAAAGGTCCTCTGCAGAGATGCCTAGGAGGCCATTTGTGGCCTCGTCAAAAGCGACAACATTTTCAAGGTGGCCAATGTGGTCGTGCAGTTGTAGGCGAAGAATGTAGCGGTAGTCGCACTTGGTGAAGGAGCCTTCACATTTCGAGCAACGCCACGTGTTATCATCTTGTCGTATAGCATTTTTCATGCATTGCATCCCATCAATGGTAAGTGGGCATGCAAGGAAGTAGAAATCATGCAAGTCAATTGAGGTAGCAGTAGCACGGAGTGATATCCATGGGACATGTTCTCCAGGTGGGATTGAGAGGATGTCAGCAATTGTTTTTGTATTAAGTGGCTTCTTGCTGATGCCCAAGTATTTTCGACTGAGCGAGGGCGAAGAAGATTGAATGCCTTCTTTGTCGAACCATTGCTTTAGTTCCGTTGTTTCAGCGATCTTTGGATCTATAACTAGGGAGGAGGTAGGGATTGTGTCGATAGTCTGGCCATTGAACTCGATGATCCTCACCCCCCTAACTGCAAGTACAAAAACCGCGCAAGCCATGTGAAGTTCAGATAGCTCTTGCCCTTCAGCATGGCAGTTTTCCGCCCACAAGGTCACATCAATGCTACATCCGGACATGTCGCAAAGACAAATTATCTTTTTTAGAGTCTCAGAGCCATTGCGTTTGTGAAAAAAAGAGGCAGGAGAGAGTGAGGTGACAATACCTATGACATCAACGATTGAGTTAGGAGGTGAAAGTTTGATGGAACTGATAGGCACAAAGTGAAAGGTGTGGGAAGGAATTGTAAGGTCATCAGTGAAGACTCGAGACACCGTTGATGAAGAGAAGAGGAGAATTTCAAACGGGCGTCTTAGATGGTTATAGGAATGGTTGGGGACCTTTATGGTGCCATTTGCAACATTGTAGATGTGGCCAACTTCAATGAGAGCATGTAGGGATTCATCCAATTCATTGAAGGCGGAGACGTGGATTTGATCGTTCTTGTGGTTGACAAGGTCAAACCCTAGTGATTTTCCAGAGCCACGCGCATTGGTATATTGCCGAAGGGGTGTCTTTGAAAAGACTCGGCCCTGGATGGACCAAGATCTTCTAGTAGGGGAGAGTGCTTTAAAAGGGAGAGCAATTGCATATGCTGGGGCGGAGTCTTGGGAGGACAGAGAGTGAATGTGAAGGGAGGGTGGTGATGAAAAGGGAGAGTCAGAAGAGGAGGATGATGTGGCTTGGAGCATTTTTTCAGCAGAGAGAGTAAGAGGGCATGGGTCACCAACCAATGGGGCAACGCGTTAGACTACTTTGAGCTCAAGAAAAGAAAGTGACCTGCAAGGACGAGCAATTTATTAATGAAGAGGTGAAGTAGAATGTTGGAAATAAGAAAGGAAAAAGAGGGACATAAGAGAAAATTCATTATAGGGGAGGAAGTCAGGAGGAGGTTTTCATTAAACGTACAAGGTTTGATGTGATTACGTGCATGAGCTTCTCTTCAAGAGAACAATGGAGCCTACACCCAAGTCCCCGTTCTGCGCGAGGGCAGTATGCGAAGAAGGGAGTAGGACAGCATGTTTGTGAACACCATCAGAAAGTGACACGCGGTACTGAGCTGCTGAAGTCCGGGCAGAGTTTATCAGTTCAAGTTCGACGACCTGGAGGGTTGGCTGTTGGGCGGTAGCACCAGCTAGGAGAGAAGGAATCGAATTGCGAGTTAATGACGTCTCCATGGCGCTACGGGCGGCTTGTAAAAAATAGATGCTGCAAGCGAATAGACATATTAAGTTCAAGAAAGTGAAGAAGAAGATGTGTACATTAACGAAGGAAAAGTTACACATTACTAATTTTTGAGAGATGAAGGGTAGAATTGTTAATTTAGATGATTTCCACCCTTCAATTGATATTGGTAAATCTGTTTTACGCAAAACGCTATTGGAGGTTGTATAAATGCAATATTGTAAATACGTTCTTTACAATGACCAGTTTACAGGCTTCCCCTATGGAACACATATTTTGGAATAGGCCCTGTTGAATTATTTTCATGGTAAGAAGGCATAGGCACAAAATAGGTTAGGAGAGGATGTTGGTTTGTACGTATAAAAGGAAAGAAAATAGTAATGTCAAATAACCATATTTTTAAATCAGCTTTTGAAGTATGCTACTTGCAACAGTATATCTTTAATATTCCAAGAATTTTTTTTAACTCATTGCTAATCATATTTCACATGATACATGCACATGACAATTTGAAACGTAAGCGTATAAGAAAATGGAATACATTGATTGAAGTTGTAAATAGTACTAAGTAAATACTAAATAGTAGATACTGAAGCCTGAAATGGTAAATTAAAATTGCGTAAAATTAGTAAAGAGTGACTTGCAAGTGTATATCTTTAATATTCAAAGAAAAAAATTTTAAGTCATTGTTAATCATATTTGACATGATACATGCACATGACAATTTGAAATGTAAGCGTATAAGGAAATGGAATACATTCATTGAAGTTGTAAATAGTAATAATTAAATACTAAATAGAAGATACTGAAGCTTGAAACATTAAATTAAAATTGCCTGAAATTAGTAAAGAGTGACTTGCAACTGGATATCTTCAATATTCAAAGAAATTTTTTTTAACTCATTGTTAATCATATTTGACATGATACATGCACATGACAATTTGAAACGTAAGCATATAAGAAAATGGAATACATTGATTGAAGTTGTAAATAGTACTAAGTAAATAGTAAATAGGAGATACTCAAGCCTGAAACGGTAAATTAAAATTGCCTAAAATTAGTAAAGAGTGACTTGCAAGTGTATATCTTTAATATTTGAAGCAAATTTTTTTAACTCATTGTTAATGATATTTCACATGATACATGCAGATGACAATTTGGAATGTAAGCATATAAGAAAATGGAATACATTGATTGAAGTTGTAAATAGTACTAACTAAATACTAAATATTAGATGATGAAGGCTGAAACGGTAAATTAAAATTGGGTAAAATTAGTAAAGAGTGAGTTTAACTCATTGTTAATGATGGAACGTAAGCATATAAGAAAATGGAATACATTGATTGAAGTTGTAAATAGTACTAACTAAATACTAAATAGTAGATGCTGAAGGCTGAAATGGTAAATTAAAATTGGGTAAAATTAGTAAAGAGTGAGTTTAACTCATTGTTAATGATATTTCACATGATACATGCAGATGACAATTTGGAACGTAAGCGTATAAGAAAATGGAATATATTGATTGAAGTTGTAAATAGTACTAACTAAATACTAAATAGTAGATGTTGAAGGCTGAAACGGTAATTGGGTAAAATTAGTATGGGTAAAATTAGTAAAGAGTGAGTTGCAACTGTATATCTTTAATATTCGAAGCAATTTTTTTTTTTTAACTCATTGTTAATCATATTTGACATGATACATGATACATGCACAATACTGAAAGCTGAAACGGTAAATTAAAATTGCCTAAAATGCCTAAAATTAGTAAAGAGTGACAGGTCATGAATGTACAAGAAACTATCAAATAATATATATTTACAGGAAATTACTAACGGTGAATTAAGTTTAATAAGTCTAGTAGCTTGGTATGTTTTTTGTTGTTTTAACTTATTTTTTGTTCTTTATCAAGTTTTTAGTATTTAAGGCTTTCCCTATTGAACAACATGAAGCGCACCAGACAAATAACATTGCAGAATATGAACAAAAACAAGGTAGGAGCGATGATCCATCTGGTTAGCTAGGGTTTGAGATTACCAGAGTCTGATCTCGGTCCATGCCAGGGCAGCTTGCTCTCTTCTTCTAAGTTACCGATTCCTTGCGTCATCCCTTCTGAGCGCCTCAAATGTCCGCCTCTTTGGGAGGGGTAGGTAATACCCCCCCTCCTCCGAACTCTACCTCCACTGCCATGTCTGACTCGCAGGTTAACGTAACGCCTAGATCGCAAATGGTTTCTGACAAGGTTATCACTACAGACAATAGTTCTGATGCCAAGACAAGTTCAAAGCCTCTTGGAAATGCTAGTACTGAACAAACTGATATTGAGGCACAGCAGAAAGCCTCCTCAGCCACCTGTATACCCAAAGTTGCAGATCAGATCAAAATCGATCTCCTCAGTCACCGTATCAATGGACACATTCAGTTCATGAAGGATCATTCCCTCATTGGGAAGTTCATCGGTCTCTGGTCGACTGAAAAAGCTCTGCAGGGGTGGATAAAATCCAAATGGAAACCCAAGGGTCAAGTCACCTTGCAGCTTGGACCCAAAGGTTTTTTCATGACCATCTTTCACTGCCTTGAAGACAAGACACACATCTTTGAAGAGGGTCCCTATTTCTTTAACTCTGTTGGCCTCTATTTGTGTGACTGGATTGAAAGATTCCATCTAGACAAGGAGGATTTCAGTTGGGCTCCGGTGTGGATAAGAATGTATTCCCTGCCTCTGGAATACTGGGACGAAGAAACGCTGAGGGATATCAGAAATGGACTCGGAGAATTCATAAAGGTTGCTGAGGAAACAAAACTTCGGCGATACACTTCTTATGCCTGAATCTGCGTCTACATGCACCTTGCTAAGCCTCTCACGGACTCGGTAAGTTTATTCCACGATGACTTTGAATGGATTTAGACTATTGATTACGAGCACGTCCCCTTTCGTTACCGTAAATGTCATGAACATGGTCACCTTTTCTGGGATTTCCCATTGAACCAGAAACCTGCTTCCTCTTCCCCTAATGTTGGTAAAGATGTAGAAGGCTTTTCGAAAGTTTCCTCCAAGAAGAGGCACTCCAAGAAAACTCCTATCATCTCTACCGCCCCCAATATTCCCAGTACCAGCAACAGTTTTGAGGTTCTTGCTTCTAAGGACCATTTAGATGCTCAACAGGGGCAGCCCCTCTCTTCTAGCCCCACTCCGAACGCCCCTGACTCGAATCTTAATTCTTCCTCAGCTTCTGATGTTACCAAAGCCTCTTTAGTCTCCTCTTCGGTTGAGATCCAAACTATTCCTCCCACTTTTGCCTCTGCACTAATGGATATTGACTTCTCCCAGCTTTCTGTCCCACCTTCTGGGACGGAAGACTTGAATCTGAATCTCCCAACTATTATGGAAGACGAGCCTGACAATGTCGACATCGGGGAGATCGACATTCTGGCTCTGGAGGAAGCCTGCCATCAGAAAGAATTCAGTAAAATTAAACCTCATCAAATTGAAAAGCTAGCAGTGGTCCTCACTCGAGCTCAGCAAAGAAACTCCCTAGGTATCCAGGTTGGAGGATCTTGGGATAGCAGGAAAATTATGAAGGAATCAAAAAAACGTGGAAGAAAGACTACTTTGCAGAGAACCATCTCAGCAGGAGAAATACTGGTGGAATCAGGCAAATTCCCTCAATTGACAAAGTTTTACCCGTCCCTCCCGACTAGTTCCTCATGAAGCTAGTTTCGTGGAATGTGAGAGGGTTAACAACCCCTCAAAGCACAGGATGATTAAAAATATGATCCAGAAATACAACCCTACTATGGTCTTCCTACAGGAGACGAAATGCAATAGCAACACTATTGAGCGCATTATGACTAAAGCCTGGCCTAACTGTAGATCAGTTTCTGTGGATGCGTCTGGCGCTTCGGGTGGGTTAGAAATTCTTTGGGATCCCCAGCGCCTTTCCTTGTATGACTTCCACACCTCCCATTTCTGTATTCAGTCGACATTCCATTTGTTAGGCACCAACATTCATGGACACCTAACCAATGTGTATTTTCCGCAAGAAATTCAAAAGAAATTAGATCTGCTCAACACCCTGACAGATCTAAATTCTTCAAGGCGTTTCCCGCTCTGGTTTTGCAGAGGGGATTTCAACATGACCACAACGTTAGAAGAATGCACTGGAGGCAGGCAGAGACTTGAAGGAGACTCTTCAGGCTTTAAAGACTTCATTTCAGTTAATCAGCTTGTGGATATGCAGACTTCTCATGGCACATTCACCTGGAACAACAAACGTAGTGGGCCACTGCACATTGCATCCCGGTTGGATCATTTCCTCATGTCAGACAACACTATTCATCTGGGGGGGGTTTTCATTCTTCCATACTTCCCCTCGCAGGCTCGGATCATTGGCCCATCCTCTTGCAGTGGTCTCGTCCGGGAGCGCATTACAACAGACCATTCAGATTCGAATCATTTTGGTTTACCCATGCTAGTTTCAAAGACTTTGTCACCAAGGAATGGCGCTCCTTTGCTCCAGCAGATGGCTCAAAAATGTTCCAATTCCAACAAAAACTCAGGAATCTTAAATTCTCTCTCAAACAATGGAATAAAACCCACTTTGGTAATATATTCGACAACAAAAGGGAGTACGAGCTTCAAATGAACCTATTGCAGCAGAAAATCATAACAGAAGGCACAACAGAGGACTATGATAAACAAGAAAGGGAGCTCATAACAAAAATTGACAAAAGCAGGCTACAGGAAGAGACTTTCTGGCGACAAAAATCTCGTATCAGATGGCTTCAAGATGGAGAGAAAATACCAAGTTTTTCCACAGGTCCACTATTCAACGAAGGATGCATAACCATATTGCCTTTATGAATAGTGATACTGGGACGCGCCTCGAAACACATGAGGATATTGACAAAGAACTTCGAGGGTACTTCAAAAACCTCTTGCAAGAACTAGATGGCAATCGTGAGCATGCTATTTTCTCTATCACCCAACATATTCCTAAAATCATTACCGAGGATCAAAATGCAATGCTTCTTCAGTCGGTAACTTTACAGGAGGTGGAGAAAGCCATTACACAGCTCAAGGAGGGGAAAGCGCCTGGCCCGGACGGCTTCACAGCCAACTTTTTTCATGGTTTTTGGGAGCTTATCAAATTGGAAGTTTGGGATTTAGTGGAGGAATCTCGATCCATGCACTGGATCCTTCCCTCACTGAACACAACCTTCATTGCTCTCATTCCCAAAGGGGAGAACTCAAGCACCCCGGATAAATACAGACCCATAGCGCTTTGCAATGTTATTTACAAGTTGATTTCCAAAGTTATTGCTAACAGACTTAAGCCTCTCCTTCCTCTTCTTATCTCGCCAGAGTAGACTGGTTATGTGGAGGGTCGTCAAATTTTGGATGGTATTATCCTTTCTCATGAAGTTATCCACTCCCTCAAAACCCTCAAGAAACCAGGCATGCTTCTTAAACTTGATCTCTCAAAAGCCTTTGATAAATTAAGCTGGCAGTATATCAAACATGTCTTATTAGCCTTTGGTTTCAATGCTGCTTGGACTAGATGGGTAATGAGCCTTCTCTCCTCTCCCAGTTTTTCTATCCTTGTTAATGGCTCTCCATATTTACCGTTCCGGTCTTCTAGGGGTATTCGGCAAGGGGACCCCCTATCACCTTTCCTTTTTGTACTCATGGCAGAGGGTCATGGTCATCTTATTAGTCACGCTGTTTCCTTCGGCTCTATTAAAGGTATTTCTCTCCATGACAGTCCCCCCATTACTCATCAACAATTTGTTGATGATAATTTGCTCTTCGGCCATCCTTCTGTTCAGGAAGCAAGAACCCTCAATTCTTTGCTTAACACTTTCTCGGAGGCCTCTGGTACTTCCATCAACGCTGCTAAATCCCACATTTTCTTCTTTAACACCCCTCCCATCACTCAGCATAATATTGCCCGAATTTTGTGCTTCAAGATTGATGTTCTTCCCTCCAAATATCTGGGAGCTCCTCTGATAGACTCTGCTATAAAGCATACCTCTTGGAGAGCCCTGCTAGATAAGATGGAAGCTCGCCTATCCTCCTGGACCTATCGCTCTCTCAACTTTCCCAACAGATTCATCCTAATTAAATTTGTTCTGCAAGCCATGCCTCTGTACCTCTTTTCCATTCTGGCGGCTCCTAAATGGGTGTTGAAGCAAATTCGCAACATACAAAGAAATTTCCTCTGGGGCTCCTCGAGTCTTAACAGAAAATGGGCTCTTGTCAAGTGGACTGAAGTCTATACTCCCAAAAATACTGGAGGTTTGGGCTTAAGGGATCTGCTTCACAGCAATCTTACCATGGGGGCTCGTATTTGGTGGAACTGGGTTTCCAAACAACACATCCCTTGGGCCCGTCTTTGGCAGGTTAAATATGCTCCGGGAAGGTCTCAGGATGATCTCATCCGTCTCAATTCTGATGTGCCTGGCTCTTTGATATGGAATGTTGCAAAGCTTCATGGGGCCTTCATTCAAACTCACAGTTTCTGGGAAGTTCATTCAGGAGATCAAGCCAGATTTTGGGAAGATTCTTGGCAGCAGTCACAGAAGCTCTCATCGCTCTTCCATAAACCCCTCTGGCAAAATCAGCTTCGAACTAATGTCCCCTCTCTTGTCAACAATTTCTAGCAACCCATTCCCTTGCATGGCTATCAGGTTTGGAAGCCAGCAACTTGTTGGCAAGATGATTGGCTTGGAGAAACCTCTGAAGATATTGAACAAGAGCTCAGTCTTAGAAGAATTAAAGTTTCCAATCAAGCTGACAAATTAAGATGGGGTTATACTACTCGGTGAAAATTTTCTACACAAGAAGCTTACAGATTGCTCTTTTTCCTGCAGCATGATCAGCTGGATCGTATTTGGGCTCAAGTCTAGCAGCCTGACTCTTGGCCTAAAATCTCTACTTTCCTCTGGCTTCTCAGCAAAGGAAAAATTCTTACATGGGACAATCTCTTAAAAAGAGGCTTTATCGGTCCTTCAAGATGCCCCAATTGTCAGTCTCAAATTGAAACTATGCAGCATCTCCTTGATTCTTGCTCTTTAGTTTCTTATCTTTGGGATCAATTCTCTCTATGTTTTGGAAAAACAGGGCGAATAGAAGGGGATATCAACAATACAATCAAAATATGGCCTTCGTTTCCATTTCAATGTAATATGCTCAACAGCATTCGGAATTTGTTCCCAGGTTTCATCTATTGGGTCTCCTGGAAGGAGCGTAATCACAGAATCTTCAAGGAAAGAGCCACACCGAATGCAATCATTTGGTCCAATCTTAAGCGCAATCTGCAGGAAACTCTGGCCTTAACTCCTTGGCACGACACGGATATGCCGACCTCCCCATCTGAATGTCTCATTTGGAAGCGATGGGACCTTGATCTCAGTCACGCCAGTCTGCATTCCCAGAACACTTTGAAGCATGCTGACTCTCCCATCTCTTGGTCGCCTCCTCCGCCACATTATTTCAAAATGAATTTTGATGGAGCGGCTAAGGGAAATCCGGGTCCTGTCGGATTTGGAGGCATTTTTAGGAATCATGAAGGAACTATGGCTCACATATATTTCGGCTCTATGGGACGCGATTCCAATAACGCTGCTGAACTTGAAGGCTTATGGCAGGGGTTGAATATTGCAGAGAGAGAGAATTTATTCCCGCTGGAAGTTGAGGGGGACTCTCAGATCCTGATTGTAGCGACAAACCGTCTCCACTCAGGTGCCTCTGCTTCCAACGTTGCTTCCAGTTGGCGACTTCAAAATAGACTGGAACTCATTGAAAATTGGCTCAAGACGCCTAAAGCATTAACTTTCAAGCATATTTGACGCACAGCCAACACTGTAGCTGATCGATTGGCCAATCAAGGAGCTCTACAGTCTTCTCCTTTCTACGAAGGTTTGCTACAGAATTCCAATGATGAACAACTTATACAGGACTGCACATCCTTGGTACAAAAGGATACCCAAAATCCGAATGCGGGTGATCTACACGTTTAAGGGGGGACTTGGATGGTTGGCGGGCGAGTGGAGTTCAACCGCTGTCACTCTCCTTGGCACCCACAGCGACATCTTCAACATTAACTTCGACTGGTCCGGAACAATTGAGAAGCACATTCCTCCAGTTTTATGCTCCATCTATTTCGAAACGATTCGCAGCATTAACTATTCTCCAGAAGCAGATTTGGTGAATTTTGCGGCGGTGGGGGTTTGGTGGTGCGATGGTGGAGCGAGGGCGGAGCCACCTCTCCTGGTGGTTACGGGGGGTTTATGTCTGCCCGTACAGACCATTTGGGTGACCCCCCGTAGTTCACCACAACCGTTGATTTGAGGTCAACGCGTGTTTGGCAAGTCAACTACGGGGGGTGCTCATCCGTTAACCTTCGCGCGGTTCGCCCCCCTGTACCCCGTCGATCTCTGCCAACTTGCGCGCCTTTTACCCTGCGATGTGCGTCCATGCAGCCGCCTGTCAATTCTTATGCACAGTTGGAAATTACTTTCCAACATTCGCTGCCTCCATCACGATCGCCTACCTTACAGCTTGTTTTCAGCTATGGGATCCATATTCTGATGTTTATATTTCCCCTGCGAGGGATTTTTTTGTGAATTCTGTTTTGGCACTGGTTTCCCTACTTCAGGGCAGTGCTCCTCAGGATTTTATGTTCAAATGCCACTGCATAGGGCAATGTTCAGGCTCGAGCTTGCTGTAAATATTTTTTCTTTTATCTGTTAATAGAATAGTCTTACTTAGAAAAAAAAAAAAACATGAAGCGCACCAAAACTTTAAAAAAAGCCATAAAAAAAGCCATCACACATCAGAATAAAATAAACAAATAACGAATAATGAAAGTCATACATTAAATAATGAAAGTACTATCCTTCTTATGTAGCAATAAGATGTGAATAAAAATAACGAATCAAATGAAAGAAAAATAAATTTAAATATTATTAAATAATAATAAAATTTAATTTACAAAGTTAAACTTGAGCATAGATTTAATTTTTTTTAATCAAAGTTAAATTAATACAAGTTCAATGAAAAAACATTGATAGCTTTACATGTATAATAATAGCTAATTTATTGCTAATTTATTGATAGTAACCCGTATAATAATAACTAATTGTTTATTGATACTAACTCAATATAGATGACAAATTGTAATGTTTTGTCTTGTCTTATTATTAAATTACATTAAAAAATAAAATAAAATAAAATAAAAGAATACAATTAATAGTTATAAATATAATTGGAATCAATAAGTAAACTAGTCTAAATCCCCATCTATCAAACATCTAAAAAGATCAAATCTCTTAAGAGATCAAACTTCTTTTCATTTTAGGTAAATCCAAAATTAAGATGAACCAATTTGTAATCCATTCCTTGAATTATATTAACATACCATCCCTTATTTCATTCTTTTAATTATATACACCTCTTTTAATAAATATTTTGAAAACCATCTATCAAAATAAAAAATATTTTGAAAAACATCTATCAAAATAAAAAATATCATATTAATTATATATATAGGCTATATAATTACAACATAAGTAAATAATTCTTTCGCCATAATTTTGATATCAAATAAACGATATAATTTTATAATATTTTTCCTACGTTAAAGAAAAATTCCCATATTCTTATGCTTTGTTTAATATCCGATTTTTGCCTCTAATTTTTTCTATTAAACGATATAATTTTATAATATTTTTCCTACGTTAAAGAAAAACTCCCATATTCTTATGCTTTGTTTAATATCCGATTTTTGCCTCTAAATTTTTCTTAGAAGGCCTCTATTTTTTTCTATTAAACGATATAATTTTATAATATTTTTCCTACGTTAAAGAAAAATTCCCATATTCTTATGCTTTGTTTAATATCCGATTTTTGCCTCTAATTTTTTCTTAGAAGGCCTCTAATTTTTTCAATTAAACGATATAATTTTATAATATTTTTCCTATGTTAAAGAAAAATTCCCACATTCTTATGCTCTGTTTAATATCCGATTTTTGCCTCTAATTTTTTCTTAGAAGGTGGCCCACTAGCGACGAGAACAATTAAAATGGAATGGTTGAATGTTAAAATTTTTTGTTTTTTGAAAAAATAATTTTAAGATACATTTTGTATGTGCTCAAAGGTATTCTCCAAAGCCATTTTTTTTCTTTTTTTTTCTATAAAATGGAATGGTGGAATGTTAAAAATTTTTGTTTTTAAAAAAATAATTTTAAGTTACATTTTGTATGTACTTAAAGGTATTCTCCAAAGTCATTTTTCTTTCTAATTTTTTCTTAGAAGGTGCCTTTTAGCGAGGAAACAATTAAAATGGAATGGTTGAAAGTTAAAATTTTAGTATAAAAATTTTAATCAAAATTGAGTGATGTTTTTTTTTTTGTTTTTTTGTTTTTCAAAAAAGATAGGTAATTTTAATCATACATAAAAGAAGAAAAATATGTTTTGTATGTGTTCAAACACATCCTCTAGAGCCAACCATTTCCAACCAATGAGAAATAGAAAAATGCATCATATTTAGACAAAAAGAAACCTTAGGGTCAACAAACCCTATACCACATATAAAAGAAAAACAACAAATCATTGCACACATATCTGCCGAAAAACCCCAAGAGGAGCCAAAAAACAATGAGCTTTGAAAAAATAGAGACTAGGTCCAAAAACCTAGTAACAAAGGACAAATGACCTCGTGAAAACAAGTGAGGCACAACAACCCACAGAAGACATCCAAAACTACTAGGCACAAGCTGCCTAGGGAACCCATAGAAATAAATCTGAAAGAATAGGGAAACGAGGATGAACAAGGCAACCATACAACTACTGGGCACAAGCTACCTAGGGAGCCCATAGCAATAAGCCTGGGCAAATGAGGATGAACAAGGCAACCATGCCCTGAAAAAAAGGCACAACAGAAATCCTATAGAGAAGACAAGACGAGTGAAAGAGGCACAAACAACGAGAGAAACCAATAACAATGGGTAACCAAGACAAAACTTGAGCAACAACAAAGCCAAACATCGACAAGAAAGAAGCCCAATGAAAAAGGCCCAAAGAAAATCATGAGCAAGCGAAGCTGGCCACCAAATTGTGCACACAACAGAAAAGACCACACCAACACAACTCAAGCATCACAATAAACGAAAATGCCCCAACCTCGCAAAAGAAGGGAGACACAAACTAGAAAGCCAAAACGACTAAGGTTCAACACCCTAGACCTCAACTCCCTCTCCTTAATCAATATAAATGATGTTTACAATATCATATAAATATTATTATTATTATTATTAATTGTGATGTAGAGTGATTTGCATTCTTTTCTCTCTTTTTTCTTAAAATATGGCCACCATAGGGAAACAATTGAATTGGATTTGCCTAGGGTTAAATTTTAGTTTTGTGATGAAAAGATAAAACCTTTGAAAGGTTGTGTAAAAATTTTAGGATAAAACCTCTGAAAGGTTGTGTCAAAAATTTAGGTTTTGAATATGAGTAGTTTCTAAAATATTATGTAAGTATTATTAACTATAATATAAAATTATTTATATATATTTATGTAACATTATCAATGTAATTTAAAATTATTGATATATTATGTATGTTAGCATGATTTACATTCTTTTGTCTCTTTTTTCATAAAATATGGCCACCATATGGAAACAATTGAATTGGATTTACCAAGGGTTAAATTTTATTTTTGTGATGAAAAGATAAAACCTTTGAAAAGTTGTGTAAAAAATTTAGGATAAAACCTCTTAAAGATTGTGTCAAAAATTTAGGTTTTGGTCTTGAATATGAGTAGTTTCTAAAATATTATGTAAGTATTACTAACTATAATGTAAAATTATTCATATATTTTATGTAACATTATCAGTGTAATTTATGTATGTTAGCAGTTGAATGTAAGTATTATTAACTATAATGTAAAATTATTTATATATTTTATGTAACATTATGAGTGTAATTTAAAGTTATTGATATGTTATGTATGTTAGCTATGTATGTTAGCAGTTGAATGTAAGTATTATTAACTATAATGTAAAATTATTTATATATTTTATGTAACATTATGAGTGTAATTTAAAGTTATTGATATGTTATGTATGTTAGCAATTGAATACGAATTGTATTTAGATATTATCTTTTATATGCTTTAGGTTAAATTATATTATCTAATTTATATGTTTTGGACTAAAAGTTATTGATATATTATGTATGTTAACAGTTAGGTTAAGTTATATTATCTAATTTGTATGTTTTGGACTAGGTTAGCAGTGCATTTAGTTATTATTTAGTTTATATGCTTTGGGTAAGTTAGCACACATGCTTTAGGTTAAGTTAGCATATATTATGTATGTTAGCAATTGAATACTTACTGCATTTAGATATTATCTAATTTATATGTTTTGGACTATATGCTATTATCTAATTTATATGCTTTAGGTTAGGTTAATAGTGCATATAAACATAATTCATTTATTAAATTAGCGATTAAAAAAAAAAAATTATTTATTTAAAATTTAATTATTTTATTTACTAATATATTAATAATTTATTTTTTGTTTAAATATAATTTACTCTTTCACACATAATTTACTAATTAATAAAAAAATTTATAATTTACATAATATTTTATAATTATTAAGAATTTCCACTACAATATAATAATCACCAATTAAATAATAATCACATAATTCATTTATTTAATTAGTGATAAAGATAAAAAAAAATCTATATTTTTTATTTATTTAAAATTTAATTATTTTATTTTATAATATATTAATAATATATTTTTTTGTTTAAATATAATTTACTCTTTCACACATAATTTACTAATTAATAAAAAAATTTATAATTTACATAATATTTTATAATTATTAAGAATTTACACTACAATATAATAATCACCAATTAAATAATAATCACTCAAAGTGTTCCCAAAATTTATTTTTACCCTCATACTAATTCAACTATCCGATTTTTTTTAACAATATTAAAAGTGAATTGTCTCAATTTTGTCAAGAATATGTATGCAAGTCAATTTTGTCATTAGGAATCAAGAATATGTATGCAAGTCAATTTTGTCATTAATAGTCCTTTTGATCTGATAGACAGCTCTTCAATAAAAAGATATGGTGAAACAGGTGAAATGTAATGAATTCCTCAAATTTATAATTCAATCGTTGTTGGAAATATTGGTGAAACAGGTGAAATGTAATGAATTCCTCAAATTTATAATTCAATCGTTGTTGGAAATATTTTCCACAGTAGATATAGAGAATAGTGAGAGTAGATATAGAGAATAGTGAGATTGAGTGGCAACTGCAATGCAACACAAAGGATATGGTGAAATATTTTCCACAGTAAATATATAGAATAGTGAGAGTAGATATAGAGAATAGTGAGATTGAGTGGCAACTGCAATGCAACACACTCATCACCAAGGTTTGGAATTTCAAAACAGATTCACTCACTCAGTTAAATTTGATGATTTTTATACCTCCTTCCCCTATTCTTATAATTTAAAGAAAAAATCTGGTCTTCCTTGCAAAATTTTAAACCATATTTAACGTGAAAATCACCCCATGACTGCCCGTCAAATTCCATCCTGTGGACCATCACTAATGTAGATAAAGTTCATGAAAACAACAATGGCAATCTGCAGTCGTGGAGCTCTATGAGATATTAGTAAACTCTGGAGATAATCCGCATAATAACGTTGAGAGGCCTATGGGATATATATCAAGACGTCCGGGTCGTCCTCGGATCTCCGAATATGTTTAGAGGTAATCAGGCCTTCTATGCATTCCTTAAAATCTGATTCACTGAAATCAGGCCGCACCTGCCATGGTAAATCACAAATAATTTACGTTAAAAGCAGTCGTTCCAAATATTCGGAAGATAATTGGAATTAAACGAAAAAAATATATAAAAAAATATATAAATATTAGATTTAAGATTTTTGTGATTTAAAATTTAGAAAAAATATCTTTCTAATTAATCATATAATTAGTATCTGGTAAACATTTCAAACTATCGATGTGATTCATCATCTAGATTACATCGATGATAAACTACACTAGATGATTCCAAACAATCACCAGATACTATTGATGTCATAACCAGAACAACATTTATCTAAATTACAAATATATTTATATATACCTTCTGTGCTTCTATTATCTTAAACAGTTCCTGTGTTGTGTAACCTTCATCCTTTGATGTTTTCATTAAATAAACTATTGCAGCTTGAACCTGGAAGTCAACATTGTCTTTGTGTTAATTATTTATGAAGGCATACTCAAAGGGTTTTTTTCACTATGCTGAAATATATATATATATATATATATATAGCTCACCTGTTTCTTATATCTCTGAAGCGGTGCAAGTTTGCGAGGTGTCTTTTCTTTCAAAAGGTCTTCATAGGCAACGTCAGTCAACTGTTCAGAGAGTACCCGTGTTATTTAAAATTCTCGTTGCATAGATGTAATTAACATGAAATTAATAAAAGTCTCGGGTCTCATAACGAAATACCTTAACCCTGTAATGCTCAGAAGTGAAGCCATCATTGATAGCATAGCTCACGTTGTCTCCGTTGTACTCCTGTTACAAGCATGGGCGCACCAGAAGCAAAGAGTCCAATATTGAGTGAGTGAAAATGGTAGTTGTAGTTGAAGCTCAGGTTTTATCTTTCTTTTTCTTTTTTTTTAATTTTAAGTTTTTAAATTGTGTTTGATTTCATCATTTTAATAATATTTAATATAGTTAAATAGAGTTTAAAATTTAATAATGTTTAAAAAACAGGTTAGTTTAAGCTAGATTTTAATGTTTTAAAAATAATTTTAATTTAATTTAAAATTTATTTTGTTTATTACATTTGTTTTTTACATATATATGGTGGTTTATGAATCTTGGAGATTGATGACCACTATGTTTATGGAGTCTATGGAGTCTGCTCAGATTGTTGAGAGAATTGAATCCATGACTTTTCAATAGCCAAGGTGGACCCTTACCTTTATATTGTTGAGAGAATAGAACATCCATGACTTCTATTGAATCTATGACCTCTCAATAGCTTCTTAGATTGTTGAGAGAATTGAATCCATGACTTCTCAATAGCGAAGGTGGACCCTTACCCTTAGATTGTTGAGAGAAAAGAACATCCATGACTTCTCAATAGCGAAGGTAGACCCTTACACTTGGATTGTTGAGAGAAAAGAACATCCATGACTTCTCAATAGCGAAGGTAGACCCTTACACTTGGATTGTTGAGAGAATAGAACCCATGACCCTTACCCGATCGTTGAGAGAATATAACATCCATGACTTCTATTGAATATATGACCTTTCAATAGCTTCTTAGATTGTTGAGAGAATTGAATCCATGACTTCTCAATAGCCAAGGTGGACCCTTACCCTTAGATTGTTGAGAGAATAGAACATCCATGACTTCTATTGAATCTATGACCTCTCAATAGCTTCTTAGATTGTTGAGAGAATTGAATCCATGACTTCTCAATAGCGAATGTGGACCCTTACCCTTAGATTGTTGAGAGAAAAGAACATCTATGACTTCTCAATAGCGAAGGTTGATCCTTACACTTAGATTGTTGAGAGAATAGAACCCATGACCCTTACCCTTAGATTGTTGAGAGAATAGAAAATCCATGACTTCTCAATAGCGAAGGTGGACCCTTACACTTAGATTGCTGAGAGAATAGAACACATGACCTCTCAATAATGAAGGTGAACCCTTACCCTTAGATTGTTGAGAGAATGGAACCCATGACCTCTCAATAACAAATGTGTTTTAACACGAAGACTCGCCAATTGAACTAATCCTAAAGGCTAACATTAAGTTTCTCACTTTATTTTAAAAGCTTTATAAATTAAAGAGCATCTTTATTATAAACTTAGTTAGTTTAAAATTTTAATATAAACTTAATTAGTTTTAAAAGACCATTATTCATCACCTTATTTTTTTAAACCCAAAATTTTTCTTAACTCTTTAGTCTTTTCCTTCTTTACTTTTGAATTGTATTTCACCAATTAAACTAATCCTAAAGGCTAACATTAAATTTCTCACTTTATTTTAAAGGCTTTATAAATTAAAGAGCATCTTTATTATAAACTTAGTTAGTTTAAAATTTTAATATAAACTTAATTATTTTTAAAAGACCATTATTCATCACCTTATTTTTTTAAACCCATACATTTTTTTTAACTCTTTAGTCTTCTCCTTCTTTACTCTTTGAATTGTATTTCTTTTCAACATTAATATGTTCTTGTTTTCCTGGAAATGATCTCTTTGGGGATGACGCTTGACCTAGCCCCTGCTGCTGGTCTCCTCTGCGTCTGAGGCCGCTGGCCTTCCTTGGCCCTCTGGTTTCAATGTAGGGCTCTGTGTTCCTGGTGCAGGGTCTTCTTTCCAAGATTTTGTGCCTCCTATCCTTGTGCGACGCTTGGGATTTTTTGCGCGACGCTTTGGCCCTGTCGTGCGACGCTTTGATTTGTTGCGCGGCTCTTCCTTACACTTTCTCTGTTGCCCTCTTGTTTGCCGCGTCGGAGGTTTTCATGCTATTTCTTGGTGCTGGGCCTTCTTATCTTAGATCTTGTGCTCCTCCTTGCGCGCTTTGAGATTGAGCGACTCTTTGACATGCGCGGCCATAGAGCTGTTGCGCGGCGCATTGAGCTGTTGTGCAGCGCTCAGTGCCTATTTCCGAATCTTTCTGCTTTTTTCCTCCTTTGAAGCCTAGGAATGCTACGCGCTCAGCCTGCGCTTTTCTCCTAGCCTCTTTCGGCTGTTTCCCTCTCTCAAGGATCGTCATGGGCCTTCGGGATGCTGCCTCGGAGGATACCATCGAACAATCTGCTGCAGACACCTTCTCCGCTCTGGTTAAAACTCTACAGCCCCAACGACCTCGGCCTGCACTTTCGAAGTTTTTTAAGAAGTTAGATGGGTTACAAGAGGTCAAGCTACCTCCTACTCTTCCTCGGATGGCTGCACTCGCTCTAGCTGATCGGGGACTCATCGGTCAATTCACTGGCTTATGGCCATCTCCGAAAACAGTTCAACGCTGGATAGAAAGGAATTGGGCAGACAAAGTTAACGGTAAAATCTCCATTTGCTTCTGCGGAAAAGGCTATTATACCTTCCATTTTGAATCAAGAGCAGATAAGGACTTAATCTTCAGAAATGGTCCTTATTTCATGGACTCTCGTGGACTATATCTGAAAAAATGGACTCCAGATTTCGATCCCGAGCTGGATGTCCCTAATGTTGTCCCGGTTTGGGTACGGCTGCCGCATCTCCCGCTCCACTGTTGGGGGGATGACTTGGTTCGTGCCATTGGCAATGCTGTCAGGAAATACATTGATCAGAGCGAGCCCAAGGATAATATGCAGGCATGTGCACATATATGTGTTGAAGTTGACCTCGGCAAGGGTCTTCCAGAGGCAATCAGGCTAAAGGTGGATGACTGGACGCACGTTCAACAACTGGACTACGAACAAATTCCCTTTAAATGCAAGGTATGTCACGAATATGGCCATTTTTCCAATTGCTGCTCTAAATTAGTTAATGTTGAACCTACTCAATCAGAAGAACAATGGGAAATCGTTAAAAAAAAGAAGACTGCAGCTGGCATGAAAGCAAATCCTGAAGCTGCTCCTCCCAAAGCTGCACCTTCAAAACCATCCCCCACTTCTGAACCTCCCAAGACCTCTCCCTCAACTGCTACTCCCTCCTCTTCTTCCCTAGGCCCTACCATTCCGAGCCCACCCTCTAACACTCCTTTGAACTCCTTAAACCCTTTTAGCGCCCTCTCTCTTCCTGAAAATGATCCCCTGATTTCCCTTGAAAACGACCCCCCAATCATATTTTCCCTTTCTCAATCCTCCCCCTCCCACTCCCTTAATCCCCTCTTATCTCGTTCTACCAGGAGCTCCTCGAAAGAGCATGGGGTTAATTCAGAATCTCAAAAAAAAGGACCTGGCAGAAAGACTAGCAAACAACAAAGGGATGAGAATGCCCCAAAATATATTGCTATGGGAACACAAAATCCCATAGAAACTTATATCTTGAGTCAAAATAGCAAAGAAACAGCACAAAAGGAGAAAGGGGGACGAGCATCCCTTCGAACCCCACATACTCAATGATAAAAGTTATATCATGGAATTGTAGGGGTCTGGGGCACCCCTCAAAAACTGCTGCCCTGAAGGATCTTATAGATCATGAGAAGCCAGGAATATTAATGATTCAAGAGACAAAAAAAAGACTGCAAGAGATAAAAGGAACTATAGATCAACTTAGACATTATGATGGACATATTTGTGAAGCAAGAGGAGCCTCCGGTGGAATCACCACTATATGGAACAAAAATGTTTGGATATGCACATCCAACACTATCAGTCAATTTTGGGTTAAAGTCACATTAGAAAAGCAAGCAGAGCACAAAAAAATAGTCATCTATAATATTTATTCACCGAACCATTTTAGAGACAAAGAGCAGTGTTGGGCCACTCTACAAGAAGACATCCAAGCTGAAAACAACAGCAATATCATTCTTGGGGGAGATCTCAACCTCATATTACACTCCAATGAGAAAAGAGGAGGTATCTTTACATTTGATCCTTATAGAGCAAAGCTGGAGAACATCATGCAAGAACATGACCTAGTTGATATCATTCCAAAAAACCGGAGGTATACTTGGAATAACCGCAGATTGGGCAAGGATAATATTATGGAGCGGCTTGACAGAATTTTGATAAACACCAACCTCCTCTCCAAATTCTCCACAGATTATGCCGAAATTCTTCCTTATCTAGCTTTCGATCATTACCCCACCAGCATTTTCCTTGAGACTCATTGCCCCTTGGGGCCGCTGCCTTTTAAATATAGCTCTCTATGGCGCAACAACCCAACTGTGGATTAGATAGTTAAAGCAGCTTGGCAGCATCATGTAGAAGGATCACCGGGTTTCATTTGGGAATGTAAATTGAAAAATACAAAATATGCCTTGAAGGAATGGGTGAGGCAGCATTATAAAGAACCAGAAAATACCAAAGCTGATATAAAAAAAAAATTGAAAGAAAATCACAAAAAAATAGAGGAGAATGGGCTCTCCCAAGAGGATAAAGCACTTGAAAGTGATTTATATTATCAGTTGTACCGTGCCAACCGAGAAGAAGAGCAGAAATGGAGATTAAAGTCAAGGCATCTTTGGCTTCATGGAGGAGATAAAAACTCCTTTCTTCCATAAGAAAGCAACTGTCAGGAAAGTAAAAAATAATGTTACCATGATCAATGAGGAGGAAGGCCTCCCTCAAAAAACCCAAGCAGCCATCAAACAAACAGCTTCAGCATACTACCACTCTCTCTTAACAGAAACAAAGGAAACAGAGGATTACTCCAATCTCCTACAGCACATGCCCAGAGGAATCAGTGAAGAAATCAATGCAGATTTGACTAAAGAAATCACTGAAGCAGAAATACAAAGTGCCATTTGGACGCTTCAGCCAGATAAAGCCCCAGGTCCAGATGGTTTCCCAATCTGTTTCTACAGAACTTACTGGGGAACAATTAAAAAATATCTTATCAAGATGCTAAGATGGACTCAACGCAACTGCAAAATAGGAGGATTTACCAATGCCACCCATCTTGCCCTCATTCCTAAAGAAAATCGACCCTTGTCCTTTTCTCGTTTTCGACCCATATCGCTGTGTAATTCATCTTACGAAATCCTGACAAAAATTTTGGGTACATGTCTTAAACCTCTCCTCCCTTCTCTCATTTCTGAAAATCAAGGGGTTTTTTTTGGCAAATAGACAAATCTCGGACTCCATCCTTCTTGTCCAAGAGGCTATACACTCCAGTCAAGCAAGAATGAGAAAGCATTCATCTTAAAGCTAGACTTAGCCAATGCTTTTGACCGTGTCCGACACTCCTTCCTATTTGCTGTTCTAGAAAAAATGGGATTTGCCACAACCTTCATCAATCTTATTAAAGTCTGCATTACTGGGCCATGGATCTCCCCTCTTATTAATGGTAGACCTGGACCTTCCTTCCAATCTTCTCAAGGACTAAGACAAGGCGGTCCTCTGTCCCCATATCTATTTATTCTGATGGCTGAATCCTTCAGCAGAGCTATGGAATTCAACCGTCGCATGGGCTTCATCACAGGAATTAAATTTGATAATGGAGTCAAGAACATCAACCATTCCTAGTTTGTTGATGATACTCTTCTAATGGGGGGAGCATCAACTATCATAGCCAGCCGCTTCAAAGCTCTTCTAGACCAATTCATGAGCTATTTCGGAGGTTTGATAAACTACCACAAGAGCTGTATATATGGATGGAACGCTTCGGCACAAATTATTTACAGAATTGCTAATATTTTTGGAGTCCCATGTAAGCTGGATTGGGAGCATTTTACTTATCTGGGCATGCTAGTGAGTGCTGGCAACCTAAATGTTGCTGCCTGGGAAGTTATCATTGGCAAGATGAAAAGGAAGATACAGCAATGGGGCACCTCTTGGCTTAATCCAGCAGGGCGCCTCATCCTTCTTAAAGCAGGCCTCTCTTCCCTGCCCTTGTATTGTTTTACGCTCATGCAAGCCCCTGCCAGTTTTCATAACAAAATGGATGCTCTCCTTCGTCAATTTCTTTGGCAAGGAGGGAGAACTGAAACAAAAAAATATAACTTGGTTAGTTGGAAGCAGGTCATTCAACCGCATGAGAAAGGAGGGCTAGGAATCAAATCTCCTAAACTACTAAACCTTGCCTTTGCTGGCAAACTTGTTTGGAGACTCATTACTGGCAAGAATGCCTCGTGGAAGACTGTTCTAGAAAAAAAATACCTCGGCTTCCCAAGGCATCAGCTCTTGGACCTTGAACTCCCTAACAGAACATGCTCTAAAATCTGGAGGATGTGTAAGAAAGCCATTCCATTTCTTGAACAAAATACCTCCAAAGTGCCCAAAGGCGGTAGCCATATTAGGATTGGGGATGACAAAATAATGGGGCAACAGCCCATAAATCGATGGCATGGAACGCAGCAGATTCTAGACCTTTTTCATAGCACAGGAATCCAAACTCTGGACCAGATCTCTCATTGGGATGCCCAAACTCATATTTGGAAAGGCTGGACCTTCCCCTGCATACCGGCAGACATAGAAACCAGCCTCAACAATCTGCAAACCCATCTCCATGGTATAGCTCCTTCAAATCGCTTCGCTGCTGATGACTTTCGATGGGATCCATCTGGCACTAATTACACCATAAAGGTTGCCTACCATCAGATCTGCAATAATGTTTTCCCCTGTTCTATTTGGGCATAGTGGAGATTGGTTTGGAAGGCAGAATCTCTTCCAAAAATCAAATTTTTTCTTTGGATCCTTCTAAGAGGGAAAGTTCTCACCTCTGAGAACCTTAGAAAGCGAGGAATAATTGGGCCTTCTCGCTGTCCAAATTGTCAATCTGATGAAGAGACAAGCCAACATATTTTCATAGAATGCCCTTTTGCTATAGCTTGTTGGAAGGAAGCTTTTCGAAGTCAAGATCTCCCTTGGGAGCCTAGCACAAGAATTATTGAAGCATTGCACATATGGAAAAAAAACTACCCGTGGAGAAAAAAAAAGAACAACATTGCTCAAAGGGTTTGGAATGCCCTGCCCTGCACCCTTCTATGGAACATCTGGTTGGCAAGAAACCGCGTGATCTTCAAAGGAAAAGAAACCAGCGTCAGAAAGCTCTACAACAAAGCCTGGAGTCTCAATTTGGAAGCCCTATCTACGAAATGTCAAGGACATTTGAACACGCTGGACCTCCATGTAGAAGAAAGGAATTACATAGGGTATCTTCTAGATAGAAACAATATAGCCCAAAATGGAAGCAATCCCAGTAGTAGAAACAGTTCAAGGTACAACTGGAAACTCGGGATGAAAGAAGAGGAATTTGCACGATGGCTAGGAAATTGCAATAAACATTATCTCTTCTTTGATGGGGCCTCCAAGTCCAACCCAGGAATGGCTGGGGCTGGAGGGCTCATCTGCAATGGCAATGGGGATGTTCTAATGGATTACGAATGGGGCCTAGGCACCTTATCCAATAACAGAGTAGAAGCCTTAGCTCTCTACCAAGGCCTGCTTCAGCTTCAGAAACTGGGCATCAAAACAGCTGTTATCATTGGAGATTCAGCCATTGTTATTAATTTGATGATACGCAACCGAAAAGCCCCCAACTTGATTCTTCAGCAAATCATAGGGCGCTGCCAAACCATCGATCAGCAGATGCAAGGGAATATCTTTTATCATGTACTAAGAACCCTCAACAAAGAAGCTGATAAAAAGGCAAACAGAGCTTGTTCACTTTCTATTGGAAACCTTTGGTGTAATGGCTCAGATCAGTTCTTCTTCTTGCCATGAACAGACTTCCTCCTCTCTGTAATTTCTACCCACAGCAAATCTCTGCTCTTGGTCTCCGAAAACCCATGCTCAGACACACTGCAAAGCCACAAACTACAATTACTTGTCCCTTCAGTAAGATGCCCACAGATATAATCTCTGCACTCTCAAAATCTCTCTTTCCCTGTGACAGTCCTTTAATTACTGCGCACCCTCCTGTGTATGGGTTTTCCCCTGATCCATCGAGCGCACTCACTCATCCTTTGATCTCTGTCATCTTCCACTTCTTCGATCCCTGTTCAAACCAGCCTGCGCACCATGTGTGTCGCAGCCCTTCTATTCTTGTTTCTATTGGGCCTCTGACTTCAACGCCCCTGTCCGGCTTTCCTGCTCACGATGATCAGTCTTGTTTGGCACAGCGCAACTATATGAATCGGATGAAGACTTCAACGGGCGGCAATCTCACCATCCATTTAAATTTCAATTATGAAATGCAAAGTTAGTCTTTTATTATTCCAGTTCATTAGAATCTACACCACCGCTCTTTCTCACTATAAATCTAGTCAGATGTAAAAAAGGAATCGATACTAAAAACATCGACATTTGGCTTTCTCCCTACCAATACCTCCTTGTAATTCTGGAGCTTCGTCTCCCCTTTTTTGAATACTAATCAGCATCCGACTTTGTGAAAAAAAAAATATGTTCTTGTTTTCCTTATATCCTTTTAATATCTCTTTCTTATCAATCCTTTCCTTACCTTAATATTTCATTTTAAACTTTGTGGGCTTCCCTCTATTTTTTGATATTTTAATTTAATATTATATTTAATTATACTAATAATATTATATTAAATTTATATTATTTGGAAAATTTCTAATTTATTTTATTTTTTAATGGCAGTAGTTTAACTTATTGAAATATATAGACTAAATAGTAGTCTAACTTATATACAAAATATATGGACTAAATAACAATTTCAAGAAAGAAAATATTTTTTGTTAATTAAAATGCATTTTTAAATGCATAAATGGATTGAGCACCCCAAAAAATCCCTTGAGACACTCAAATTTTACAGATTTTTTAAAAATTGTCAAAAAAAAATCCATTTCCATCTACAAGTTACACTAAACCTTTTTCATTTAAATAAAATTAATTAATTATTTTTAATTTAACATCTAATTTGTTTTTTTTTCAATTATTTTTTATTATATTTTTTCTAATTCAATTTTATTCAAATTAATTTTTTTTTTTTTAATTAAAATATTTTTCATTATAATTTTTGTATAAATAAAATATTCTTTCCAATTTTGTAGACTTTTCTATACTCTTCAACAATTGTTTAGTTTTTAACTTTGTTTCTAATTCATTCTCAATATTCATTTCAATTATTATAACTCATTTCCACTCCAAAGTTTAAATGTTTCAAACCTCCAACCAAAAAAAACTGACACAATATTATTATATAAAATTTTATTTTTTTTTTTAAATATATATTTAAAAAAAAATATCAATCTCTTAAAAACTATACAATAATTTTTTATTTTATAATATATATACATAATTGTAAAATAACTTATAAGTTATTTGTATTTATAATAAAAAGTAATTTATAAAAGTTAATAAAAAAATCTCAATATCCAACCTTTATCAGTATATTTTGATTAACCAGAGATTCCAAGAATTTGGTAGGGTTGGATATTCTAGTCCTTTCTATGATCTCCTCCAAAGTTAACCTGTCTGCTTCGCTGAACTGCATTAAAATGGTGACCTGCATATGGCATTAGAGAAAATTACAGTTTAATTCGTGTTTGAAAGAAGAGAAATTTCTGTCAAATTACAAAGACTGTACGCCATAGATATACCTGTAACTTCGTCCCTTCAATCTCTTTTTCTCCTCCAGCAAAGTGTGCTTTCAAAGTCCAAGTTCCCAGATGATTTGGCCAACGTAGATCTCTCAGTTTATCAAACTTCTCAGTATAGAAAGATTGGAATTTTTCCTATTAACACAGGATTGCACTACTTTAAAAAATTGCATTCGAAATTTATATCGTAAAGCGTGTTAAAATTTGAGAATGAATTGAAATGAAATTGTGCAAATTATAGTGTAACTGAAAATTTTCAGCTCATTTAACCTCGTATTGCTCGATCACTTTGGGAATTGCGATGTTACTATCCGAGGACTCAAAGTCTGGCCATTCTCTGAGAATGCAAACAAAGGAGTGTAAGCCAGCAGCAATTCATTAAAATGAATTGAGTTAATTTAGGATCAAGTTTCAAGCAACTCACGGTTGGGACAGAACTGTTACGTTCACAGCCTGAGAGTGGTAGAATGGAGTTGCATCATGGAATTGCGCCTTGAGTGTTGCTGGTTTGCTTGTAATGTCCTGTTAACATATTTGAAATAAGCTTTTTGTTTTGATGACGGCTGTGGTACAAGAATATCAAAATGCATTTGAAGTTATGTGAGTATATCAATTTGAGATAAATTTAATGATTATATATATATATATATATATATATATATATATATATATTCAGTTGAAGAAGTCTGGTGAGTTAAATGAAACATATATTTTTACGAGTTGTTTTTAGTGCGATTTTTTGAGTTTAAGGTGTTGTATTGGCTGTTGCGATGGGGATGAGGTACAGGGTTGATGAAAAAATTTGAGGTAAAACTTTGATTTCTGTTATTTAAACTGGTATTTTGACTGTATATATGGATTCAACACCCTAAAAAACCCCTAGGGCACTTAGATTGTGAAAGGTTATCAATCAAACTTCTATTTTCAGTAAATTCCTGTTGGAATTTAGAGAAAATCAGCCTTCAAAAAGTCGCACTAAAGACTACTCGATATTTTTATGTTGTATTGGCTGTTGGGATGGGGATGACGTACAGGGATGATGAGGTTTTTTGGACCGCTAGAGTGCATTCTTAAATTTTTAAGTTGGGACAACAACTAATTTTTATATGAAATTTTCAAGTTAAGACAACAAAAATTTAAAATTAAAATGCAATTTAATAATTTCACATAAACAAAGAGCATGAATGATAATTTATAATATAAAAATTAGAATTATTACTAATTTTGAAATTCAAATTACTAAATAAAATACTAGTTGTCTAATACTAATACTATCTAATGCTATAACACAATCTACTACTCTCTACATAATCATTCTATGATGTTGCAATGCCTCATGAATCATTTTAAATTTCTAAACTTTAAAGCTTAAAACTAATTGTCTATTGTCAAGAATATAGGAAGTACAATTAGTTTACTACAACACAATCTAGTTTGCTACAACACAATCTACTATTGTCTACATGATCATTTTATGATGTTTCAATGCATGATGGATCATTTCAATTTTTTAAATAGAAACTAAAATTTAAAGCCTAAAACTAAAATTTAATAAAATTTTAAACATGAACAAGTCATTAAAATTTAATTACAAATCCTAAATTAAGAATTAAAAAACCATGTATTATAAATTTATAAAGTATAGAGTTATAGACTATAGTCACATCCATAAGGCTAGTGTGTGATAGGTTTGCAATGCATGATGAATCATTTCAAAATTTAAATAGAAACTAAACCTTAAAGCCTAAAACTAAAATTTAATAAAACTTTAAACATGAACAAGTCATTAAAATTTAATTACAATCCCAAATTAAGAGTTAAAAAACCATGGATTATAAATTTATAAATTATAGTTATAGACTATAGTCACATCCATAGGGCTACTGTGTGATAGGTTTTATTTGAGTGCGATATGTAGGTTTAGGTTTAAGTAGTATGCATGTGTTTAGGTTTTTAAATTTCAAAATTGATTTTTAATTTTTACTATTTAGACTTCAAAACTTATGTTTAATTTTTAAGGAGCAAGATATCACGGGACGTCCTAAAGTCTCCAATTTATCAAGGGACATTTGGGAAGTCCCCTAACAGTCCCTAATTTTTTGAGGGATGGTTCGGGGATGATTTGGAAGTCCCCAAGTCCTCGACCAATTGGGGATGTTTCCGACGAGTTCCAAAGTACGCAGATCG
The DNA here is from genome assembly GCA_034641835.2 of Pinus albicaulis. Lineage (NCBI taxonomy): Eukaryota > Viridiplantae > Streptophyta > Pinopsida > Pinales > Pinaceae > Pinus > Pinus albicaulis. The sequence continues at coordinate 862,650,983 of CM076576.1, read as the reverse complement.
TCAGGACGAAACGCCATGAAATTTAGTGGGACAAATCCACACACACACACACACACACACACACATGAGTGAGTTAAACGAGACATAAATTCAATATGTTATTTTTCATATGATTTGGAAGTCCCCAATTCCCCGGCCAATAGGGGATGTTTCCCACGAGTTCCAAAGTACTTGGATCGTCGAGACGAAACACCATGAAATTTAGTGGGGACGAATGCCCATGCAACACACACACACACACACACACACATGAGTGAGTTACACTAGACATTAATTCAATATGCATTCTACAGCAAGTATGACTCCGATGTGTAAGTATGTTGGAAGCCAAATATATATATATATATATATATATATATATATATATATATATATATATATATATATAAAATCCTTTAAAAATAACTTACATAACCATATAAATAAACAATTAAAAATAAATTTAAAATATGAAAAAAAAAACTAATTTTTTAAAATAAAATATGAATAATGTCAGCTTTAAAATAACTTACATAACCATATAAATAAACAATAAAAAATAAATTTAAAATATGAAGAGTTTTACTAACACTCAAAATAGAGATATTGTAAATAAATAAAAATATAAATAAACTCGAGGTATGGTAAATAATTATAAATATAAATAAACTAGAGATATGGTAAATAAATAAAACCTATTTTATATTTAATTCATAAAACTCTTTATATTTACAAAAACTTAAAAACAAGTTTTATTTAGGTGAAACTTATGGGCCAATACCATGGGAAAAATTATTATTAATACCATGGGCCAAATACCATATTTATAAAGAGGTATAAAAAGGTAAGGTAAATAAATAAAAATATATCAAATATGAGTAGAAATCTACATCTAATTATATTTGAAGCCTATGGACCAGATACCATGGACCAAATTAATAATAATACCATGCAAAAAAACATTATTAACCCTAACATTAATATTATTATTGTTCTTATGATTACTAAATCTAATATTGATATTAATATATTATAATATAAAAATTATTAAATCTAATATATATATATATATATATATATAAACTCTAGATATATATGGGAGGGAAGAACAAAGACATATGATAGAGGTGGAGAAATAGAGGGAGTGAGAAGGGAGAGATTGAGATAAACTGAAGGAGAGGGGAGAGGAGGAATAAAGAGAGAGAGAGAGGGAGAGGAGTGAGAGAGGTAGAGAAGTGTAAGAAAGGGAGAGGGAGACATAAATATGGAGGTGGGAGAGAGAGAAGGAGAGAGGGAGGGAGAAGGAGAAAGGATTGGAGGGGGGAGAGAGAGAGAGAGAGAGAGAGAGGGAGTGAGACAAGGGAAGAGAGAGGGAGGTAGGAGAGAAAGGGAGAGAGAGGAAGGATGAGAGGAGGATAGAGGGAGGGATAGAGAGACAAAGTTGGAGGGGGAGGGAAGAAGAAAGACATAGAGAGTGAGAAGTGGAGAGAGAGGGAGTGACAAGGGAGATATGGAGAGAGAGTATGTATTTTTAGGGTTGAGAAAAAGATACATATAAGGAGTGATGGAGACAAGGGGGGAGAGAAAGAGAGAGAAGAATAAATGGAGGGATATAGGAACATAGTTGGAGAGAGAGATAGAGTGACGGGGGAAGAGAGAGGATTTGAGGGCAGAGAGAGGGGGGTGATGAAGATAGAGGGAGGGAGGTGATAAAGGGAGAGAGAGGAAGAGAGTGATGGGGGAATATATATATATATATATATAGAGAGAGAGAGAGAGAGAGAGAGAGAGAGAGAGAGAGAGAGAGAGATGAATGGGGAGAGACAGAGGGATAGAGAGATGGATTTGGAGGGGGGGAGAGGGATGGATAGAGAGATGGAGTTGGATGGGGAGAGAGGGAGGGAAGAATAAAGGCATAGAGAGTAACAAGTGGAGAGAGTGAGAGAGTGACAAGAGAGAGATGGGGAGAGAGTATGTGTGTTTGGGGGTGAGATAAAGAGACAAAGAAGAAGAGATTGATAGAATGGGGGAGAGAATGAAAGAGAGAGGCATATACTAACAAAGTTAGAAGGTGAAGAGAGAGAGAGAGAGAGAGGTGGGAGAGAAAGGAAGAGAAAGAGTGGAGAGATGTAGGGAAAGAGATATGGAGATGCAGGGGGAGAGAGAGAGAAAGAGAGAAGGAGTGATAAGGAATATGGAGGGAGAACGAGAGAGGATAGTAGGAGGGAAGAGAGATAGAAGCGATGGAGAGGGAGGGAAGGGGAAGAGAGAGAGAGGGAGTGAGAGGAGGAAGGAGTGATAGATAGATAGATTGGAGAAAGAGAGTGTATGTTTTGGGGTTAATATAGAGAGACAAAGGCAGATAAAGATATAGATAGAAGGTGAAGAGAAAGAAGAGATAAATGGAGACAGGGAGGGAGGGACAAAGAGATTGATAAATATGGACTGAGTGTTTGTGTGTTTTTGGGGTGAGATAAAGAGACAAAGAAGGAAATATGGAGGGGCATATATATATATATATATATATATGAGAGAGGGAAGAATATTTCTTATAATAGATGCATTGATTTCAATGTAGATGGTGATTTCTAATCCTATTTGATTGCTTGCACTAGATGCATTGATTTTAGTGTAGATTTTGATTTCTAATGATATTTTATTATTTGCACTAGATGCATTGATTTCAATGTAGATGATATATAATTCTATTTTATTTCTTGCACTAAATGCATTGATTTCAATGTAGATGGTGATTTCTAATCCTATTTTACTACTTGCACTAGATGCATTAATTTCAATGTAGATGTTGATCTATAATTATATTTGGTTGCTCACACTATAGGCATTTATTTCAATATAAATGATTTCTAATCCTCTTTTATTGCTTGCACTAAATGCATTGGTTTCAGTGTAGATGGTGATTTCTAATCCTATTTGATTGTTTGCACTAGATGCATTGATTTTAGTGTATATGTTAGTTTCTAATCCTATTTTCTTACTTGCAATAGATGCATTGATTTGAGTTTATATGTTGATTTTAAATCCTATTTGATTACTTGCATTAGATGCATTTATTTCTGTGTAGATGTTTTTTTCTAATCTTATTTGATTTTTGCATTAGATGCAATGATTTCAAGTGTCTCTGGACCAAATACCATGGACCAAATTAATAATAATACCATGCAAAAAAACACTAACCCTAAAATTAATATTAAAATATTAATATTATTATTTTTATTGTTATTACTAAATCTAATATTGATATTAATATATTATAATATAAAAATGATTAAATATAATAACTTCATATTAATATAATATTAAAATTGTTATATATATATATATATATATATATATATATATATATATATATATATATATATATATATATATATATATATATATATATATATATATATATATATAAACTCTAGATATATATGGGAGGGAAGAACAAAGACATATGATAGAGGTGGAGAAATAGAGGGAGTGAGAAGGGAGAGATTGAGATAAAATGAAGGAGAGGGGAGAGGAGGAATGAAGAGAGAGAGAGGGAGAGGAGTGAGAGAGGTAGAGAAGGGTAAGAGAGGGAGAGGGAGACATACATAGGGAGGTGGGAGATAGAGAGAATGAGAGAGGGAGGGAGAATGAGAAAGGGTTGGAGGGGAGAGAGAGAGAGAGAGAGGGAGAGAGACAGGGGAAGAGAGAGGGAGGTAGGAGAGAAAGGGAGAGAGAGGAAGGATGAGAGGAGGATAGAGGGAGGGATAGAGAGATGAAGTTGGAGGTGGGAAGAAGAAGAAAGACATAGAGAGTGAGAAGTGGAGAGAGAGTATGTATTTCTAGGGTTGAGATAAAGATAAATAAAAGGAGTGATGGAGATAAGGGGGGAGAGAAAGTGAGAGAAGAATAAAGGGAGGGATATAGTAACATAGTTGGATAGAGAGATAGAGCGATGGGGGAAGAGAGAGGATTTGAGGGCAGAGAGAGGGGGGTGAAGATAGAGGGAGGGAGATGATAAAGGGAGAGAGAGGAAGAGAGTGATGGGGGAATATGGAGTATTGTAGGGGGGAGAGAGAGAGAGAGGGAGTGATGGGGGAATAGAGGGGAGGTAGGAGAGAAAGGGAGAGAGAGGAAGGAAAAGAGAGGGGACTTGAGAGATAGGAGGAGAGAGGGAGGGATAGAGAGATCAATTTGTAGGGGGGAGAGGGAGGGATAGAGATATGGAGTTGAATGGGGAGAGATAGAGGGATAGAGAGATGGAGTTGGAGGGGGGGAGAGGCATGGATTGAGAGATGGAGTTGGATGGGGAGAGAGGGAGGGAAGAATAAATACATAGAGAGTAACAAGCGGAGAGAGTGAGGGAGTGACAAGGGAGAGATGGAGAGAGAGTGTGTATGTTTCGGTTGAGATAAAGAGACAAAGAAGAAGAGATTGAGAGAATGGGGGAGAGAATGAGAGAGAGAGGCATATACTGATAAAGTTAGAAAGTGAAGAGAGAGAGGGAGAGAGAGAGAGAGAGAGAGAGAGAGGTGGGAGAGAAAGAGTGGAGAGAGGTAGGGAAAGAGAGATGGAGATGCAGGGAGAGAGAGAGAGAGGTAAGAAGAAACACACAGAGAGTAAAAGTTGGAGAGAGAGAGAGAGAGAGGAGTGATAAGGAATATGGAGGGAGAACAAGAGAGGATAGCAGGAGAGAAGAGAGATAGAAGCAGTGGAGAGGGAGGGAAGGGGAAGAGAGAGAGAGGGAGTGAGAGGAGGAAGGAGTGATAGATAGATAGATTGGAGAAAGAGAGTGTATGTTCTGGGGTTGATATAGAGAGAAAAAGGCAGATAGAGATATAGATAGAAGGTGAAGAGAAAGAAGATATAAATGGAGACAGGGAGGGAGGGACAAGGAGATTGATAAATATGGACTGAGTGTTTGTGTGTTTTTGGGGTGAGATAAAGAGACAAAGAAGGAAAGACGGAGGGGCATATAATATGAGAGAGGGAAGAATATTTCTTATAATAGATGCATTGATTTCAGTGTAGATGGTGATTTTTAATCCTATTTGATTGCTTGCACTAGATGCATTTATTTTAGTGTAGATTTTGATTTCTAATGATATTTTATTACTTGCACTAGATGCATTGATTTCAATGTAGATGATATATAATTCTATTTTATTGCTTGCACTAAATGCATTGATTTCAGTGTAGATGGTGATTTCTAATCCTATTTTATTACTTGCACTAGATGCATTAATTTCAATGTAGATGTAGATTTTGATTTCTAATGATATTTTATTACTTGCACTAGATGCATTGATTTCAATGTAGATGATATATAATTCTATTTTATTGCTTGCACTAAATGCATTGATTTCAGTGTAGATGGTGATTTCTAATCCTATTTTATTACTTGCACTAGATGCATTAATTTCAATGTAGATGTAGATTTTGATTTCTAATGATATTTTATTACTTGCACTAGATGCATTGATTTCAATGTAGATGATATATAATTCTATTTTATTGCTTGCACTAAATGCATTGGTTTCAGTGTAGATGGTGATTTCTAATCCTATTTGATTGCTTGCACTAGATGCATTAATTTTAGTGTATATGTTGGTTTCTAATCCTATTTTCTTACTTGCACTAGATGCATTGATTTGAGTTTAGATGTTGATTTCAAATCCTATTTGATTACTTGCATTAGATGCATTGATTTCTGTGTAGATGTTGTTTTCTAATCTTATTTGATTTCTTGCATTAGATGCAGTGACTTCAGTGTATATATTGATTTCTGATTTGATGTATTTGGATGTATGATGGTATGTTAGTTTTAAAGTCATTGGATTAATAGTGTGCATTGATTTCACTGTAAGCACAAAAAAATATTGACAACGTAGAACAATTTTTGTGTTATATTAATTAAACGTAATAATATTGGAGAGAAGAGAGACAAGGTATGATGTTACTACAAAAACTCGAGCTAAATATTTAAATGGTTTATGATTTATGATTTCTACTGTATTTTTCATATAATCGATATGGAAAGGTCACAAAACTAACAAGGGTGATAATAAGAATAGTAGAAGAAAATAGTTTGAGATTGATCACAATGAATGCTATTTTAATTGACTACATTCTTATTATTCACATTTTCTATCATTCAATGTTATTACATATTATTACATTGTCACTTTGCATTCAAAAATTATATTTCATCAATTTTTATCATTAAAGATATTTTACAATATTTATCATCTCAACAAACTGAGGTAACTAAGAAAATTTAAAATCAAAATCAAAATGACTCGATAAATCTCAAACATATTTAGCATACTTAAAATGGTTATATTAATATTAGATGTATTTACATATTATTGATAAAATTAATCATATGTTCCTCATATTATCGATAGATCTTCCTTGATCACACACGAGTGAAACCAACCTAGATCCATCTTAACTACGAATCTATCAAGCGCCGAGAGGGATCAAATCTCTCAAGGTGAAAACCTTTCCTCAAGTTTTGCACTCAAAAAAGAGGTTTGTGCCTCTAGAGATTTGATCCCTTCTCGGCGCTTGATAAATTCGTAGTTAAGATGGATCTAGGCTAGTTTATCTAAATTTAATCGGTTTTTATTTTATTCTATATATATATATATATATATATATATATTCTACATGTTTTAGGTTGAGGGTGTTTATTTGGAAATAAATTGATTTTTTTGTTATATACATAAAACTAAAAATTATGAATATCAAATTTGAATAATTCTTTTTATAAATAAAAATAGTAACATATTTATATTGAAAAAGACGAAAAATAATATATTATATTTTATTATATAATTATTTTTATGTTAAAAGATACGATTAAAAAATATTACATTGTATTATAAAAAATGATTTAAATGAGATATTTTTTTTTTATAGATTTAATATGTTATTTTATGTTTAATAAGTATTAAGTAGATAATAGAGATTTAACCTCCACAATTTTTTTTGGGTTCAAATTAAAGATTATATTGTATTATACAATAATTATTAAAACATGATATATCTATATATATATATTCAATATGCTATTTTATGTTTTTTTTTTTTTAACAAGAACGGGTATATTTTTTATTTATGAGAATAGGTCGGGCCGCAGCCTAATCAACCCTTGATACAAAATCTTTTTTTCCAAAATTCCCTTTGAAACGGGTTCTTCTCTTGCATTGCTGATTCTTAAGGTATCCGAGACCAAATTGGAGCATCGTCATTTTTTGAGAGATCTCCTTGGGCTACAAGACAACCTGCATTTGCTTTTGCATCAACTTCCTTGTTTAAGTATCAGAGGATATGGAAGGAGGAACTGTAAGTGTATTTTTGTAACACTTTTCTGAGTGTCTGCAAAGTCTTATTAAGGGTAGGGTTACTGAATTGATCTGATGCTATGTTCATGATCTTGATCAAGATTTCCGAGTCTCTGAAAACTTGTATGTCCTTTTCTCCATGTTCATGCGGGATCTGGCAGGCTTTGAGCAGAGCTAAAATTTCTTCTTGGTTATTGGAGTTTTGTCCAAGGCCCCAGCTGAAATTGATTCTTCTTTGCCCAATCTGGGGATAGATGACCCCCCAGCTCCAGAGATACCCGGATTACTCTTAGAAGCACCATAAAAAAAAGATTGTGGCTTTATCACAGGACTTCCACCATTTTTTAAATTCAGTATCAGGAATTCACAACCTCCACTCAATATTATTACCGGGTCGAGAATAAGATTTAAGACTAAGAGTAAACTTCAAAACTTCAAAGGCGCACCGATCCAGTTTATCACGTCAAAGGAGAGATTAATGTCTTTCTTGCAGGGGAGATTCGACAAGGATTTAATAAGCAAGGCTTTCGCCTTGGCAGCCACTACCATGCAAGAGAAGGATCTTCTATTAAAAATGGCATAGTTCCTGGATAGCCAGATCTGCGAGCAAACAATTTTGGGAATTGCGAACCAGATAGTGTTCCACATTTACTTGCTGCGAATTTCATGTGGAGAATGCTCCTTCCACGCGATGAAGAGGTTTGAAATTGGGCCTAGCAAAGGGGGATGGACATTTAGCCCAAACAATCACCCAAACATTTTGGAAAATTAGCACTCCAGGAACAGATGTTCCATTGACTCCAACGTTGCGCAACATAGTGGGCATCGGTGAGGGCCTATGATACCTCGTTCGAGAAAATTTTCACCTGTCAATACACGCTTGTAGATAAGAATCCAAGTGAAAAATTCACCTTAGGGAGACTGTCGAGATCCCATACCTGCTTCCACAAAGAAGGAGAATGGAGGGGAATGCTGTGATGGAGGTCAGCAAATCCAAGCACAGCAGAGTACTGGCCGGATTTTCCCCAACCCCATTTGTCCCGAGAGCGTCGATGGATTGGAGGGAGGCCAACAATAGATGTTAAGAGGATGGATAGCTGAGGGAGGAGCCATTCTGGGGGGCACGAAATGTTCCAGGCAAGCTAATGTCCAGCAGCATCCTAGGACGAAATGCTAGCTAGAGTGCTTATCTCACAATTAATGAGCCACTGCCACATGTCTGCAGATTATTGAACTGAGTTGAGTGGAGGGTGGCCCATGATATTATCGTCCCATAGACGAATCTTTTCTCTGCTACCCGAAATTCTGAAGAGGTGGTCTCTGAAGAACTCCCAACTGTGGCTGCAGAGTTTCCAGAGAGTAGTACCCTTCCGAGTTGTTCCTTCATCCATATGTAACAAAGAGAGACCATGCATGTATTTTTTGATAAGGACTTGACTAACTGGGTGTCCAGGATTCAAGAAGATTTTCCAGATCATTTTCCCTCCCAAGGCTAGATTGGCCACACTGGGGTCTCTTACTTGCAGGCCCCCATCTGCAAGAGCTCTTTTCATGATATCCCAGCTAACCAGATGGAATTTTTTTGGATTTCCTTTACTGCCTTGCTAAAGAAAGTTTCTTAGGAGCTTTGAGAGCTGGTTAGTAGTTAATTTAGAGGCTTGAAGAAAAGTAGCCTAATATAAAGCGAGAGAGGAGAGGACAGATTTCACCAGGATAAGCTTTCTAGCTGTGGCAAGCCACTATTCGCCCCAAAATTTCATTTTGTTCTTGATTTTGCTAAGGATCTCAGCCCAATGAAGGGCCTTGTTAAAACTAGAGTCAAAGGCATGCCCAAATATTTGATTTTATCCCAGCTTGTAGAACCCACATAGCCGAGAACATGGGCAACCTGATTCATGGTGTGATGGTCAATATCCCAGCTGTAAACTGCACTTTTTCCCCTGTTGACTAGGGCTCCAGAGACTCTACAAAATTTGTGGATAACCTCTTTAAAGGCCCTTGCAATCTTAATGGAAGCACCCACCAAGAGAATGGATTCATCTGCAAACAATGCATGGTTGATTGGCTCAGTTTCTCTCGCAACCTTGATTCCAGGAAGAGAGACTTTAGTATTCTCAGCAGACAGCTTCTGACTGAGGGAGTCAGCCATCAAGATATATAGGAAGGGGGACAGAGGGTAGCCTTGTATGACACCCCGCGAGGCCTTGAAGAAACTAGCTGGCCTGCCATTTATCAAGGAGGCAATCCACGACTCTCTAATACATGCACTAATTAGCATAATGAAAGAAAAATTGAAACCAAAAGTGGAAAGAACTTGAAGAAGAAAGGAATGTCTTACCCGATCAAAGGCATTCGCCATGTCAAGTTTGATGATCATCCATTTTTTGTGGCGTTGGAGGCTGGAGTGGATGGTTTCCTACACCAGAGCCACATTGTCCAAGATGTACATACCTTTGAAAAATCCACTTTGATTGGGTGAGATAAGATTTTCTAACAGAGACTTGATCCTGTTCGCCAAGAGCTTGGAGATGATCTTATATGAAGCATTGCAGAGCGAAATTGGCCTAAAACAGTCAAACAAGGTTTGCTTCTTTAGGGATCAAAGCGAGGAAGGTTGAGTTTGTGCATCCCCCCACTTTGGCTTTCTACTGCAATCCCTTTATCATTCTAATCAGATCAACCTTTATAATATCCCAACAAATTCTGTAAAAGTGAATGGAGAATCTGTCTGGACCGGGGGCGGGGCTTTATCTGGCTCCATCACCCATACGACTTCGCTGATTTCCTCTTCCATGAAGGGCCTCAGAAGATTGAGGTTGTCCTCATCCTTAATCAACCTTGGGATATGAGAGAGGAATTCTGAAGTTTCCTCTTTATTAACATCTCCACTTTCAATATAAAGCTGCTGGAAGTGAGAGGTATCGGCCTCACGTATCACATCAATTCCTTTATACACAATCTCGTTCGAGGAGGTGATTTCTGCAATGTGATTTCTCAAGAGGTGGGTGCAGATTTTCTTGTGGAAGAAAGCAATATTTTTATCTCTAGATTTGAGCCAAAGATTGCAAGATTTAAGCCTCAAGGTCTCTTCCTCAATTCTAAAGGCCTAGAAAGAGCTTTGTTGAGCAGCTTGCTCAAGCTGAATTTCAGAGGAAGTGATATCCTACTATTCCATATTCATTTGCAGATCCAACAGCCTCTCAATGGCCTGCTTTCTAAGGTTTGTAGAAGAACAAGAGGGTTTTTTTTGCCATTCTTTCAGCACTGATTTAGTGGCTTTGAGTTTTTGTTCCCACACATAGCTAGTCGAGCCACTGACTGGGGTGGACCATGATTTCGATATAGTATCCTAGAACCCATCCCTTTCAGTCCATAAAGGGTTGAAATGGAACGAAATGGGACCTAAGTTTTCCTCTTCTTCTAGTTGTAGTAAGATAGGTTTATGATAAAAAATAAGTTTAGGCAGAATTTTGGAGGAGATTATGTTGTTCTCAGAGAGGAGGGAGCTCTAGAGAAGAAATATGTCAAACCAGGCATATATGTGCTCACACCCAGTTCTGTTGTTTGACCATGTGTAGAGCCCTGATTTGGGTTTAAAATCTAGTAAGTCCCATTCAAGGATCAACTCTTCAACAAGAGGGAGGATGGGGTCTTTGCTAGAGTTTCCTCCTCTTTTATCCGTAGGTTCGAAGACTAGATTGAGGTCTCTCACTATGACTATATCCTTGGGAGAGTAGGCTTCAAGGAAATCAACGAGAGTTTGCCAACAACCCTTTTTTTCAATGTAGAGAACTGGAACATAAAGATTAAAGAGAGGAAGGGAGGTCTTACTCACGATATGCTGGAGCTCGATGAAGATCCAATGCTGCGTTTCGAAGGAGCTGACAGATGGAATTTATCAGCTTTCCAGAGAGTGGAAAGCCTACCACAAGTACCCCTTGCACTGACCACTTTCCCAGCTTTTGTTGTCCATTTGTCTTTACTAATCTCTAGAAGGGCAACCCCTTCAATTTTGGTCTCTTGGAGTAAAAGGATCTCAGGGGTATCAGATATCAGGAGGTTCTTCACTGCTTCCATTTTTGTGGGGTTCCCCAAGCCTCTGAAATTCCAAGAGACAATACGCATTATTTACTAGTAGAGGGGCGGCCTTTATGAGGCATGGTTCGATTGCTTCTGCCTATGGACATCTCAATCGTGGCTCGACTGCCTTGCATTTTTTGCTTCTCAGCCTCTTCTTCTCTTGCCACTCTATGTGATTTTCTCCCTGCTCTTTTCAAGGGTCGTTTGAACGTTTCTTCATCCGAAGATCCAGAGGATTCGAGGGGCTTCTTATTTTTCATTTCTTTGTAGGTTGAGGATGTGGAATCTCCTCTTGGAGATCCAGTTGGTGATGAGGCAGTTTCTTGCTGTATTTTATTTTGTTCTGTCACTTTCACTTCTGGCATAGATTGAGGTTCTTCTGGGGTGCTTATAATGTCAAACGGATAGGAGAATGCATTTGTGCTCGCAGGGACAGAAGTTACTTCCCCTTGTGCTACTGAGGAAGGGGAGAAATTCCAAGTAGGCTTGCTTTTCCTTTTGTTTCTAGTGTTTAGTTTATTTGAGGCGCCTTTCTACACTTGGGTCCATTGTTCCTCTTTGGAGGTCTCAGTCTCCATTGTTTTCTTTTTGCAGTATCTGGAAAAATGTCCATATGGAGTGTAAAAACTCTGGTAAACTTGAATAAGTATATATTATTATTGATAAAAGATGAGATATGAGATATGGTTACAATAGGGAATCACCGAGGCTTTAAATATAGCCTCATGGTGTCCCTTGGTGAAGAGGCATGATCTTTGATCATGCCCTTTCACGTAATAAAACCTAAGATAACTATATCTAACTAATAATTAATAAAATATACATAACATTGCCCCTCTCTTAAAGATGCTTTGTCCTCAAAGCATACGTAACGATGGACAATGTTGACGAACGCTTGGGTTTCTTGAGTGGTGGGCTCTTACTTCCCACATTTTAAAAAGATCATGGAGCATATTCTCCAGTTCAATCTTTTGTTGATCTGGATAGTGAAAAGATCTGATATCGACAGGGTTGGATCCTGTCTTGACTTCTATTGGATGTTTGATTTTCCTATCTGGAGGCACTTTTATGGGTAGATCCTGGAATACTTTTTCGTGTGTCCGAACTAGTTCTTGTTCTTCTGATGACTCTTCGTGGCTCCCTTTTGAAGATAACATTTCTAACTGATGACATTGTACTGTAGATGTTGGCGCTCCTATTTGAATCATCTTCGTCATCAGAGAGGAAGATACGACTTGATCTTCTGGGGCTTGGAATCCATATAACCTGTGTTTCTGCCCTTTCCACTTAAAACTTATAAACTGCTTCTGATGGTTGGCAGAATAAGTACCTAAAGTTTGTAGCCATTGAATTCCTAAGACCACATCTACTCCTCGTAATGGAACGGTGTAGAATGGAGATTCTAAATGAAAGTTTTTTTATCTTTAGTTTGACCTTATGGCATTTCCCTACTTTCTCAATCTTCTTACCATCGACCACCATTACCTTCATATTAGGCATGGGGAAGGTAAATATGTTAAGTCTTTTTGCCATGGTTGAATCTAGAAAATTGTGGGTACTGCCAGTGTCGATGAGAACCATTACGTTGTTGTTCTTGATATTTCCTCTTAACCTTAGGGTTTGAGGTTGTGATATGCCTGTCATAGCTGATAATGACACTTGCGGAATAGTTTCCCCATCCACTTCTGGAGAGAACTCTAAGTTGTCTTCTAATCCTTCTATATATGAATCATTATTGTTAGTGTCATTAGTTGCTTCACAACTATATATATTTTTCGCTTTTCCATTAGCACATATGTGCTTAGGGTCCCAGTTTTCACCACAATGCTTGCACTTGCCCTCTCTCATTCTTTTTTTTTCCACACTATTTTTTTCTTCTTCACGAAGATGGAGGGGGACATATTTTGTGTCATCTATATTTTCAGATTGAGGAAATCTTTGTCTCGAATATACTTTTTCTGGTTTTGATAATCTTTCAAATTTCTTTTCAATAGCTTTTGTTTTTTTCCACGGATGTAATTTCATGTAGTTCGAGCTCTTCTTGTATGTGGATTTTAAATCCTGAGATGTAAGACTGGATTAGACGAGATTCCGACAATCCTGGTACTCATGTTGCCAAGGTCTCCCATTCTCGAGTGTACTCATCCACATCTCCTTTTTGGCGTAATTTGATAAATGTTGAAAAAAACTTTTCTTCTTTTATGCCTTGAAACCTTTTGAAGAATGCATCCTTAAATTTCCTCCAACTGATAGCGAGCGTCGTCTTTTTCCACCACATATACCAATTATATGTTTCTCCTTCCATTTTCATGGAAGCATGTTTAATTTTTTCGTCATCATTAGTAATGTCATAAATCTCAAAATATTCTTCTGCTTTATTAAGCCATGCAACACTATTTTTTTCATTACCATCAAATTTGGGTAGCTCGATTTTGGCTCTTCGCTGATATGCTACTGGTGGAACAAGAAGGGGATATTGATTAGCAAATGCATTCCAGAGCTGCTTATTTTGAAAATTTGCATTACTATCTTCTTGATGATGTGGGGAATCGGTCTTTTCTTGATGCTCTTCTGAGTTTCCTGAATCTGCGGAATTGTTTTGTTGATTTTGTTCCATGTTAGGAAATATTGGGGATTGTGTCCGACTTAACTTATCTATCTTATCATTTAGCTTATTGAAGAGTTCTGTCATATTGTTCATTGCTTCGCTATGCTCTGTCATCTTGTTCATTGCTTCGCTATGTTTTTCTGTGGCCTCGTGATGATTTAGCCACATTTGTCTTTCTATTCGATTTGTCGTATCATGAATCTTTTTGATGTCGTTGGAGTGCCCTGCAACTGTACCTTCAAGATTGACTAATATTTTTCCGAATTCTTCGGAATTATTATTGATTTGTTTCTCAAGATCTCCCAATTTCTTCTGGAATTCAGCCATCGACATCGATAAAGACATTGAACGTGTATGAGGTGGGGAATATTTTTCTGCCAGTTTTCCCTTTTTTTTTTAAATTAATTAATTAATTAATTAAATTAAATTTTTTTTTGAAATAATAATAATAATTTCTATATATATATATATATATATATATATATATATATATATAGTTTTTAAAAATCACTTTGTTTTGAAAAGGCACGTTGTTTTGAAAAGGGGAAATGGGTTTTAATACCATGGGCCCAAAAACCACAAGCTTGTAAACCACGAGCAATTACTCTTCCTTTTTAATTTTACTTTTACTCTTCCTTTTTAATTTTACTTTGTCTTCACATGTACGTATATCTCTCTTTTTACTTTTTCTTTTTTCTTTTAATTTATTTCCCCCTTTATGTTAACTTTCCTTCTCTCTTTATTTTATTAATATATATATATATATATTTCTTCCTTTAAAAAAAAAAAAAAACAAATGTTGTTGCCCACAAGCACTTGGTTTTTAAAAAAATCTGCAATTCTGGAATTTTCTTGTAATTCCTTAATTATGGGTGATCACACAGATCCCGAAGAGCGATGGCTCTGATACCAATGGAGTGTAAAAACTCTGGTAAACTTGAATAAGTATATATTATTATTGATAAAAGATGAGATATGAGATATGGTTACAATAGGGAATCACCGAGGCTTTAAATATAGCCTCATGGTGTCCCTTGGTGAAGAGGCATGATCTTTGATCATGCCCTTTCACTTAATAAAACCTAAGATAACTATATCTAACTAATAATTAATAAAATATACATAACACCATAGCCATGGAAAAACCGGCATTTGAATGGGAGTTGTTCATAATCAAGCTCTTAGATGTGAGTCCAGTCAACCACCGTGAGCTTAATAACCTCAGGGAGGCCAACCTCCAAATCGAATTCGACACAGATTCGAGCGCATGAGAACTGATCTCTTCTTTCATCTCTGTTGATATACTTCCCAAGTTTGTTACCAATTGTTTCTAAAGATTTAGGGTTCCAAAAGTGGAGAGGAATCTAGGGCAAGCGAACCCAAACTGGGACAGTCGATGGGACGTCTTAGCTCGGATCAAAATCTGGGGTCCATTGATTCAAGTAAAGGCCCTGAGGCCTCATGAAGTATGGGTTGTTTCGGAATATCAGGTTCCTGTCTTCAACTTCTTCAAAAACAAAAACAAAGAAGCCCTTACCAATAAAATAGCTTTTGATGCCATCTTTAATAAGAGGAGTCCAGTTCCTTTGGATCCAGGCTTCCACAGTTTTGGCGAGGGCCAGAGCCCTGTAAACTACCTAATGAAACTGCGTTCAACAAGGTTAAGTGCCAATTTAAAAGGATCTTTTGTCGGCAGATCCACAGTGGGGATCTCTTCCAATCGTTTCACGAATTTTTGCTGTTGGGCGCTTGGAGGTCGCTTGTTGCTGCAGTCCACCAACCTTTTGAAGGCTAAAAGATCAGGAGGAAGGGGGGGAATCAGGCTCAGGACCCCCTATTGGAGCCATGTCGGCGGAGATGCAGCAGGGTCGCAGGGGAGAGCAGGCAGTGCGCACTCGCAAGCTTAAGATCACCAAGTGAGCTAGTGTTAGCCAATCCTATGTTATTTTATGTTTAATAACTATTAAAATATTATCCTATATTTTATTATATAAATATTTTAATGCTAAAAGATATGATTTAAAAAATATTATATTATATTATACAATAATTATAAAAAATGATTTAAATGAGATATATTTTTTATATGAATTTAATATGTTATTTTATGTTTAATAATTATTAAGTAGATAGTAGGGATTTAACCTCCACAATTTTTTTGGGTAGAAATTAAAGATTTTATACAATGATTATTAAAAAATGATTTAAATGAGATATATATTTTTTATATGAATTCAATATGTTATTTTATGTTTAATAACTATTAAATGGATAGTAGAGATTTAACCTCCATAAATTTTTATGGGCACAATAAAATATTTTCATTAAAATAATAATAATGATAAAAATGACTAAATGGATATATTTTTTATATGATTCTATTATTATTTTATGAAGGAGTCAACTATTAATATAGGTAGGGATTTTAACCTCACTTTTATAAAATAAATTAAAAATTGGGATTATATTCCAAAGAAGTATGTATTTTTATTTTTAATAATTACTTACTTATATATATATATATATATATATATATATATATATATATATATATATATATATATATATATATATATATATATATATGTAAGTTGTGATTTTTTTTTGAACATTCTCCATCATAATATAGTGTAATTGAATATTCATAATTAATACTTTTTATAATTAATATTAATAATAATAATTTAAAATAAAAATATAATTTATAATTTTGACAACTAGAAAAATAAGTATTTTGGTACTTATCTAAGTTTGAACAATTTTATTTAAATTTAATATATTATTTTTTAAATTAAAATCCACTAAAAAAAATCTATTTTTATATAAATTCAACATATTACAAACCGGATTAAAAATAACAATTACAATTTCAAAAAATTAAGTTATGAAATCCTATTATAACCATTAAGAGCCTCTTAAACAAAATACAAATACAAATACATCAGTGTGATGCACTTACCTGCAACATTCTTTCAATAGAAAAGACCTCCGAAGGACACTGCTCTTTTAACTGCAAAGCCATGTAGAGTGGGGAAAGATAAGAACTACATAATAGGGCGCTGAAACAAATACAAATATTATCATACCTAAGACATTATGAAGGTCTCTCTCATAAATACAAATTTTGAATATAAATATTATCATACCTGAGACATTATGAAGGTCTCTCTCTCAATTGAGTAATCGACCACCGAGGGTGGAAACAATAACCTCTTGCCAAGATAGTAACCATAATTTTCTACGAACAATTGTATTTGCTGCAAAGGTTTACATAATCACAATTAAAATTCTTCTTCTAGGTAATGTGTTTAAACAAACTAAACTTCAGAGAAGGCATCCTTGTATTACTGATAAATCCATTCTAATCCTGCTAGGTCTGCATTTCCATATTTATATCTTTCTAAATAAATTTCAAGTTAAGTTAAGTTGTAATTCAAAAAATAAAAAATAAAAAAATCAACTTTCTTCTCAATCATAAAGAGTTAGACCGATTTCTCATTAGCACATAAGCATATTTACTTAAAAGTTTATAAAGCTCTAAACCAATAAAACAATATTTATAAAATTAAAAAAAAATGCCAACAATTTTTATCAAAACATTATAGCTCATCATATCGCGAACATAAATTTAAATCATAGAAAAAATAACCACCTTTTAACCATTTCGCCCAACCAACCATGAAATAACCCAATTAACCAATTCTATATTTAGTTTAATGCATGATTCCCATACCTCGATGTATTTGAGTGTCCTAGCCACAACTTTTACATGGGATTCAAATGTGGCCAAACTGGGGCTTGACTTCAGAAAATTGTCCAAGTATTCGGCAAACAGTCTTGCATAAAGAGCCTGCCCACAGAGCATTTGACGAATAACGTATAAGCAAAGAGAGTTCGATATTTACTTAATTTGATAAGGAAGAAAGCTAATTTAAAGCGGGTCTTTATAATTTAATAAAATAAAACAATTACTGCGATAAGGTTTATGATATAGACTAGCTTAGGGCATGAAGAAAAAAAAAATGCATATAAACACAACTATGTACATACGGAGAAACTGCAAATAAGTTTAGAGAATTAAAATGAAAATGCAAATAAACATAAATACGTATAATAGAAGAAAATGCAAATAAACACAAATATGTATTTCTAATTAAGCTGTAAACATAAATATGTATGACAGCGGAAAATAAACACAAATATGCATTTCTAATTAAACTGTAAAGCTATTCTCTAATCTCTAGATAATGTGACAAATTTCATTGTGTTTTTCTTTTTGGCAACGACCGTACTGTATTTAAGATTATTTTTAGATTTAAAAAAATTATAAATTTAAAATATTTTTGATATTTAATAAATATAATGATGCGTTTTTTTAATCATGGTGAATGTATAATGTTTTGGACTAATTTAGGGCTTAATTTTGTGGTTGTCTTATAGCACCAAGAAAATATCTAGCAACTCGTGAGCCAAATATACTAGGTCTTATGATTTAGTAAAAGTCAGATATACCAGGTCTTATGATTTAGCAAGAGCCGAGACTCTCGGAAATGGAGACTCCACCCCTTGAGCCGAGATCAAAATTTGAATAAAATCATTGGGATTTGAAGCACTGTCTCATTGGTTTCACCCAACAAAAATTACGATTAAACCACATATCACTATATAAGTTTAATGATGTTTATGTGAATTTATTTTATTTTAAGGTGAAGTTTATTAGGGAATTTCTTATTATAATGCACATGAAGAGGTTTAAAATTCATTGAATCTTGTTAGCTTATTTCTTAATAAGCTAAGTATTAGTTAAGCCACAATACTCCAAATACTCCATCCTGTTGCTATTGTGGAGAAGATTTTATTTGTGTATGTGCGCTGCAGTGTATACATATGTAAAGTAGATGTGTACATCTAAATTTCTATCCCAAGACAAGAGAATCTCATGATGCCTAGCTAGGATCTCATACTTCTATGTATGTGTGTGGCTCTATATAAATATGTAAAGTGGGTTTCATATACATTTTTTTTTTTATATTTTAAAAATAATATATTTCATTGACCTACGTCATAGTAATACATTATATTACATAGCTCTCTAGCTATAATGATTGTTACTATGGTTGGAACTTAGAGTTTCTCCACATCCAATTATTCTAAGGAAGATGGAGGTTCTTACAAAGTTTTCTTTGAAATATATGAGTAAGAATAATAACTAAGAATATGTGTTTTTTGTTCTTGGAGCTCACACGAAGTTGGAGGGGGAAAGGGTATGTATATCTAAATTTATATCCATAAAAAACAAGAGGATAGTTCTATGCTTAGCTCGCCAAGTTAAATATATTTTACTATTACTACTATTATTATTGTTAGGTTTCACCCTTCAAGGCGACATGTGTGAGCTTAAAAATATATTACTATTACTACTATTATTATTGTTGGATTTCACCCTTCCATTTGGATATTATGAGAAAGTAACAACACCTCATGAGGCTTTCTTTGGAATATATATATATATATATATATATATATATATATATATATATATATATGGAATGAATGCACTTTTTTTTACTAAGGAAAAAAAAAGTGCATTCATTCCATAGTATACTCTAACTCCCCATATTGGGAGATTAGCTCATGGAAGGTTCAAAGGAGAAAAAGAGAGTGGTAATAATATATTTCAAGGTGAAAGCCACAACCCATAAAGTTAGTGGAATAATGTAGAATTTCTTGGGCTTACATCATTAAAGGTAAGGTTCAAATCACTTTTTCTTTTTGTTGGCTTAACCCCGAGGGACATGAAATTTGAACTTTTTGTTGGCTTAATCACCAATTGAGCTGGTCCCCATGAGCTAAGGTTCAAAACACTATATTACAACAAGATTTATTTTGTTTGAGAAGCAATTATATAACGAGGTTGTTCTCTCAAGGGAATTTGGTGTTTTCAATATTCATTAATTTTTCAAAACTATAAAATGATTATTATTTTGGCTCAAACGATGTAACATCCTAGTTTTAACCATAGGGTCTCCACTTAGTGAAACTATGAAATAACACATGCATTCACGGGACATTAAACAACACCCCTAATTTCACTAGATATTGATAAGTACCTCCCACAATCCTTATTGAAATTACCTCTCATTATATATGTCCAAGAGAAAAATCCTATTTTTAATAGACATCCCTTGGTTTTACTTGATACACATTTTATCCCCCCCAACCTCTAGCCAACCCCACCCCCCATACTAATAAACCCATCTATACCTCCCCTCTATACCTCATGCTCTACCACCCCTCCCCCAATACATACAATATATTAACTCTAATTTTCACAATTTGAAAAACACTTTATAAATGAATGTGATGTGATATTGATTAATAAGGTGAAGTCCCTATGGCTTTGACCCTTTCGATATATTGGATCAAAATAGTTATAAATAATAAACAAGTGTTTATAATGATAGGAGTCAATCATCTGAGTCTCTACCACAACTTTCCTTCCTTAGGCAAGGAGCTTTAAAGACCATCATAAATGGGTTGAAGGTTAGGATAGTCAATCATGTGAGTCTCTACCACATCTTTCCTTCCTCAGGCAAGGATCTTTAATGACCATCATAAATGGGTTGAAGGTTAAGATAGTCAATCATGTGAGTCTCTACCACATCTTTCCTTCCTCAGGCAAGGATCTTTAAAGACCATCATAAATGGGTTGAAGGTTAGGATAGTATGCCATGGTCAAACCGTTGATTTCTTCAAAATTGATGGTTGAAGATCGAACAAATATCGTATCATAATTCACATATGAATTTATTGTGCCGAGAGGCGCTCTACAACCCAGTATAGGGTAGGTGTGTAGGCCTTAGATGTAATGTAAGATTGTATGTAAACAATTTTAATGTCGGCTCAATTATAATTAATATATTTGTAATAATTATCCCCGTCTCCTTTTTTTTGCGGAAAAAGTCACAATTTTATTAATGAAAATAAAATTGCATGTTGCATCAGCTAATCATTTTCCAACAACCAGTCGGGACTGGTGTTCAAAAGTCATACAAAGAGTTCATAAAAATACAATAGGAGAGAAAAATCAAGTTTTTCTCCTTTTTTTCTTTTCAACCTTGCGCCATTCACCCTGTGATGACATGGATGAGACAAGGGCAAGTTGATTTTCTTCTAAGTGTGTCTTGTTATCCTTGTCTGAGTTTGAAGTATCCGATAGATGTGGTCTTAATCCCTCCATTGTTCATATCCATTCGCTCCTTTGCAGGCCTTTATGGGGCCTTTTGTAAGTCAAAAGGATCATGTGCTTCATTCCTTTGTGTTTCTGGTGCTGTCGCTGGTTGTTCGTTCTCATTAGGAGTGGGATCTTCCACTTCTTCTTCTACATCCTCCTCTTGGTAGCATGGAGGAAATTTCCATCCTTTAGGTGCCTTTCTATTTTTATTTTTTATTTTTCGGTGTTCTCTTTTTACATCTGGATATGTATTTTGTAAATGTCCAGTCTACCTGCAAATTTTGCATCTGAATGTAGTGTTTTCATAGTCCAAATTTTGTGTCTAGTTTTGTTGTTTATGTAGCCACTGTATGCGATCCAATAATCCTTTGTTGAGATCAACTTCCACACAGATTCATGCAAAAGTATAGATATGCTCCTCCAAACATTGTGTATATGTTTTGATATATCTCCCAATGATATTTACAATGCCTATTAGCATGCATTCATTCCAAAAATGCACAGGGAAGTTGTGTAATCAGACTCATACTGGCATTTTCGAAACATACATAGTATTTTCATCAAAATCCGGGAACCATGGTGTAATGTAGAGTCTCGTTGAACTCCAAAACCACGGTCCCTCTCAGAGTATACTATCTCTGAATTTCGATGTTGAAAATTTGACGATAAAGAAACCTTTGGAACATAAATGGATTTCGCAGTCCATGGTCCATGTTGTGAAAATCCAACGGAAGAGTTTCATTAGTTTGGGCCAGAAACAGTTGAAGCGACATATGATAGCTTAAGCTTCATACGTTGTGCAATGTTCATCTATCTCTCGAACATCAATGGCCAAATCTGGTGTTTGGTTCAGTTACTCTACTGTGTATGGACTTGGGGCACTTCCTGCTGGATCTGTAGATGCATTTTATTTGTTTTTCCCTTTCAGGATGTTATTGTAGGAGGGTACTCCTTTGGTCTGTTCCTGTTTTGAGTTGTTACTACCCTTGGCTCCCCTTAGGCCTTTGGCTCTGCCTTGTTCCAAAACTCCTCCTCTCAGCGGCAGGTTGAGTGTTATTGTGGAACCTGAGCAGATGTGGTAATCCTTGATTAAGCTAAAATCTTGTAATATTTTTCCTCCACAAATAAGAGATTGAAGATGTATTAGATATCCTATCGTATAACAGATCAGATTTGGAGACCCATAATATTATGTTTTTCCCTACAAGGGTTCTAATAAAAACTTGAAAACGGGTTGGTAATACCTATTGTTTGTTGTCAGGTACGCTTTTGTCAACTTGTCTTTGTGCAGTTGTGTTCTGTTTGGGTCTGTGGCTCCCAAAAGAGGGCCGATCGATTCCTCCAAGAGAAAGAGCATCTGCAATATTGAGGGGGCGGTAAATGTTTTGTGGATGATTCAACCCATAAATATCCACTGTCGAAAATATATGTCGGGCAATGGAAAATAGGACCCATGTCACATATGTAGCTTGAAGGAGGTCCCAAACACCTGTTTTTGTGCAAGGAGGATGCTTCGACCTAGCGAAGAAAGGATCATTTCTAGTAGTCCAACAAGCTACTGACTGCCATCCTTGGCCTACCTCATCCTTCAAATTTTCCTTGCAATAAATTTTCCACTGCCTCCAAATTTGCAGAAGGGGCTCGGCTGCTCCGATTTTGCGATATTTTGCAGGTTTATGTTCAATGGGCACAAGTGCAGCTCCCAGACCAAGAATTTTGGATGTCATTGAGTGGTTTGAGACCACCCTTTGGGGAGCCCGTCTTTGAAGGCCGGTGTTCTCCAACGATGTTTCGTCCTCTAACTGCATCGAGTGATAAAGGCCATTGCCTCCCAAACCAGGGCAGATCTCCCATCCTTGTTCGAGCCAGTGTATGGCGATGACAACGGAGCCATGGAACTCTAAACCTATTTTCCTGTCGCCGATTCGCTCCATCTTTTCATCCTCTACCAATCTCAGGTTTGGAAATGTTCATTATCCCTGCCTCTTAACCATAGTTATATTATATTTACGAACGTAAAAAAAGATGTATGATAAATAAAATATAAATAAACCAGATGTATGGTAAATAAATAAAACCTTTTTATGCTTAGGTGTGGTAAATAAATAAAAATATAAATGAACTAGAATGGTTTTATTTAGATGAATCCTATGGGCCAAATACCATGGGACAAATTATTATGAATACCATGAAAAAAAAACATTATTAACCCTAATATTAATACTATTTATTATTATTAAATCTAATATTCGTACTAATATATTATAATATTAATATTATTAATTTTAATAACTTTAAATTAATATAATATTAAATTTGTTATATTATAATATATCATTATATATATCAACTCTAGATATATATGGGAGGGAAGAACAAAGACATAAAGTGATAGAGGTGAAGAGATAGGGGGAGTGATAAGGGAGAGATGGAGATAAATTGAAGGATAGGGGAGAGGAGGAATAAAGAGAGAGAGGGAGAGGAGGGAGAGATGGAGAGGAGACACAAAGATGGGGAGAGAGAGAGAGAGAGAGAGAGAGAGAGAGAGAGGAAGAGGAAGGGTGAGAGAAAGGACTTAGAGAGGAGGAGAGAGGGAGGGAAGAAGAAATACATAGAGAGTGAGAAGTGGAGAGAGAGGGGGAGTGACAAGGGAGATATGGAGAGTGTGTGTATGTTTAGGCCTTAGATAAAGAGACAAAGAAGGAGAGATCGAAGGGAGGAGGGAGAGAAGGAGAGAGAAGGATATAGGGAGGGATATAGTAACATAGTTGGAGAGAGAGAGAGAGAGAGAGAGAGAGAGAGAGGGCAAGAGGGGGGGATGTAGGAGATAAAGGGATAGAGAAGAAGGATGAGAGAGAGGAATTGAGAGAGAGGAGGAGAGAGGGATTGATAGAGAGATGAATTTGGAGGGGGAGAGAGGGATGGAAGAAGAAGAACATAGAGAGTGAGAAGTGGAGAGAGAGAGAGAGAGAGAGAGAGAGAGAGAGAAAGTGACAAGGGAGATATGGAGAGAGAGTGTGTATGTTTTACAGTGAGATAAAGAGACAAAGAAGGAGAGAAGGAGAGAGAAGGATAGAGGGAGGGATATAGTAACAAAGTTTGAGAGTGAAGACAAAGAGAGAGGTGGGAGAGGAAGGAAGAGAGAGCTTGGGAGAGAGTTGAGAGAGGGAGGGAAAGAGAGATGGAGTTGTACGGGGGGGAAAAAGAGAGGTAATAAGAAAGACGTAAAGAGAGAAAGGTGGAGAGAGAGAGAGGGAATGATAAGGAAGATGGAGAGAGAGGGAGAGAGGACATCAAGAGGAAAGAGAGATAGAATCGGGGGAGAGGTAGAGAAGGGTAAGATAGAGATATAGGTGGAAGGTGAAGAGAGGAAAGAAGAGAGATGGAGAGAGGGAGGGAGGGAGAAAGATATTGATAGATATGGAGTGAGAGAGCGTGTGTGTTTCAGGGGCTGAGATAGAGAAACAAAGGAGGAGAGATGGAGGGATATATAGATATATATGTAGGGGGGAGAGAGGGAAGAATAATTCTTGCACTAGATGCATTTATTTTAGTGTAGATAGTGATTTCTAATCCAATTCGACTTCTTGCACTAAATGCATTGATTTTAGTGTAGATATTGATTTATAATGATATTTTATTGCTTGCAATAGATGCATTTATTTCAATGTAGATGATTTATAATACTTTTTTATTGCTTTCACTAAATGCATTGCTTATGATGATTTCTAATCCTATTTGATTTCTTGCACTATATGCATTGATTTCAATGTAGATGTTGATTTCTAATTATATTTGATTGCTTGCACTAGATGCATTAATTTCAATGTATATTATTTCTAATCCTATTTTATTTCTTGCACTAAATGCATTTATTTCAATGTAGATGGTGATTTCTAATCATATATTTGATTGCTTGCACTATATGCATTGATTTCAATTTAGATGATTTATAATCCTACTTGATTGCTTCCACTAAATGCATTGATTTCAGTGTAGATGGTAAATTTTAATCATATTTGATTGCTTGCACTAAATGCATTGATTTCAGTGTAGATGTTAATTTCTAAAATGCATTGATTTCAGTGTAGATGTTAATTTCTAATCTTATTTTCTTACATGCACTAGATGGCATTGATTTGAGTGTAGATGTTGATTTCTAATCCTATTTGATTGCTTGCATTAGATACATTGATTTCAGTGTAGAAGTTGTTTTCTAATATTATTTGATTGCTTGCATTAGATGCATTGATTTCAGTAATTGGATGCATGATGGTACATCAATTTTAAAGTGATTGAATTAAATGTAAATTGATTTCAGTGTAAGCACAAAAAAATATTGACAATGTACATTGATTTTTGTGTTACAGTAATTCAACTTATTAATATTGGAGAGAAAGAGAGACAAGATACGATGCTTACTACAACATCTCGAGCTAAAGATTCAAATGATTTATGATTTCAGCTGTCATTTTCATATAATCGATAAGAAGAAAGATAAAACTAACAATGGTGACAATAAGAATAGTAGAAGAAAATAGTTTGAGATTGATCACAATGAAGACTATTTGTAATTGACTATGTTCTTATTATTCACATTTTCTATCATTCAACACTATTATTGTCACTTTGCATTCAAAATTTTAATTTCATCATTTTTCATCATTAAAGTTATTAAAAATACTTACCATCTCAACAAACTGAGGTAAGTAAGCAACTTTAAAATTAAAATGACCAGGTTAATCTTAGACATATTTAGCATATTTAAAATGATTGTATGAATATTAGATATATTTACATATTCTTGATAAAATTAATCATATCTTCGATAGATTTTCCTTGGCCACACAGAACTGAAACCATCCTAGATCCATCTTAATTCTGGATCTATCAAGTGCTAAGTGGGATCAAATCTCTGGAGGTGAAAACCTTTCCTCAAGTTTTTCCCTAAAAAAATAGGTTTGCACCTCAACAGATTTGATCCCTCTTAGCTCTTGATAGATCCAAAGTTAAGATGGATCTAGGCTAGTCTAAGAGATGTGAATGTGATTAAAACATAAAAATGAAGAGATAATATGGTTACCTCATATCAATTGCCTTATCGATAAACAACAACTAACCAATGAGATAGGTGTTTAGTATTTAGTGTGGTGTTAGATCTGATTTTCGGGCTGACAAGCCTATCCATATTATAGGCTCAGGACATGCTCAACTAGTGAATGACAGTGTTTAGTATTTAGTGTGGTGTTAGATCCGATTTTCGGGCTGACAAGACTATCCATATTATAGGCTCGGGACATGCTCAACTAGTGAATGACTACACATGTAATTATATCAATTAATCCTATATGTACTACATTATCTTATGTCCATGCTCAACTAATGAATGAATACACATGTAATTATATCAATTAAGCCTATATGTACTACATTCTCTTATGTCCATGCACCACTAAAGTTTTGAATGATTCTTATGCTTAGGATTTAGATTCATGACCAAATCAAATAAGAAGAGAAGAACAAATATTATGTATAGGAGAAATTAATATGAAACCTCGAAATATTGAGAAGAATAAATATGATGTAGAGGATAAATTGTTTAGAAAACGACATACTTATAGTAATTAGGTGATTAAAGTGAAGGAAAAATATACCAAGTTATTCGAGATGGTAAAAACACATTAACACCTTTTTACCTGCATTGAAGGGAAATAAATGGAAGAATATTGTTAAGGGAATATCAAGCAAGAGAGTGTGAAGGTTGTTGAAAACTATATGGTTTCCTAAATTATTTTATTGTGAAAATTTTGGGTGAGCTTGAGAGAACTTCCATTTAGGTGAGTGGCATGTGTCCTTAGCCAATTTACTTCACCTTGGTTGTCCCATAACCCAATTTACAAGTGGCATCTACAATGGGTCCCTATGGTTGGGAAAAAAAGTACTCACACACAACCAATTTATTTGATCATCTCGTGGAAAAAATAATTGTTCCATCTCTTCTTACCTTTTTTTTGTTTTTATAATCTAATTAGACATCTTGTTAACAAATGCATTTCAATGGAATTTTGGTTGGATGAAGTTTTTTTATGCTTGGTTGTGTTGCATTACTACAATTTAATTAGAAATCGATCAATGTTCAAACATCATAACCTATTTTATTTCATTTCAAGGTTCACAAACCCTTATTATTTGTTTTGGGGTGTTACTTCGAAAGATAATTGATGAACTTTACTTTCAATTTTGCTAAGGTTGTTTTAAAGGGGCCCAATGATCCCTTTATTTTGATGTTATAATATTTCTTCAAAAGTGGCATGATAAATCTCCTTTTAAATAAGCTTGATAGATCTTCTTTTGAGGCCTTATTTCGATGAGGGATTCTTAGTAAAAATATTGATACTCTTATCATTTAAATGGGACCATATGTAATTTTTTGAATGGGTTCATGGAGGAGATATTCATAATGGATTGTTGAGAATTTTTTTAAAATGAATCAATGTGTTTGTTTCAATTAAAGGAGGATGTTGGAAGGACCTTTTATGTAAATTCTTTGAATTTTGGCCAATTCTTAAACCTTCAAAGTTCCATAATGGAATCTTGGATGGTATTATATGTGTTATTTCTTTTTTTTTCTAAATTAGTCTAAATTCTATTACTGTAAAAAAATGGTACATGGAGGCACGGGCCTCTGCAATGCTAGCCTGAGTTTATGGCATAATTCAACAGAAAAAACATGAAATTGACTGCCCATGTGAGGGAAACCAGTCCAATCCAAAAAGTAGTTGCTGCCCTCGCAGGGGAAACCGGCCTATTATACCAGACAGAAGTAGTTTTTGAAATAACATCTGAACTAACAACATTACACAAAAACACAGAAGTAGACCCATAGGATTGGGAGCCGGGAACCAGAAATATGATTAAACTAGACATGCTAGGTGTCATGAGGAGAAGGTGGAGGTTTTTCGACTATTAGGCACCTATAAGATTCGATGTCATCCTCCATATCCTGCTTGCCATCTGTGGTGTCCTCCTCGTTCTTGCCTGTGTTGTCCTATTCATCACTGCTTCCATTATTCGGAGTTTTTCCTTGAATAGTGCCAGGATTGCCTTTTTTGCGAGCCAAAACTTTCGTCTTATTCACAACGTGGGTGAATCCTTCAACGCTGGAAGGCTCCTCTGTAAATGCCACAGTGACGGTCGCAGTAATACATGGACGGTTAAGGGAACAATGGAAGCGAAATTGGGCTGATTGACGGGGTTGTTGGGGAGAGGTTAAGTTACCCTGCAACTGGGGGGTAACATCCTCAGACTGAGTCAGCTGAGTGCTCACTGTGCGAGCCCACCCCCGACCACTGCACATAGCCGGGTAGCAACCAGGGCATTGAAAAGACGAGGGGGAGGACAATTCATAGAGAGACGAGGGTGAAGACGACCGGGTAGAAATTTTGCCTCTGCTACTACCTTTGTGGCAGCGCATCCTCTGGCGTAAACGTGACATATTCACCCTGGCTAAGATGGAATGACTAAGCGGTATAGACTCAGAGAATTGGTGTGCAATGGGGGCAGAGAAATCAGTAAATAGAGGCTCAAAGCGCAGACTCGAGGGGTGCTCAGTGTGGGCAGAGGACTCATTAACTAGCAGCTCAGAACGTAGGCTGCAGAGCACACTGCGAAAAATGGATGCTAGCCACCAGCTCTATGCAGCACAGTAACTGGCAAAGTCTCCCTGTTGTCGTGCGTGAGCTCGGCTCCACGACAGCAGGGCAACAATTTTAACTCAAAGGAATCAGAGAAGAAGGAAAACCTCCGGAGGAAGCCATAATGAGGAGCCAAAACATAACAGTGAAACATCGACCAACGAGCTGCATTAAGTCACATTTAAGAGTGGCGGTCACTCGATTAAGTGCAGGCGTGATGGGAATGTGGGTAGCCATGTGGCCAAGCCACTTGCCAGTCCACAAACGAACCAACGTACCCCTACCATTAAACACCCGCATCCGAGAGTTCTGCATCGTTGTGCACCAGATTAGTGCATTCCTGTAGATGAGAGCTATCATTTAAATGTTGAGAGATCCTAAGTGTAGAATTTGATCACTGTCCACCCCCAAATTTTCCAAGAGATCAGCCATTTTATTGCCTTCCCTTTTAACATGCTTGAACGCGATAGCTCTGTTGGTTTTTAGCCATTGATCAATGAGTTCTAGTTGAGCTGCCAATCTCCAGCTGTTGGCCACTTGGTAAGCAGGGGTCCCCAAAAGAATTTGGTTTTCCATGTTGATTAATATCTGAGAGTCCCCTTCGATCACAATAGGGTGGAAGGGATGTTGTTGAGCCAGACAAAGTCCCTGCCACAGTCCTTCTAGCTCAGCTGAATTGTTCATGTCCCATCCAATTGAACCTAACAAGATAAGAAGTGGTTTGCCTCTATGATCCCAGAAAATGCCTCCATATCTAGCCATGCCTGGGTTGCCTTTGGAGACCCCATCGAAGTTTAATTGTATCATTCCTTTTGGAGGAGGCTTCCATTTTCTGGATGCGCTTGAATTATTGGAAGAATTGCATGGATCCTCATGTTTCTAGGAAATCATAAGATGCCAATTCTCCCATATGTTCTACTCCTGGGGTATGGTGGGGAAATCATCTTCCTACCACTTTTGGAGAGCCAAGGTTTCTTGTAGATTGTGGCATAAATTACTCTAGATGGTATCTAGAGGTGTGCATTGATTCTTGAAAATGCGCCTATTCCTTTCCTTCCAAATGGTCCATAGTAAAATACCCGGAATGATTTTCCAAAGAGCATTTAACAACCTGCTCTTGTAAGGATCTATGGCCTAGTTGCGAATGGTGGTTGTAATATCCCCTGAAACTCTGCATCCTTTTTGACATCTGAAGCTTGTTTTTTCCCATAATTTATTGGCTAGATTGCACGGATCCATGAGATGTTGTATGGTTTCTTCCTATTGAGTATAATTGGGACATCTTGAAGGTCCATGGAAGCCTTTTTTGCTGAGATTGTCCCAAGTGAGTATCCTTTTGTGACATAGCAGCCATAAAAAAGTAGATACCTTGGGCCAAAGTCCAGGAGACCAAATTCTATCCCAAAGTGGGTCTTTGGGTTCCCTAAGTGCTGATCAAGAGGTTGTACACTTCTTTAGTGTTGAAAATCCCTCGAGGAGTGTACCCCCATCTGAGAATATCCTTCTTATCAGAATATCTAATTTTCCGGTTCATGAGTTTTGTGTCAATTTCTTTGTGGAAGTGCTCTGTTCCCTGGTTGATTATTTGTGCCACCTTCTTCCATTGCCTGTATCCCTGGTTGATGGCTGGATCCCACTGCTGATTGAATTTTTCCGTCTGTTGTGTAACCCATTCATTTATTTGCAGATGTATGAAAATATTGATTAATGTGGGTCTTTGTTGCCATGAGTCTACGTACCCAAAAACGAGCAGTGCTTCCGTCTCTAATTTCCCAAAAACTATGCTGTTGGATCATGTCTCTATGTTGTTTGACTGCATTCCAAATTAAGGAGCCCGCTTCAATATTTGTGAGTTTGATTAGATCTTTTGGCGGTCGGTTATTTGCATATTTAGCAGACCAGAGTATAGCCCAAGGTGTATGCGGAGCTGATAGCCATTGCCACCATATTCTTGCTCCCATGACTACATTGCTATGTTGAGGATCGCGGAGTCCCATGCCTCCATTATTTTTTGGAAGGCAGATTGTCGTCCATTTCACCAAAGCCCATTTACGATTTTGCCCTAAGGATCCCCAGAGAAAACTGCGTTGAAGATTTTTTATTTTCTTGAGCACCGATTTTGGTGGTGCCAGGACAGAGAAAAGATACAAAGGCATGGATTTTAACACGACCTTGACTAGAACGAGCCGGCTAGTCATATTGAAGGCTATATAGGTCTAAGAGGAAAGACAGGCTTCTAGTTTTTCAATAAGCAAGTGTCAGGAGGCATGTTTTAGAGCAGAATCAATCAGAGGGGCTCCCAAATATTTGGAGGGTAGAGATGCTATAGAGAATCCAATAATGCGGGCAATAGAAGTCTGGGTCATGGCTGGGGTGTGAAAAAAGAAGATTTGGGATTTGGCAGTATTAATGGTAGTGCCCGAGGCTTCAGAGAAGACATCTAACAAGGATTTGAACATATGTGCTTCTTGAACTGAGGGGTACCCGAACAACATGTTATCATCCACGAACTGTTGATGAGTGATAGCAGGGGAGTTATGGACTGAGATAACTCTAAGCTGCTGAGTAAGAAGAGCATTCTTGATGAGACGACCTAAACCTTCAGCCATTAGGAAAAAAATAAAGGGAGAAAGGGGAAATCCTTAACAAATGCCTCTAGAGGGAGAGAAGGGATGAGAAGGAATGCCATTAACAAAAATAGAAAAAAAACTAGAAGAGACGAGATTCATAACCCACTGACCCATGTGGGAGAGAAGCCGAAGGCTGTGAGCATATGTTTTATGTAATTCCAACTTAACTTATCAAAAGCTTTAGAAAGATAAATTTTTAAGAAGCATACCTGCTTTTTTATTATGCTTGAGAGAGTGAATGATCTCATGCATGAGAATGATTCCATCAAGGATTTTCCGGCCTTCTACATATCCTGATTGTTCTGGAAAATGAGCAAGGGTAGCAGCAGTTTGAGTCTAGAAGCAATGACTTTGGATATGAATTTATATATAAAATTACAGAGTGCTATTGGCCTGAATTTATGTGGAGTAACAGGATGATATTCCTTAGGTATGAGGGCAATAAAATTCACATTTAGAGACGGAAGAAACCAATGAAGAGTCCTAGATTCATCCACAACTTGCCATACCTCCAGTTTGATGAGATCCCAGAAGTGATGAAAAAAGTTGGAGGTAAAACCATCAGGACCAGGTTCTTTACCATCCTTGAACTGATCCATTGTTGATTTGACTTCTTGTAAAGTAATCGAGCGAAGGAGAATTTGATTTTGTTCTTCCATTACGATTTTAGGAATATGCTGGAGGATTCGATCTATCACCAGCTGTCTGTTGATTTGTGGTTCTTGATGGACATCTTTGAAATGATTGAGGAGCTCTCTTTCGATGTCATCATGTTCTTCCAACCTTTCTCCCTGCTGATTCTGAATTTGAGCAATGATGTTATGCATTCTTCGTTGGATTGTAGTGCGGTGAAAGAATTTCGTATTCCTTTCCCCCTCTTTTAGCCATCTTATTCTAGATTTTTGCTTCCAAATAATCTCCTCTTGCTTTCTTCTTTCTTCAAGCTGAGTGAGAAGGTCCTGTTCTTGATTCACTAGTACTTCTATCCTCCCTTTAGTAATTATTTTTTGCTGGAGCTTTGCCATTTCTTGTTCTAGAGCTTTTTGGGCCTAAAAGATGTTTCCAAAGGTTGATTGATTCCACCGCTTGATGTGCCATTTGAGATACTTGAGCCGTTGTTGAAATTGTATCATCTTTGTTCCCTCAGGGGGGATGAAGCTGTTCCAAATTGAGATGACCATATTGTTGAATTCTGGATGAGTAAGCCAGAATGCTTCAAATCTGAAGGGTCTTCGAGTGGAGTTTCTAGGTCTTTGCCATTGAAGAGAAATGGGCTAATGGTCTGATCCTGATAAAGAAAATATTGAAGCTATTATATCTCCCCGTAAATGAATGGCATTTTCTGATATTAGGAAATGATCCAGCCTTGAGGAAATTTTCTGGGAACCTGATCTTTTGTTATTCCAATTATACATTCCATTATTGAATGGAAGATCAATGAGCCAATTTCTTTGAATAAAATCCCTGAAGTGGCTGCTTTCAATATCCAATTTGACTCGGCCTCCTTTCTTTTCCTCAAGTCTGGTTATCATATTAAAGTCGCCACCTATTATCCAAAGAGGATGTGATATGGTGGAATTGGGAGCTGCTATCGTATTTAGCAACGCAAACTTTTTCTTTGCGTCTTGGGGAAAATAGACATTGGTAAGATGTCCATGTATATTGGTGCCTATGAGATGAAATGTTGCTTGAATGATATAATGAGACGCATGGATGTCAGTGAGCATAATAGCCTGAGTGTCCCATGCAATTGCAAGTCCGCCCGAGGCTTTCGAGGCATCCACTGCAACTGAGTGGCATCCTAGCCAAGCTCTCGATAGAATGGAGCCAAGTGTATTACTATTAAATTTTGTTTCTTGCATGAAGAATATTTGAGGTCTCTCTTGCTTAATCATGTTTTTGATCATTCTGTATTTCACAGGGCTATTAACCCTCTTAATTCCATGATGTGAGCTTCATGGATCACTATTGGGTAGCAGCTTGTAGTACTTTGTTAACTTGGAATATCTTCCTGACTCCACCAATATTTCCCCAATGATGATGGTTCTGTGCAGGTCTATCTTTCTTCCCGTTTTCTTGGTGTCTTTGGGGAGTTTTTCCCCATCCCAGTGACTACCTGGTTGTATTCCTAAGGTACGCTGCTGATGCGCTCTAGAAAGGATTACCTCCAAACTTTCTAGCTGTCTGTCCGATATTTTGTCATATTCTCTCTTCCTGCAAGCTTGCTCAAGGCTAAAGATGTCCAGGTCCCCAATGTCAATACTTTCCAGCTCCTCTTCCATATGTTTGGGCTCACTGCTTTCCGCCAAGGAGTCATTTGAATGGAGAGGTTCTTGGAGGAAGCCATCAATGTCCATTCCATTCGGCTGCCATAAGACGAGATCAATATCCTTATTGAGAGTGGAATTTGGGATTTCCTTGTCCTGATTTTCCTTCGGTACATTAAGGGAATATGAGGAGGGAGTTGCCATTGATGGATTGGAGGAATCATCAGCGTGTTTGGGGGGTTAAGAACCATTCATGGCTTGTTGTGCCAATATATCAAAGCTGTTACTAGTAGAGGGTCCGGAGGAGTTGGTAGGGGGATTTTTTGAGTCCAGATGTGGGCTTTTTGTTGTGCCTTTTGTGATTAGAGACTTTGGTACAACCATCTGAATCATATTTATTCGGGGCGGCATTGGTTTTAGGGGAAACATTTAAAGGGAAATCACAAAAAATATGGCCATGGGCATGGAATTTTCTACATCTAAAGGGAACATTTTCATAATTGATAGGTTGAATCCATTCAAAGTCATCATGATATAAACTTACCGAATTTGAGAGTGCTTTGTCTAAGTGCATATAGATGCAGATTTGAGCATAGGAGGTGTATCTTTTGAGCTTCGTTTCTTCTGCTATCTTTATAAACTTGCCCAAGCCATTGCCTATGTCTTTCAACGATTCTTCATCCCAGTACTCCAGTGGCAGTGAATACATCTGGATCCAAACTGGTGCCCAAATGAAATCCTCTTTGTCCGGATTGAATCTTTAAATCTAGTCTCTTAGTTATAAACCCGTAGAGTTGAAAAAATAGGGGCCGCCATCTAAGAATCTGTTTTTATCTTCCATGCATTTGAAAATAGCCGTGAAGAAACCTTTTGGTCCTAGCTGCAGGGTTACATGCCCTTTTGGTTTCCATTTAGAAGCAATCCATCCCTGCAGCGCCTTCTCCGTTGGACAGAAGCCAATAAATTTCCCTATGAGAGCATGGTCCTTCATGAACTGGATTTTGGCATTTATCCGATGGTTTGGTAGATAGATTTTGGGTCGCTCTGCTACAATGGGCCTGCAAGTGGCAGAGGTCACTTTGGGAGTCTCTTTATTCACCGTGGTCTCTTGCTGCCCGCCCTGAAGTGTTGCTTCAGCTTCATGTGTTCCTTTTTTCTTTTCTTGTGTTCAGTTTTCATGCTGTTGTGTAGTTGTGTCAGGCTGAGCCTTATCAGAATCCACGCTAGGAGATTGGTTCTCACTACTGCCGATAGGGGGAGGCTCCTTGAACCCCCCCCCCCCGCCCCAGTGGGATTCCCATCACGAAAGAACTGTATGCGGTATTGTACTATCGCCAGAGGGGATGGAATGTTGTAGACTGGTAATTTGCAAGATGAATCACGCCGTTGCAGGGTTTGTCAAAAACCCTAAGTGGCCATGGCTCACGAGCTCTCTCCCTCAAGCCTCAGTTGTTATATGTGGTATTTAACCCATGTGGTTGAAACATAATTCAAAATGAAAGTGGATTGAGGATTGTAAGGGAATCCACATCAATAAAAATGGAAAAAGTACACCTCACATCCTTAATGTGGATATTGAGGGAGAAGTGTGTTTCCATTACAAATTTTAATGGGAAATAACCTAAATGATAATATGAAATCATAGAAAAGTTACAACATTATACTAGTAAGGGAATAAATCAGGAGTAAACATAAATGTTATAAATATTTTTTCGTTGCCATTGTTAAGATAATATAATTGTTATTGACATAATGCTTAATGTTTGGTTTGATTATTGAGTTTCCAAACAAGGGAAAAAGTATCCGTCTCACCTCCATTGATATAATTTCATCATGGAAGATGCTCAAAACCCTTATAATTTTGGAGTAGATGACGTGCGTGAATTTGTAGGAAAGAAATGCAAAGGCTAAGTTTGTTGGATGTAGAGATCAAGAGTTTTCTCCTGATATTTAAAAAACTATTAGGAACTCAACAATGGATATTTGAATCTACATAGAAGATAATGAGAGGTTAATCAAAGCTCAACAGGATTAGAACCAATTGAATGATACCATGCTACAATGACAAATATCCAAAAGCAATAATACCGTGGATAGAGTTTGAACAAAATTGAAAGAGGTAAGGGGAATTTAAGAAGTCATAAGATGTCTATAAAGAGAAAAACCTCCACACATGGGACAAATATGCCATCAAAGTATGTTCTCAATGAATCAAATGTTCTAAATATTCATGATTATTTCAAGATCTTATTAACACAGGGAAAGAAGAAATAATAAGCATTTCAATGATAACTCATTAGGATATGGGACATATATACCATCAAAGTCTATTCTCAATGAATCATATGTTCTAAATATTCATGATTAGTTTAAGATATCATTCGCAATGCAAAGAAGAAATAATAAGCATTTCAAAGATAACTATTTAGGAGTTTAGAAAAGAAAACCCACTTACTTTTTTTGGTGAGAAAAAGTTTATTTAAAAGCTAAGGCTTAGATTATTGGCATGGCAACATATTCCAAGTCCATGATTACTCTAGACACATAAAGTACTAGAGTGGTTATTTCCAATTTGAATGGAAGAACATTAGTTTGGTGACACCATATTAGACACATCAATAAAATCAATGAGAGGAGGTTTGTTTGAAAACAATTCAAGAATAATTTTCAGTAGAAATGGCTACTTATAGATATCTTAATGGTAAAATCAAGGAATTTCATGAGTTGAAGTTGATATAAATGACCATTAGACAAGTCAAGAAAATCAATGAGAGGAAGATTGTTCAAAAGCAATTCAAGAAGTATTTTCAGTAGAAATGGATACTTAGTATATATATTTGATGGTAAAGTTAATGAAATTCATGAGTTAAAGTTGAGATAAATGAACATGGATGAATAACGAATAAAGTATTCGAGCTATTGAGATATTTTGAATTATATTAGAGATGCGGAGGTGAAAAATCTCTTAATTGGATTACCTCAATCCTATAAGGACAAAATTGAGTTTGAATGAACCTCAAACTTTGGATTAGGTTGTTATAGAAGCAAAGAAAAAACACTTTAGAAGTTCCTAGAGAGTGAAAGTGTTTGTGTTTATGATATCATAGTTTCAAAAATCTAAAATGGTATTAGATCTTAGGAGGAGCTTGTAAGGAGCATGTATATTTCATTACAGGTGACATAAGATTGAATGTCACATAGAGAATGAATCAACCTATAGAAGTGATTCTTACTTCATTCAATTAATTTGAATGGAAACCAACATTTATACTTCTTACTAAGATGGAAAGGAGTTTATTGAATTGCATGAAGGAAATTGTCAAATTACATGGAGTTCCAAAAAGTGCAATACTCTAACTTGGGATAAGCTAATAGAAAAAGTAAAATAATTGGGCTAGAGTTGCAAGGAAATGGAGGGGGATATGATTAAAATTAAACAACACCTCAAACAAAAGATTCATGTAGATAAGAACAATAAATCTAGAGAATTTAAAGCGGTAGCACATGTGTTTTTAAAAGTGAATCCAAAGAAAATATTGTTGAATTTGGGTAGTTGTACTAAGTTGACATCAAGATGTTTTGGTCCATTAAGATATTGGACTGAATATAACCATTTATATACATGATTAAATTACCCGTGTCCATTAAAACACATAATGTATTCCATGCGTATTTGTTGAAAAAGTGTGTAGATGATTGTAACCATGTCATTGAGTGGACTTTGATTTCAGTGGAGCCTTCCAGGTATAATCAATATGTATACTAGATAGGAAGGTCATGGTGCTCTGGAATAAATCCATGGCACAAGTAAAGATCTATTGGACTAGCTATAACTTAGAATAAATGACACAAGAAATTAAATGCTAAACAGGAAAAGTAACCACATTTATTTTGGAAAATTTAAGTAAATTTGTATGTATACACTTACATGGTGTTGCACTAAGGAAAGTGACAAAAATAAGGGAGAGGGGAATGTAATTTCCTATTTTTGATCTTGGGTTGATATTATTATTTTGGAATTTTTAAGTAAAGTTGTATGTATACACTTACATGGTGTTGCACTAAGGAAAATGCCAAAAATAAGG
This sequence comes from Pinus albicaulis, assembly GCA_034641835.2. Taxonomy (NCBI): domain Eukaryota; kingdom Viridiplantae; phylum Streptophyta; class Pinopsida; order Pinales; family Pinaceae; genus Pinus; species Pinus albicaulis. The sequence goes on along the minus strand of CM076576.1, from coordinate 862,613,060 downwards.
GAGAGGGGAATGTAATTTCCTATTTCCTATTTTTGATCCTGGATTGATATTGTTATTTTGAATTTTTGAAGTAAATTTGTATGTATACACTTACATGGTGTTGCACTAAGGAAAATGCCAAAAATAAGGGATAGGGGAATTTAATTTCCTATTTTTGATCCTGAATTGATATTGTATATTTGTACGTGATGAAGGGAAAAAGTGGTTAGCTATAGAATATGTCTTGAGTATTAATAATGAAATCATCGCAAACTATAGAGAGATAAGGACAAGAGCATAGGGGACTATGATCCCATAAGAGGGTGGTATCTAGAGAGGGTAGAAATTTTGGTTTATATTTTAACTATATCATTATGGGAAATTAAGGGAAAAGATGGTTATGTGAGCCTCTTGGGTAAGGCCATGTGGCATTTTGTGAGCATGAATATTTAACCATATTTTTGTTTGTTTGTTTGATGAGGTCATTGATTCATTATTCACTTTCATTGTGTTGTACTTGATTCTTGGAGAGAAGAAAGTTTTTATGGAAAGGATCCATTATTTTGGTTGTATGTTAATACTTGTGATGAGTGCTTGAATGAACTGGCATTGTTGGTGGATTTTTTCATAAGCTAAGTATTTGGAGCTTCTAAATTAATATTTCTTGACCAATAACATTATATCCCTAGATGGAAATGGAATAGGCCGAGGGAATACATTACAAATAAATAATTTCTTTCCTTAGGATGCAAAAGTTGAAGGGGAAAGAGACTAGAAGTCCAAAATTCCCTTGTGACTACTTGAGTATCTTTGATAACAATGACTTCTATGTAAATTGTGTGAATAAAGAAAGATTGAGAGCTAGTTGTTTATGAGAGATAGAGTTGGCCTAGGTACCCATCCTTGTGGTTTCATAGACTGAGCTCAAGGGTGGATTATAATAATGAGTGAATGTGTAACAAATCCTATAGTTGGATGGAATGTTTTTCATTTGTAGTTAGTTTATGATTCTTTCATTAAAATATGCTTTTTATGTTCCTATATATTTATATTTCCATTGTGTTATTTAATGGTTATCATTATATCAATGTTGAATATGCTTAAAATAAATTATGTTTCTTGGTATTTTCTTGAGTTCTATTATGACATGCATGGTATATTTATTTTCTCCTCTTAAAGGAATGACCATAGAGCTCATATTTTTCCAAGGAATGGAGTTTAAGTACCCTGAGCATGGTTGTGTTATATTTATGTGCCCTTGCTGTGCCTAATTCATTTAGAGAGAAGGCACAATACTTCAACATGATGGATGAAGGTTAGGAGTTGGTATTATTGTCTATATCTATAGATTTTCTCTTCCATGTAAAATATTATTCAACACCTAATGATGTAAGGACCATATTGGAGGGTTTTTTGGGGAATAAAGATGAACTAAGGGGATAAAAACTAGATAATGATCTCATTTATTTGATCCCAAGAAGCTTTTACTCCCTATACGACTTCTTATCCAAGTTCAACACTTTGCTTCAACAAGTGAAGGCATGTGGTATTGATAGGATAGCAAAGAAAATAATTTCTCTATTCTTTCTATGCTTCCACAAGTGAAGGCATGTGGTATTGATAGGATAGAGGAAAAAATAATCTTCTCTATTCTTTCTAAGCCAGGTCTTGTGCATTCTATAATTGTTTCTTCTACTCTTAATAAAAGGATATTGATGGGAAAGGATTGTAAGGTGCCTTATATATATGAATTCAGTGAATCACTCATACATGAGAAAAATGAGCTCATGTAGATGGAAAATATAAAGTATTCCAAGGCCAATGCACTTGAAATATAAAAAAATAAAGATAAATCAAAAGAAATAAGGATATTGATCATAATAAGGGAGCAATCAATGAAACCACTTATGAGTATTCTAATTCCAAGGTAGGAAAATTAAGGAGAAACAAATTTTAAAAGAAAGAAGGATATTGATCATAACAAGGGAGAAAACAATGAAACCACTTAGGATTATTATAATTCCAAGGTAGAAAAATTGTAGTTATCTATTGTAACAGAGTGTTTCATCCAAATAATTCATACATGAAGAAAACCATAAATATTATGGAACAATTTCTTCATCATCATAATCTTGAATATAACATACTAGATAATGCCAAGAATAAGCCTCAAGATAATCCCTTATATTATTGTTGTAAGGGCCATATTTATTGATTAATATGGATTTTAGATTTTAGAGCCCCACATGATGCTTTTTCTTCTTTGTATTCTTGTACTAATTCTCCTATTTTAATGGAAGACAACACCACTTTGAAAGTGTGTTGATAGGGTAGAGTGGATACTAATTATGGAAGCTTATAAAATGTGATCCATGTTCTAGAGATATCCATGCACCTACTCTCGATCTATCATATTACTCATTTAGGGACAAAAAAATGGGTAGAATTCATTTGGAATTTAGTGGTTATCTAAGATATCCAAAGTTTTCATTCAGGAGGCTGATCATCATTATAGGTTGTATACCTTTTCTCTCATTTTGTTTCTAATTATTTTTTTTAATGCTTCTAACACATGGAAATGAAGAAAGCAGGGAAAAGTGTCAAAATGAAATGTCCCTTCATCCATTCCAGGAGGAACCTATAACATATTTTCCACTTCATGTTACTTGATATGTAAAATTCCATGGATATTCCATTGGAGCATTTCACCATGATAGATTTGATAAAATAATTAGAATCCATACTATGAAGGTTAATTTCCTTCATATAATAGAATGTTTAGCTACTAATTTTCTCCCTAAATACACAAACACATGAAATGAAAAGAATAGAGAACTTGAAAATACCATCCACAAATAAACAAAATTTTTTACCCTAGGAAATCCTTACTAGAGAAAACCTATCTAAACTTCCAAGGATAAAGAAAAAGGTACTCTCTATGGAGTTACTTGAGATCTAGACCTATAAGGAAGATATACAATCTTAAAACTCTCTAATTTTCTCTCTAAATTCCCACTCCTAGCGACTCTACTCAACTATGGAAAAAAATACAATAACATAGAATGTAATGATTGTTCCTCCTGATGACCTGATTTTTAGCATAAATTTATAACCAAATAGAGGTGATATTTGACTCCCTCAATGCTCAAATACAACTACAATTTTGGACCTTATAGATCCTTCTTGAAAGTTCATTCAGATGACTAGCCCCATATACATAAGTGGGGGATGACATGGAATCCTCTTCTACCATGATGGTTAACATGGTAGGTTGACTTACAAGAGGCGTAACTCCTCAATACAAACTCCATTTTATGTAGTTCTTACATAATTGGAAATATCTCTAAGTGTAGGACATTAGAGGGTATGACACAATTTAGTTTTTTGATGCAAAAAAAAAGTTATTTAATTCCTAAAAAAGGCTCCAAAAGGTTATAGATAACACCTATGTAAACAAGGACCTATTATAAAATGACCTTACAAGTTTATTCCTCCAATTTTTTCCACTCTAAAAGGATCTAGTTAGATGGATAAAAAACCTACTTAGAGATACTTTTGGTCTGCAACATATTGACTGAATGAGGTGAGGAAAATTTCCCTCTACCTTCTCCTTGGAGTAGTGTTCATATTTTCCATGGAAGTTACCCTTTTAACCCAATATTCCAAAGGTCATGTTTCCCTTATCTTGTAGTTTTGGACCGCCTCTGCAAAACTATTTCCTCTTACAACTTTTCTTGAGTATCTAGTGTCGATTCCTCCATAAAAGGTAGGATATTTCTTATGTCCTAATCCAACATGAAAAGCTCATAAATATTGAGATTCCCCACATTCACTATTGAGAAAATTGGAATGTATGGGAATAGGCTAAGTTTGTAAGTATTATATCCCACCTTTCCCAATCTCTCAAAAGGACCATACCGAAGAGCCTTTATCTTCTTACTAATACCTTGTAATATTTCCTTGTTCAAATGTAACCATACTTTGTCTCCCACTCTAAATGACATCCTTATTTTTTATTGATCATGCCTAGTCATATATTTTTCTTGTGACTTCTTCAACATATTTTATATTTATCAACTTTTGTTTTTCTCTCAATTCATCTCATATGATATCCTCCCTCACTCCTTGTTATCCATATGCAACATCCAAGGGTGAAGGTGGAAAACAAATAAAGAAAGTATCAAAAGGGGACTTTCCAATAGAATTATGGATTAATATATTATAAGAGTGGTATATCTCAACGGCTCGACCATGTTTTCATCCTAGGTCCGTGGATAATTCAAATTATAATCCCTAAAAAGCTACACAAATTTCCCATTGACCACTTTTGTCTATCCATGGGTAGAATGATATAGAACTTTTCATCTTGATTTCCATATTATTCCACAATGTAGTCCAAGATGGACTAAGAAATATGGTGTCCCTATCTGAAATGATGCTAATTATGCTCATTTTTATCCTAAATTTCACTTAGACGTATTCAAAGAAAAAAATTTATTCTCATCATTTTACGGCATTTTTACAAAGCATGAGGATGCACATCTTGCTGAACCTTATCAACTATCCCAAACATGTAGCCATGTGCCTTCCTACTTGTTGGTTAACCTCCCAAAAAATCAGTGGAAATGTTTTCTTAAGGTATATTGGGTACATTTGAGGGATGTTTTAAATCTTACTTCCATTTATTGGGCTTGTTGGAATAACAAAGTATACATCCTATAATGTACCATGCGACATATTCTTACATTCTGGGCTAGTACACATACCTTTGTAAGTTGGAAACTATCTTCCCTACACCAAATTCCTTACAACCTTGGAGCTATGAGCCTCTAAGTTGTAGTCACTCACCTTTAGGAAAAACAATCTTATACAACATGTAGAGTAACCCATTCTAGAGATTATAATTAAATTTTTTGTCATTATATTCTACATTTGTATAGCCCTATAGTTGTTGCAACACCTCCTTAAATTCCTCATGTATTGTGTATGCCTCTCTATATGCATCATGGGTGAAAGCCTTCATGAACATAAGTGTTCCCAAAACTGTAATTTTTATGTGTGTGGCTTTCAATGCATGTCTTCCAATCTATTTGTGCTACCCTTCTTGTAATTGATGACTAGATGAAAATGTTGTAAGAACCACATCAACTTGTGATGTCTAATATATTGTAGCTTACTATAGGACCTAGGCCTAGTAATAATATAGTCACCAATGATCTATTTTGGTTATGGTCTCCTTGCCCACCAGATAATGTAATGTTTACACTTTTTGAAAACTTGTATTAGGGCATATAGCTCCTTTTCATAGGTAGAGTAGTTGATAAATACCCCATGAAATGCTTCAAAATGATAGCATACATGCCTTTATCCTTCCATCAAAATCGATCCTATGACATACCCACTCGCATTCATCTTGATACATGATCAAATGGTACAAGCTGCTACTATAACCATGAATTTATTCAGGCAAATCCTTCCAACATGTAGCAATGGTTATCAAGGATTTAAACCAAAGTTATTGGAATAAACACCATAAGTCCCATCCACTCATTATAGTCCAGAACCTGAAAGATGGGTAGGAAATATGGTTGGGATTTCTCTAATTTATATCTTGTAATAAAACAAAAAAGGGAAAGAAAACAAGGTTTTAGATGAAATTCATAGGAGATGGTAGTTATCAACATTTGTAAATTTATTTGTGGAAGAGTGATAAAGTCCATTACAAAAAATAAGCATTACATCCAAATGAGATATGGATTGCAACAAGAGAAATCATAGGAGAGAAGTATAAATTCTATGAGCTATGTGATGATGGATTTGTAACATGCAAATTTGGAATTCATATTCACAATATGATAGGGTTGAGAACAATTTTGAAGGATGAAATCCATAAGATACCACATTATGTCCATCCAACTTATTAGAAATTTGTTTATATAACAAGAAAACAATATTTTTAGCTCATGATTAACAGGGATATTTTCAAGTACATTGTTAAATGTATGAGAATTTATCAGGTCAATTTGGAAAAACAACACCAAATAGGTTTTTTACAACCTTTTCTACTTCTAAAGTGGAATAGAAATGTAAGGAAATAACAATGGAATTCATTAAACCCAACTTTCAAAGACAAAATAAACATAGTGTCATCATTGTTTTTTAGTTGATAAATTAAGCAAGGGATGCCCATGATAATTGTTTTGGCTAGGGATACAAAGTATAATTAATTTTTTTGGAAAAACATTTTCAAAGGCTTGGTCACAAAGAAAAATTTATATAATGTTTACCATCCATAAATATATGAAAATGTAAGGAAATTTCATGTTGCATGGGATGTCTCCCATAATTTTTTTGTTTAGATATACAAAGTATATTTCAGATTTTTGGAAAAGAATTTGCAAAGGTTTGGTCACCAAGATAAATTTTTATAATGTTTACAATCCATAAATATATGGGTCAACTAAAGAGTAAATCAAATGGTTGAAAACATGCCTCGCATGTATGCGATGGATGAAGACTATTTACACCTTATGGAGTTTGCATTTAGCAATGAGTATCGAGCATAATTAAAAATGAATAATTTAGGTTTTACACAGTATAAGATGCAATACTCTAATAAATTAAGATAAATTGTACTTGGTTTAGAAATGTTCAAGTAAATGGAAGAAGAAGTTTCTAGGATTGAGAAGAATTTGAAGGTAGCACAAGAAAAGAAAAAGAGTTATGCAAATAAGAATAGAGTTCACAAAATTCAAAGTTGAGGATCATGTGCACCTCAAAATGAAGTTAATGAATAGTTTTTGAAGCTTGTAAGTTGTGCCAAGATGACTCCTAGATATTGCGGGCCATTTTAAATCCTTGATAGGATTGCATATAGGTCATTGTCAACTAAGAGCTCTAAATTTTTTCCATTTTCCCTTAATAAATATGTCCCTGACTCTAACCATGTGATTAACTGAGTTATGATTTACGTGGAATGTAGCATCCCATCAAGCATTCTCAAACATAAGATATGTAGCTACAATTATAGGCTTCTAAAGTTCACCCACTTCCCCTCATAAAACACTAAATGCCCAATATAATGTTAGTCTATCTCATAAACAATTATAAATCCAAAATAAATTAAATTAATTAAATATTGAAAATTAGGATTTTATGCCTAATTTTCTAGATTATGTTAGTTCCTCATAATTTGGAGTTAGGCTTACCTAACTTAGCTCCTAGATTAGTGTGTATGATTTAGATATTTTCTCAACCAAGTTATCCAAGATAGACGCACATCTTGAGACAACTTTATCATCTATTAATTTGTATTATTACATTATTTTAATATGTGAGAAATGTCCTAAGGCTTTCCGGCCCTTTCCACCAATGTTTTGTTCCAGGTATTTTTATTGTGTTTTATGAGTTAATTTGATTTCTTACATGTCGTATCAGAGCATATGGTTTGCTCTTTGGGATTGAGAGAGTAACTAAGTGAAGAATGGTTTGTGTCTGCATTGTAATCTGCAAATAACTAAGTGAAGAATGGTCGAGTGAGCAGACTATTGCGCCGAGAAGAGGATGTGTAGCTTTAATTTATAGAGGATCGAAGTCTTTGTGTGAATCTGCCTGTGTGTGGAGGCCGAAAGCTGTTAAGTTTGTGATGAAACATGTCAACCACAGATGGAGATTGAGTATTATGAGATGAATTATTATTCAGAAATTGTTTGATGCAGGTCAAGTCCGCAAAGAATAAATATTTCTTTTGCGAGAATCAGATATCATCCGCCACCCTGCCTGAGGTCTGCGAGAAGAATTACGACCCCTAGGCCATGAAGGAAGGCTTTTCGCAGCCCATGTATTCGGCCCAAAGGGGAACCTGGTACTGGAGGTGAACTTTTGGGGAAAAGAAGCGTTTGGATGAACAAGCCGTGTCGAGGAAACCTATCAGGACTGAACAACGTGCTTTTGGCAGGCCCGATACTCTTGGCAACTAGGACAGCTAACATCTGATGAAGGCTGCAAGGATCGATCCCGGGCTCATTTCATTGCTCATGCACAGTGGGATTTTTTAGCTTTAAGATTTTGTGAGGCTAATCTCAACAAGTGTTGTTACTTGTTCTGTGGATAATTGTGTCTTATGAAGCGTGCATAAGGGGAGCGCACTGGTGCGTTGAAAATTGCCTGTGAAGGAAAATGTGAGCGCTGTATTTCTTAGATGGTAAAAGGCAGCTTGTCAAGCCATTCCTGCACCATTCAAACCTCGCACTCGGCGGAGCAGGCGTAGGTGTCCTCAAGCTGGTGGGAATCTAGATCGATCAGCCCAGCGTTAGCCAGTGCCTTCAGCAGGATCTGCCGGAGCACACAACATTTATTTATATGTACAGATTTCCAACCAAAAATTTGAGATTCTCGTTTACATTTGCTTTATTTTTTTGGTTCTCAATTCATGAAGAATATTTAGTTTGTTATATCAGCGTCGTTCCATTTTTCTGGGCTATCAGAAATGCTTATTGCGCTGGAGAGAGCCTCTGGAGCAATAAAATTATTTTGTTTTTAAAGAAGAATAAACAATGTTGTTGCAATATGAGTAAATGGAGAAATTCAAAGCGGTCACTGCATACAGAAGGTGATGGATTTGCGTGAAAAGGAGTTACGGTCAGCTACATTGTCCCATTTTATGAGTCTTAAAGCCAATTTTTTACAAAGACTCTGAGTTTGAACTATGCTGCCGTTTTTCATGATTGAGGGGAACCATGTAGTAGCTTTTACTTTTCTTTTGAGAAAACAAGGATTCCAGCAGTGAGCAGTTTTCTCTCCCATACGTAAAAGGAACCAGCGGACTTTGATCCACCTTGGAGGAGTAGGACTATAGCCAGATTTGCATCATCGTAGCCACTGTGGAGCATGAATATATCCAGATTTAAGAAATGCAGCGTTGTGAATGCAGATACATGGCAATTGTTGTTGTCTTAACTTAAGCAACCGTACATGTTGAGAGTAGAAGTTTTGTAATTTGGAGTGATTAAGTTGAAAGTTGAGAGTATTGAAGTGGGTGTTTTTTTTTTTTTTTTTTTTTTTTTTTTTTTTTTTTTTTTTTTTTTGGGGAGTGATAAGGATTGAGATTTGTTGGAAATCTGGAGTGATAAGTAGAAGTTGATCGTTGAAGTAAATTTTTTACTTTTAGGTGGTTCAGTCAGTTTTGAAGACAAATTTCCTCTACGGAGTTTTCACAATTTGTGTTTGAGAAGCTTCAACGAAGATGTTGTAAAGGTGGAAGATTGATGTACCTTGAAACTTAATAAAATTATGTTTTTTTTGTGGTACTTGTGTTCTAGATCCACCCGAAATTGAATAAGGGGATCTTAGGCATTGTAGTGAATGTGTGTGCATGACTTGTGTCCAGTTTTTTTTTAAACTCTCTTTGTAATATGGTTCAAAACAACTTAAACAACTATATGCACATAAAAAAACTTAAGTACACAAGTCATCACACTTAATTAATCAAGCTCATGTAATCAAGCTAGAGTACACAAGCACAAATAAGCACAATGCATTTATGTGACACATCATCATCTCGATAAAAAAATATCTTCGCATCACTTCTTTTAATCAAATAAATCAAGTTGAAGACAGAAGCATTCCAAGCCAAAACGACATAGAACACTTTTTGTATCACTTTTCGGTAAACATTTTTGTAAATTGTACGAGTGCATTCTCAGTTGAAATCGAAATCCTAATTTGAATTGGTAAGGTGATTACATTAAGTCAAGTAAGTCTTCAATTGAGTCATCAATATTGAACTTGTCATTTGTCTATTGGGTGCATTTTCGACAATGTTCGACACTGTACAAAGTTCACAACATCAAGAAAGCCAGCGTGAAGTTCACTGAAGCAAAAATGAAAGCAAGCGAGTGAGTTCAACTCTACCATAAGTAAATGTAATATATTCAAACAGCGATCAATCAAGCTGAAATCTACAACAAGCGAGCGTGAGTTCCAGTGAGCGTGAAATAAGAAAAACTAGTTTCACCAAACAAGAGATCAAGAAAATTTCGAAGCAAGCAAGCGTGATAAACTCAATCAAGCGAGCCAGTACAAGCAAGCGTGCTATTCAAGCAACAAAGCAAGCGAGAATTTCATTCAAACCAAGCGATCACATTCAACAAGTTCAAATCAAGTGAGAAATTTCAAGACAAGCGAGCGACTTCACATGAAAAAACACATCCAACTGTTACAAGTTCTTCACAATTCGATCTTATCAAATGCTGAAGACATGGTGCAAATAAGAAAATAAAATCTTGCTGATATGTCATGACATCTACAATAGACAAATAAAACCATTGAGAACCTTTAACTGGAGTCGCAACTACAAAAAAATGAGTTGCAAGAGCGGAGTAATGCTTCTGAGTCTTTGAACCATACATATAAATATGATAAGTCATTCATCCAAACACCTTCAAGTGTCAAAGTTGTTCAAGTTCAACTTTCTTCCAAGTCGATCATCAAGCCATGGGAAGAAATTCAAAGTAACAGAAATCGACGGAGATTAGGATATGTAAAATATGACACCAACTTACATATCCCAAATTATTCACAGCCCATCAACTTCGTAAGTGCAGGCTTTCTTGAACAAATCACATAAACAAATTCAGTGAAAATTGCAGACAAATAGACATGCACGCAAGCCGAAGTTGCAGCCAAACCAAAATGCTCACATTGCCAAAGAATAGGGCATATGGAAGATCATTGTTTTGATCTCCATTCTTGTCACCATTGTGACGAACATAATCATTCATCAGAGAAATGATGCAACCAACACCAATCGGCCAGATTGAAGGTAAATTATGAATGGATTGATATTTCGGAAGGGCGTCCACAGTCAAAAGGTTGTATAAGTTCTAAAACCAAATACAATCACACCTATTGCAGCTGTCAGTCAAATGACGATGGTACTCTCATGTAGATGGATGGGGGAGTACACCAGTGAAACTCTCCTACACCTACCTGAAGGGGGGAGTTCAGAACTAATTTCCAAATGATTCTCTCTCCTTTCAACTGACAAAGGGGGAAAAATGATAATGAAATTGAAGGTGGTTGCCAGACTAAAAGTTTCGACAACAACAGAAGCAGCCATTGGACATCTTCAACAACAAATGGGTGTTCAAACATCCAAGAAGCCAGTGAGCATCAACAATGAGAAGTTTCTGACAGAATCAACAAAATCAACAAAGAGTTGTTTTTTGACATCAACAATATCATCAGCTAGTGGGATATCATGATCAACAAATTCGCTAGTGGGCATTTTCAAAATTTTGTTAGTGGACAAGAAAATTCGCCAGTGGGTGTCTTCAAAATTTTGTCAGTGGACAAAGAATGATGATTTCAAGAAAATGACAGATGGATCTTTTTGCAGCTTGGCACATGACGGAGTTTTCAAGAAAAATTCAGAGATGAACCAGACATGCAACTAACTCATGGTCTCTTCTGATTGCAGTTTTTTCGGTATCCAGTTTTAGCGATTTTTCAGGCAATGTTTTTGAGGATCAACAATTTCAGCATGAGAACTTGGAAGATGGTTCCTCGTTCTTATTTTGGATTTATCATTGAGGGGGGGAATGTTAGCCTCTCTCTCATAAACATTTATAAATCCAAAATAAACTAAATTAATTAAATATTGAAAATTAGGATTTTATGCTTAGTTTTCTAGATTATGTTAGTTCCTCATAATTTAGAGTTAGTTTAGGCCTACCTAACTTAGCTCCTAGATTTGTGTGTGTGGTTGAGATATTTTCTCAACCAATTTGTCCAAGATAGACGCACTATCTTGAGACAACTTCCTCATCTATTTATTTGTATTATTACATTATTTTAATAATGAAGAATATGTGAGGAATGTTGTAAGGCTCTCAGGCCTTTTCTGCCAATGTTTTGTCTCAAGTATTTTTATATGTGTTTTATGAGTTAATTTGATTTCTTACATATAACAACAAATTAAGCCTCCCAAGAGAGAGTAGTATCCAAAAAAATTGCATGTATAGGTGTATATGTAAAATGCAAGTTAAATCACGAGCAAATTCACACATACCATGCAAAATACATGAATTTTATAAAAAAATCAATGACAAATTTTTCATATTCATAGACAACAATAAGAAAATTATCTTTTACTATGGGAGGTTCAAGAAATAAATTATATATAAGAGAAAATTTCCACCCATTTATAGGTAACTACTACAAATACCATGCGACAAATCTTTTGCTACCCCTATTGTAAAATTCATTGTGTATATTAATTCATGTAAATCATCTAGAAATACAAATAATGACTAGGCTAGAGAGTGGGCATAGATTCAAATTCCGAGGAGGAGGATTTTCTTGGGAAGTGATTAACCTAGGCTACTTCATGTATTCATGCTACCAATTCCCTCACTGAATTAAATGGTCTACATGGCAAACACAAAGGTGGAGTATGGGTTACCGATAAAAAGGAAAAACCACATATTTCCTTTTTTCTTATGATACATGTTGGTGAAGTCAACACGTAGGAGATAGAGGAAAAGGGTCAACAAAAAAAGAGACAAAAAAATAGGAGACAAGTAGTGTAAGTGGATGCAAGATCCTGAGTGCAAGGAGTAGCAAATGCATAAGCTCATGGAGGAGTGTGAAGTGAAGAGAAGAGAAGTTAGGACGATGATCCCTATGTATTTATGGTGTATGACCAATGTTGTGTATAATTTTTGTGATGGGATAGTGAAGACTCAATAGATAATTTGACTCACTAGTGCTAGTTGTCTTGGTTGATAAACCTTTAAGTGATTTCCTTGGGGGCTTAAAAACCACGTAGATATTTCTAAAGGATGATTAAACCAATAGGTTTCTTGTTGGAATGCTCATAAAACACATGGTAGGTGTAGTCACTATGGTGCTTACTATTGGAAGTAGTTTATAAACTACTCGTATAGTGTGCTTTGGATTCCTATAGTGCTTGCCTTAAAATAAACCACCTTTAGAGTGTGATCATACTCTTAGAGTAATCAAACCTTCGATGATCCTAGGGTGAATACCTATGATCTATTTAGGAGAGCCATCAAAATCACTGTGGTGCTTACTGTTGGGGGCAATTGATAAACAACATGGACATTTCACTCTCTCTCATCTGGTTGGCTTGTATTGGTGTTGAATTACTTTGAGCACTTTACCCCTTAGAATTTTAATCTATATTGATGGTGGTAAGCTACAAGGAATATTGCAATGTAGATGACCCATGGTTGGGTGGAGAGTTGAAGCCCCTCCCTCTGTTGCCAATCAGTCAAATTAATAAAATGTGCATTTAATTATGTATATATATGTTGCACTATGAATAATGAATGATGAATGATGTTTGATATGCATTATGAAAGTGAATGTATCAACATTACTAATGGAAGAATGCAATATTCCTATTTGTCTAGGGTGATATGCTTTACATGTACATCTTCTCATCGTTATGAGGGGATTTGAAGCCTCTGTGCTTGTTTATATTTTCATGAGTTGTAGATATATTTATATGGTCATGTATTATTTCTTGATATGCTCATCTAAACTATCATATTGTGTTATTTCTATGGCTTGATATGATATGAGTAACGTGGATATTTGTTTGTTAAGACTGTTGACTATCTTCCTAGTAAAGGACTGGAATTTGTGCAATGTATTATTAATCAATGGATCTGATAGTGTTTGTTTGGGATCCATTCTGTGGTTGATATGATATTGTTGTATATGATGTTACATGAGTATTAGCTATGGATTATTTTATCTTAGTTTTTGATAACAAACATATTGATAGATCTATGGAATATATTATGGGTATGTATGCGGCTTAGAATGCTTAAGATTGGAAATAGGGCGTTATCCCTATAGAATTAGTGTTCTAAGTAATGCCTTGATTCAAGGAAAACTCTGGCCAAGTCTCTTGAATTTCTCATATTTTATTCTAAGTGTTATAGAAGTTGACACTTGTATCTGAGGCTAGACAAGTTATTGAAAGGACTATGTGTCCGAGAAATATAATTTTGTAGTACTTTTTCATTTAGTGCATCCAGATATGAAAATTTGGGTAGATGCACTTGATTCTTTTGAGTATATTAGAAATATTGGCATCTAGATAGTCTGCACTCACGCATTTTTGGAAATACACTAGATTTGAAATAGTCTAGATGTTCCAAGGAGAAAATGAGTGAGTGGTAATATCTATTGAGGGTCCCGACTTAGCGGAGTCAAAATATGAGTTGAATTTGAGAGATAGTGTGCTTTAGAAACATTTGCGACATCAGATATCAAAGTTGGTGGATAAGTCATCCGATATTTGATAGATCCAAGTGTGTAACAAGGTTGCACACTTGCATAAGCACCAAATTTATCTTATGGTTTGGATATATCCTGGAAAAAAAAATAAGGCGCAAAGGGCAGAGTTTCTATGGGACATGCCAGTGAATATGAGATGAAGGATTTTTTATGGTCATAGAAACCACACCGATTCTTGTGGGCCCCACAATATACATTGTAAAGGAATATATCTAATATCTAGGCAATCCAAAGGTGATAGCGATATTGTACTATGGAAAAAGTTTTGCACCCTAGATTTTAATTTGAACTTGGATATAAGGTGGGGATACAAAGCACTACGAGGTTGCCTTTGGTGGGTCCTGTTACCACACAAACTAGCAGGGGTCCTAGGAGGGATTGCTAAAGGACAACTACTAGACCAAATGGCCACAACGGGACAGGGGCCCACTATCACCTCAATCAATGTTCCATGGTCTTCACATATTTTCACCAATGGGAGGAGTCCTGATATGGAGGAAATCAATAAGAATATAAGGTCAATAACAAGGCTGAATGTGATTTCCAAAGCCCATTCAAAGAAGAGACTCAAATAATGGCTTGCTTGCTTTAGAAGCAAGAAAAATTTTCTCCAAGAAAGGATTATGGGAGGAGTCCTAGACCTAGGGGAAAAGGATACTCAATTCAAGGGTTATAAGGCTTCCTAAGAAAATGTAAAGGATCTCTATTAGGGATATGAGAAATAGTGATCATGTAAGGATTTGGGACCGCAAGAGAGACCTAGGGGGATCCAAACTAGGCCTAGGGTTTGCAAGATCAAAGAGGGACAAGATACCCTAGGTCATGTAAGGATTTAGGTTAATGAATTGTTAACTTCCAACAAGTTTTCAAGGAGTAATCAACCTATAGAAAACTGCTAACCAAAGAAGCCTAGGAGAAGAAATGATGTTGGAGCTAGGGCTTTAGGCTTCTCCAAATCTAGCCACAAGATGAGCTTCAAAATTTTAGGGCACTTAGAGGAAACCCCAATGTAGTTACATGCCAACTCTCTCGTGAAGGAGGCCACCCTAATTCATTTTGCAGCAGTCCCTTGGAGACCTTCTACTATTAGGGGAAAAAATGGAAAAAGGTGAAAAAATGATTTGGAGGTTGATCAACTAGGAATGGGACCCAATTCCTTGAAAATTGGGAGAAATGGAGTCAAGATAAGCCTTGATAAAGGAAATGTTCTCTACCAAGGAGTCTTATTCATATTTTTTTTTCTAACCCTTGGTAAGCCCAACAACAAAGGAATTTATACTTCAATTTAGAAAAAGATGGAGTTTCAATGTTTGTTAAACAATACAAGCCCCTAGGAACATTCATTCACTTTATTTTAACTTGTAATGCATACAATACTTCAAAATCCCAGTGTTTCCACTAATTCACATTTCAATTAGGGAACAAAAAGAAGTGACAAGACGTTCCATACGTTAATCATGTAACATAGTAAATAAAATAACATCAAATGATTCTTACAAAATAAAGCGAATATATCCATCCATCACATTTTCATTTATAAGCTGCAAGATAAGAAAAGAAAAGATCCTAACATAAAAATGCATCAAGAAGAACCAATTTCGTCCATCAATTGCAGGCATGAATTATTTTCACAAGAGAAGTCCCAATCCAAATGATGATGTTTTATAAATGAGGCCTCGCTTCTATTTATATGAGCCTCTAACATTTCAAATTGGTTAAATTATCCTAATTAGCCCCTAAAAATGACTCTAATGTGTAAAATAACAATATAATTGGTGACAAGCCCACCAAATAGCTCAAAAGTACTCAATGATCCTTCCTAATGGGGCTGAAATGATAGAAAAATGGTGCAATAGGGCCTTTGGAAGGCCTAGATAAGTCCTCCATGTGCTAAATTGAAGAGGAGGGCTCTCATGATGATGACCAAGGGGGTGGCCCCTTGGTTTCCAAACAAAAATTCTATGGTGCTCCCAAGTGGCTGTGGGGCATAATGAATGGTCTCATGGGTCTCCAACTGGATCAACATCTCAATACTCCATCCATAAGGGGAAAAATGATGATACAAGCCCTTGCATGTCTCCATACGTGAGACAAAACCCCATCTGGGCCCTTGGATCATATGCCAAGTGTCTGGTACAAGCATGTGGTTGGCTAGGCAATGTGGTTCATATGCATCATCATCTCTACATGAGTGGGGAACGAGAAAGTCAAATGTGGTACTAAAGGATCCCATGGCATGGAAATATGTGTTCTACTATGAAGGAGGCCCATGGATCTCAACTCTCACCCTACAAGTTCCATCATGACCCTTTGGAAGTCTTGGACCCTGTATAGAGATACCAAACCATAAGATGAAGACCTACATGCAATCTTATATTAGATATTATGTGTCTCCTCACTTTCTAGTACAACAAAACCATTAGTTTAATTGAGTAAATGAGCTTACAAATAAGGGACCCAAGTGGACACTTCATAGTGGCGTGCCCATCCAAATGGGATTTATAATGTATAGGTGTCCCCCAGGCTAAAAAATGAGGTTAATAAAGAACCCTATTAGGTGGTTTTGACCTCTAAGGGAGTGACAGGTTTGTGGTACATCCGTCAAATGGTAGGTGTGATGTGAAATAATGATGGAAAAGAGCAGGGAAACAAAGAATGATCCAAGCCACATGCCGTGGACGCTGTTTGTGTAACAATCCGTGGAAAATTTACATAAGGTTGGCCCTTCAGCAACTACAGTCACACGGAAATTTGAGCGTGGCTTAACCCCTGTTAGATGATATTCAATTTTCCATGATCTCCTCATCGGCACAGATGGTCTAATAGTTAGCCAAATTCTTCTAACGACCATGATTGGTTGAATTTCTTTTGCCCAACAAATGGTTGGTCGTGACTCATAGGAACCACTGGTGTATCTGACTGCAACCTTCTACTCTTTGTCGGACAAACTCTCCAAACCACGCATGATTGTGTTTGAGGATGAATCTCCCTCTTTATTCACGCCCGCCAATTCATACGATCTTGGCGGAGAGCTTGTGATCCCGAATTTGTTCCAGCGGCGTGGCAAAAACTCATCCGCTAGTGGACTCGAAATTATTCGTCCTCAATTTTTTGCAGCGGCCTAAGAAAGTCTTTTGATGTGACCAAAGAGAGGGAGAAAGCTCCTTTATATGCTGCCTTGGGCATTGTCTTCTCCTAGGCTCTGAAACCATGTTAATTTCAGAACATGTTCTATGTCATTTCAGATTAGGGCACAATATTGAAGAAGATAGAACATATTAATAGATCGATAGAAGACAAGACAAAACAGAGATAATAGATGGTGGCGTTACGACGATCAGCAGGATGCTTCTACCAGTAAAGTCTCCAATAGGTCATTCAGCCAAGAGTGTCACACATAACCCCAGAACAACCCAAACAAAGAATATGCAACTCCAATGCCATCAAGAGAGAGAATTCCTCCACACCAATGTGTGTCAAATGAACTCTAAGTCTCTCCAATATATAGGAATCTTTGGGGGTGTGTGACATGTCCTTTAAGACATTTAAGTCAATATTTTATTCTAGGCTGACCTAGCACATAAGTGGAATAAATTCAAAGTATATGTTCTGCTCATCCGATCGAGATGATCTTTAGATCAGTCTTACACCTCTCCGGAAGAGGAATCCAATAAAGATATTGGGATCGTTATCTGAGCAGCACAATCCAGAGTTTGGACCTAGTTGTCCAATTTTAACAATCACACTCCTCTCATCATAACCACACCGGATGTCATCTCATCTGGGCAAGCCTTCCATTCGAGTGATATTTCTCTAAGCACGTATGTCTATCCCCTAACAGTCGGTATGCAACAACTGATATACCCTAATTTATTTACTGGAAGGAAAACACCAGCTATTGTCTCTAATATTTTTGGTTGTTGCCCAACCAGTACCAGTTAGATTCAAGCACAAGCGTGTGATGTCTTGCAAACCTCTCTATTGCCTGAAATTTTTCCGGTCAATGCATCCCATCCTAGGAAATATAAAGAATCAGATAAATTGGATTGTTAATCTGTCAGTTCGTAAACATTTGGCCGAATTAATAATAAGCCCATTGACGATTGTCTAATCACCAAAAACAATGATCACATCCATTCGCCAGTTGATCTCACGAAACCATCAAATTTTGGAAGCCCCCCGTTCGAAGGTCCAGATTTTGTCCAGGACAGTGAGGCATTTTAGCCTCCGCTAAAGGTTACTTTAAATCCTCACATCCTCGACAAAACCCAGGGACAACTTCGAACTAGGGTTTTCAAAATTAGGGTTTTTTCACTTTGGATTCGTAAGCATCTCAAATTCACCTGGCGGATGCCTATTTTTTCCATTCCATCAAATTGATCATCCTCAACATCATGATTAGATTCTCGGTTGGTTTAACGAATCCTATCCAATGAATATACCTGCAAATAGGCAATGTCTTTCCCCGCTTCCTTCAAACCTAGGGTTATGCGTGGATGGATGTGTGTCATTTATAAATGATTTTAGGTTTCAAGTACATATTTCTGTCTATCAAGATGAAAGTGCAATTCAACTCAAACAATCCATTTTGGCACGTTCTTTGGTAAGTAGCCACGACCTTCTTGTTGTTGCACATGCTTTTCAAGTAAGTCTTGTTGTTGGTGCACAATTGTGTATGCTGGCTCTGATTACGAATATTGTTGTTCTTGCAGGGCAGGAAATAATGCGGTGGCTACACTGTAAAGCTGATTTCACATAACCCGACCACCTCTCTGCTTAAATTAAGGTTTTAGGTTTAGGCTAGCTAGGATCTTTTAATAAAATTTGGTTAGTTCAAGTTTTTAATTAGGTTTACTTGCTAAGGTTTTTCTTTATGGTTTAAAATTATGCTTGTTGCCTTTTCTTACAGTCAGTGGTTTTATGCATTATAATTTTCCATTTATTTTTCACTCATGCTTTTTCAGTTTTCTTATTGTTGCATAATATTCAGGTAATCACTGCATGTGCTTTGCCTTGTTTTTCCACCTGCAACTAGTTGATCTTTCTTGCACATGGCCTTGCATTGTGTCATAAGCCTCATCTATTTCATCACGTTGTATGCTTTCTTCCTCGCATCATATGAACTGGTTGATGAACTAGCTTTGAAATTTTTTGTACAGTGCACACCACTGCATTAGCCCTCATTAAACCCGAAGACTTAAAACCCTCGGTACCCTGGCTAGCCTCCTTACTCCTCCTTGTACATGTTTGAAGCCAGATGGGTTGCCTTCACCTCTCTGCACACATCAAAAACCCTAATGATATTTCATGCTTTCCTTGCCATGACCGCTGAAACCCTAACCCTATTGTTTGTGTGAGGTTGTGGTGGTTGCCCCAAGAGGCAAGTTCTCTCAGAACAAGTCATCAAGGTCACGTTCTCAACATTATTCTTGCGAGTCTAATTCATTAGCTAGGGAGATACGAGCAGGTTTCTTGTGGGGAACCCTAATGTGTTTGAATGGCCTATACCTGCAATCTAAAACCTTGTGCCCGACATGGTCTTGAATATCTAAATGATATATTTTGCATGTTTCGCCTGTGGGTGGTATATGGGATGTGAATGCTTGGCGTGAGGGAAAACCCAAATCAGAATATCTTTCAGTTTCTGTCAAACAAGAAACAACCTCTCTTGCCCATAAAATAAGTCGGGATCCCTCATCGCCCATGAAAAATAAGTGCCATGAGCACATGAAAATAAGTGCTACAAGCACATGAAACAAATAAGGGTAAAGGATTGAGAAAGGTTTCCTGTGCAGAGAGGTAATGCAATGACTCCGTCGAGGTACTGACCAGGCTCGCTGGCAGCGAAGCAAAGTTTGTGATTTCTTGAAGTGACTCTGTCAGGGTACTGTCCAGGCCTGTTGGCAATGGAGCAACACCATAAAATTATTTTAAAATTCTGAATATAATAAGCCTTCTACCTTGCTCTCTACATCATCATCAAACTACCAATATCCATGATCTTTCGCTTTGACATTTTATGATTAACAAGACCTAGCCGAGGCACAAGGATTGGGCATATCTATAAAGGTCAAAGTAATACAAAGGGTACCTGCAGAACCTGTTCAATATTCCCTTACATCACTATCGAGACTCAGATTATTATCGAGGAGTTGATATAGATGTTGGATTCTACCAGTGGTACACCATTTTTTGCAGCCGCTACAACACCACCCAAAATTTTGGGTATATTCAAAATTCTGGGTCCCCCTCTACTCGCTCAGTCGTTAGGGTTTTAAACCGGCCTTTAGTCAATGACACCCCCGTGAACTATTCCTACCAAAACCCTGTCACTGCACCCTCTTGCCTAAACGTCTCATCAATACACTAGGGCTTTGGGGTCTGCTGCTTCAAGTAATATTGAAAGTCCCCCCCCCCCCCCCTCGTTGGATTCAGAGATAGGTTTCCCCAGATCGTCCTGATAGCAGCCTCAGGTGTGCTTGACCTACTTCCAGCCCCTCGCAGACCTTCTCATCACCATGACAAGATACTTTTTCTACAATCACGCCACGTGTGGGGGTATCATCATGCATGTACTTGAATGGAAGCTTGTTTATGTATTCATTATGCAACATATGTCCATTTATAATCACTTTCACCATGGATCATTTAGGCATTCTATTTGGGTATGCCATCAAGCTCATGGTCCCATGTAAATTATTTTAAAATATGGGGACATCATTCTCTAAAAGGTAACCGTGGATTGATTGATGTTAAAATGTTTCATGCAAGGCGATCCCACGGATGATATACCCAACAATGTCACCACCACACCGAGGGAACGAAACTAAAACTAAAAAAACAAGGGCGTAGTTGCAGAACATGACACTTTCATCTCCTATCCAGCTGGGGATGAGAACAAAGGCTAAATCTGAGGCCTTGTTCAGGCGGATGACGAGAATAAGAGTAATTCAAGCTAAAATACAAATGTGGGAGATATGTGACACCTATAAGCGAGGAAAAAAAGGTGTGCAAATTGGGAAAACTTCAAATCATGGTTAAGCCACATATTTTTCATCTGTATAGCCCCATTCCCAAGGAGCTGCTTGGAGAAGGAAAAATTCTCGCTAGGTGTGGAAATCGTATTTCAAACCAAAGGGGAAAATTAGTAGGGGAAGAAGAATTAGTAAAGCTCGATGCTTTAGACTCCACAAAAACATTTTTATATGTTGCTTGATCTGGGCATATCCCTAATGTTGATATCACCGATTATACTAGAGAGGATATGGCAACAATGGACGTTGTTGCTTTGAATAGGA
Organism: Pinus albicaulis; assembly: GCA_034641835.2. NCBI lineage: Eukaryota > Viridiplantae > Streptophyta > Pinopsida > Pinales > Pinaceae > Pinus > Pinus albicaulis. The sequence continues at coordinate 862,591,452 of CM076576.1, read as the reverse complement.
GGAGGAGAAAAATCATGGAACTGACAACAAAAGGGACCCATATGTTCCACGCGTTGCTTGTCTTAGTGCGCTTCTCTTGTAACATATTGTTATTATCATATTTATGAGAAGATTACATGATGTAGGTATCTGCTTAGCCATCGACATTACACGACATGAGTATCTGCTCAGCCATCGCCATCATGACTGTCCCAACCCCTCCTCTTTGATTTAAAAGAAATCACCCACCAAATTCAAGAAATAAATAAATATTACGTGTCATTTTGTTCCATAGCAGAGGGTATCTCCACTTTTATTCATGGGTTTTTCTTCCTTTGAGGCTGCATTGTCCCACCCAATTCTGGAGGCTTCAATAATTTCCGTAGTGAAAGGAGGGGATACATAACTACAATGACGTCGCCTCTCAGATTAGACATTCCATGAATACCTACATCATAGATACAACAATAATAGCACCTCAATAGAACACGAAAGGGGAAGTTGGTAGGAAGCAGTTTGGGTCACCTCGAAGGGTGAACACGAAATTAAGTGGAATATGCACATTTCATCCACATGATCATGGCGTCGGATCAATTACTTAAAGCTGCCTCCATGAAAATGAAATGCGCAAAGTGTACCCTGTGTTAATGGAGAGCGTCAGATCTATGCACTTCCACACAGTCGAGAGGCTCGTCCTACGCTGAAGATCGCTTCTGCAATCAGATCCGTCGGGGTTTCATAGGAGGAATGCACAACATCGTGTTATATGTAATGCATATGAGGAATTATGCGAACCATTGCAGTATATGGGATTTTCATGAGTTGATTCTCAACACAATGTTGTGATCAGCCTGAACTGAAGGTTTGAGAGTGAATGCGTTGTAAAACACAACTAGATCTGGAAGTGCGACCTATGGCAAGTTCGACTAGTCATTGTGTCTCAAAACGACTGCAAATGTGCCCTGTGCGACATATGGAAAAGTGCGACTAGTTGTTGGGTCACAGAATTTATGGAGCAAGTGAGATATGTGACTGGCATGGCCTTGCGACTGTGCAACCTATGTGAGGTCACATTTCACGTTAAATCACTGAATCACACTATCCCTCAAGTCGTTGGGTCACATAGGCTTAACAGCAGGACAACAACGCGACATCCATTACACTGTGACTTTGCAATTGTCAAGAAGTCGCACTCTTCCTCTTAGTCGGGCGATCGCATCATAGCACCTCAACCAACGTCCCAATTTGTCCGATATGCAACTGTTAATGATTCGCACTGACACTGAGGTCTCAAGACCTCACCTCAGGAAAACAACTGGAGTTGCAACCTCATTTAAATAATAAGTTTACGACCTCTTAATGCTATGCTTCCCATTCATGAATTGAGGGATCCTTCCGATGGTGTTTGGGAGAGGGAGCACGATGATTGGCATCAGTGTGGTGCCAAGACATTAGACATTTCAACACGCAGGCTCGCGAACGATTTCAAGAACTAGAAACTCCTGCCCAAGATATTACTTCTTATATTTGACAAAATATTCATTTCTCTCGATGCTTAATTATTGTTCTCACGTATGTGTAGGATTAAGGCTCGGTTAATATCTGCGTGTATGTGCAGAATTCAAGTTGCGAAAGCGGATCCTGGCACTTTCGAACACACTCCAAATTATGACTTTTTATCATACATTAACCCCATTCCAAAAGGTCTCCTCCTTATCGATATCTCGGTGAAAATCTTATGAAAATGGGAGGAGTATCATTGGCGCATATTGTGGTTGCCATTTTGGAGAACTTAAGGAGGGCATAGTCCTAGTTAACACTCCATCTCCAGTGGGTTTCGAACCAACAGAAGGTATGAGTCAATATCAACAAAAAAAATCTCTTCCCCAACCTGCAAGGTAGATGGCTCCGATAACGAAGGCGCTTAGGCCAAATAATTACATTGCTATTGATCCTCTCGACGGGCTTAGCTGCGAACATTTAGATCCCGGGAAAACTCGATGGAGACCATGTTGTGGCACAACACTTGACTATACAGGGGTATAATTTTATTATTTTCTAAATGAATCTTTCTCCTAATTAAATGTGTTTCAGCATCAATAATTTAAAAGACATATGACCCAGGTTACTTTAATTACAGGAAAAAGTATTTGAATTGCACATCAAAAGCTGAGGCTTTCTCCGGAAAGCAAGGTGGACCCTCACAAAGCTCAAAGGACCTCACTACAGGCTCAATGGAACATCTATCACCAGTCCATTCGCACAAGGTTGGTTCCAGGGAAAGGCATTGTGTTCTGCAAGGGTTGAGCTCTCCAAAAGGAGAAAAATAGAAGGAATGGCCCTAAGTCACAACCTCCCAAGTCGCAACTAACCTCAGGTCGCAAATGACTTCAGGTCGCAGGTCGCAAATGACATCAAGTCATAGGTCACAAATAACCTTAGGTCGCAGGTTGCAGATGACCTCGGGTCGCAGGTCACACATGACCTCAGGTCGCAGGTCACATATGACCCCATGTCGCAAGTCACAGATGAATCTAGGTCGCAAGTCGCAGATGACCCCAGGTCTCAAGTCACAGATGACTCTAGGTCGCAGGTCGCAAACGACCTAAGTCGCAAGCCAGCCCAACAGTCAGGAAGACTAAGAGTCAAGGGCAACTCAAGAGTCATCTCAACCTATATGTACAATGCCAAAAGATAATGAGAGGGACTTTTAGCTCTGCAATTGAAGCCAGGACGAGAGAGTGAATTGGTGCTTGAGAGATAAAGGCACTCAGCTCTTGGTATCAAGTAGAGAGAGAGGTAGCGAGGCTAGGATTTTGGGTATCATGCATTGAGATGAATAGCCCATGTTCCACTATTGGGTTTTGACGAGTTGTAAATATTTTTTTGATGTTGCAACATCATTAATAATATATTCTCTTTTCTGGCACTGATTCGCGTGCTTGCTTGTGGTGATAGTACTAGCTGCCTAATATTTCACTATGTTGTATGTGTGCTTTCATGCATGCAATTGGTTATGAACTAATTCACAGTGGTTGCATGTATATTCGCTCTTGAATCTGTGTTTATTTGTTCCTTGCCATGTCAGTGATCTATTGTGAACTACTTTGCAATTAACTTCTAGTATGTTTTCTTTCATGTATGTTTGACTGGTTTTTTCGGCTCATCGATCCCACTCACGGCATACCCCGTTTTATTTTGCTGCTGAGACTTACTTGTATCTTTGTTTTTCGTTCGTCAATCTTGGGTTGATTTTTCTTCACTGATTGGTAATTTCACCTTCGCCTCTGCTTCATCATCTTCTCATCCAACAACCAAGAGTGGAAACACTTATGACCATAGTCGGGCCCACATATTTCATGGGGCTCCTACCCCAAACAGTTTGAGTTCTAATTGGGACCTTTCATCGGGGATACCCCCTTCTTGTTGGCAGTACAATTTTTCCGGTCAACAGTACCATATACCCATGAGAGAGCACTGTCTCTACGTCTTGCCCTGTCTGGTGGCCTGCTAATGCCACCTCCTCCAACCAGCTCCTACCAAAGTAGGCTAATCACCGTGTGACTCCACGCACGATCGATATGCTGAGATAGCTCCTGAAAAGGGCGTACCCTCCTGTCAAACCATCCTGTCACTAGGGATGTCCAAGGCTCTGATAGATTTGAAAATGTGTGTGCGTCCAAACATCAAACCCATTGCATAATGACTACCATCAAATCCCACCTGGATCCCAACAATAATCTGGCTCCCATGTCCCTCTAGTAATCCATGGACTCTACTGAAATGTGGCCATGGATGTATCCAGCTGCCTAGCTTGCTCCATGGGGTACCAGCTCAATACCTCTCGCCATCCAAACTTGAGAAAAGAATCAAATTCAAGAATCCTCACACATAGAAAAATCCCTCCATCATGCGAGTGTTGTACCCTGTCTATGTATGCCTAAAGGGGGGTGCTCTGACACTCCAATTTTCCCTCTAACTACACCATTAGGGAATCCACTCATTACCCAATGTGGGCCAACTTTTTCGCTGACTCGACACAAACCAATATCATGCCCTCCATCTCCTCGTTCTGCTGTAGGATGGCCTCTCGCACTGATGTGGCCTTCTCCTTCAAAGCGAGAAGGTCGGCCCAAAAATGATGGCACTGCTATGTGTAACCATCGTCCAATACTACCGTATCTCGTAGTGTCTTATTAAGGGTGGATACATCTGTTGGCACCCCACCCATTTGTTGTGTGCTTCTATCCTATTCAACCCCTCTGGTATGTCTAGAAAAATCTACCTCTCTCAATCCAATGCATAGGGGTGGGTTGATAACGCTATAGATCCTGTCAGCGTGCCTCTGAAGCGAATTATGCTGGAATCCCAATGTGTGGTCTCTATGTTTCCCCTCATCAATGGTAGCCGAAAGGATGGTTGCACATCCTTCTCCATCATGGGCTCAACATGAGCCTCCAACTAGTCCTCCATAAACAACCCAACATGTAAGACATGTTCATCAATCAACTGTAGGTGGTTGTCATTTTGAAGCTCTGTCATAGAAAAATATGCCTCATCAACAGATTTGTGCTCAATTGCCTCCTCCAATCTATCTACTAGGGTTACCAAAGGCAACTCCAATAAGGGTGACTCCTGCATGCCATTAGCCTCATGCTCAATCGGCTGGAACGTATCTAGATGAAATTTATCCTCCATGAGTATGTTCTCTCTCATCTCATCACTAATTCCACCTTGTCCTAAGGTTGAACCACATGGTTCGAAACATCAATAACCACGCTCTTCTTATTTTCTTCATATGTAGGTCGGAAACGACTATTTCTTATTTTTTCCCTTGCTAACAACCACTCTTCAAGCTGAAATTTTCAAATTCCTCTTGCTGAGACATTTTTGGGCACAATTTCAATTTGGTATTGCAATTGGAAGAATTTGGAAAACGACCACCACAACAAAGCTAAGAAAATCGTCTTCATAGAACCTTTTGTTTCTCTCAATCCAGACCAAATTTGGAAATATTGCTGATGAAGATACTGAATTGGTATGTTCTACACAAAACCCATGTCACAGATTTCCGAGATTCATCTTAATTTTCTCGAAACATCCAACGTAAAACTGTCACTTTTTATCTCAGCGAATTTCTGCGTTTTTTGTTTTTGCATCTCTCAGAGAACCTTGTGTTTCTCTCAATCCAGACCCAATTTGGAAAAAATTATCATGACGAAATGAATTGGTCTGTTATGCCCAAAACCCATGTCTCATATTTTCAAGATACATCTTCATTTGCCCGAAACATCCAACGCAAAACCGTCACTTTTCATTCCAACAAATTTCTGTGTTCTTTGTTTTTGTATCACCTTGTCTGGTCTATAATGTATTGTCTATCTTCGAGTGTCATAGACCGGTTTTTACACAGGCTGGTCCAAGTCTATGAGCTCTGATACCACTGTAATATTCCAAATAGGAAAATACAGTAATACAAAACACAATAAACTGAAAACTACAGCAATATGGAAATAAATTGAAAACACCATAAAAATAGACAAAAAAACTGAGCCATTTTATTAATATGGAGGTGAAAAAAATATGGCCTCAAAATGGATGGTACTCAAGCCGGAAAACTCAGGCCTGAATGGCCTCAAGATCTCCCACTGAAAACACTACTCTCTGTTGCGCTACTAGAGCTCTTCCTTTGTGTTGCCCTGCTGGAAATGTTGTTACTAGGTGAATATGAATGCGTAGATGAGGGTGCTCCGGTGCTCAGGAAAATCCAGGATTTAGAATCCGAACTCTATGGAAAGAACCCAGAATAATCCAAAAAATATTTTTGGATTGGTTGACCTCGAAAAATCACCCTCCTAGGTTTTTCAATGCATAACAGTTGGGTATCCAAAAAATGGGTTGACCTGAAAGATAGAATAGATGCAATTAATCCCAAGCCCAGCTATTGAAGGGTTGATCCCTTCAATGGATTCGAAGTGGAAATGCTATGGAATTTCACCCTCTTTTGATGAGCTCTACTACTAGACTGCGTAAGTCATTGAGTGACTGCGTAGCACTAGAGGGTCTGCAAATGGCCTAAATGTCGGATGATGAGATCATCTCACATGGACAACAAGAATACTCTCCTAAGTAGTCACTCGAATTCCCTCAAGGATGAGGTTGGGATCTCCGCTCGAAGACACCCTCGCGCTAAACAACACTGCAGACTCGGTTAAACAACTCAAGCGTGCTCAAGTCGTGAACGAAAATAAAATAATAATAATCTAGAATTCCCTCTATGGCCACCCTCAAATCTTTCTTATAATTATGGAACCCTCAAACTTTTGGGCCCACATCATAATTGTGTTGCTCTCTTGGTCCATATCCTCCCATATCCTCCTCCTTGACTGCGTTGTTCACACGATATCTTGGCCCCATACACTACTGTGTTGTTCCAATTTCACACTGGTGAAGTGGTTTTATTCTACTAAAGGGATTTATGGGCTCCTCTACCCTCTTATTCATCTATTAATTAAGGAAGACAAAATTTAATATTATAATTAGCTAAAAGCTAAATTAGGGAAATTACATCGTTAAATACTCTAGAAGACTTGGAATGTGAAATATCCATTGAGGATACAAGAATATGTATTAAAATGAATGATGAATGATTAATTAGAATGTTACAAATGAGGCCTGCTTATATAGCTAGGTAGATGCCTCTTCACAGAAGGTCATGTCCATTTAGACATGCCTCTTCAACCTAATTACTAATTAACGAATCATTATTTATTGTTTACATTATTTATATCATTTTATTCATAACAATATCCATGTATTTCTTGAGAAGTCATCTATAAATGATACATCATACATAAACTTACCCAGAGATGGAACCGACATAGGTCCAAACACATCACTCTGCATAAGCTCTAATATTCGAGTTTCCCTCTTAACACCAGAGGGGAAACTCACCCGATTCTATTTCCCATATACACAATGTTCACAAAAGTCCAAATCTAGAGAGAAATTAGAGATACCTTTTACAATACCATTACCATGCAATATTCAAAGGCCCTTCTCTCCAATGTGTCCAAGCCTTTGATGCCATATAAATGTCTTTTCTCTAGAGACCACAAGGTTTTCAGCTCCACTTTTAGGAACCACAAAACTGTTGTACCCATCAATAACAATGCTACCCATAAGCTTATACAAAGTTCCAATTCAAACTCCCCTCCCCACATCAATACCAATGCTCCTCAAACCATTTCGAAAATATCATTCTCAAACACTTTTTACACCTGATCATCCATATTTCTTACAAAAATCAGATTTCTAGCCAATGCATGAATATGCAAAATACCAAGAAGTGTTCTAATCCTTCCACCTTGCAACTTCATCTTGAATTTTCCACGTTCGATGATTCTGTACTTCCTGTCATCTCCTAAGAAGACATTACCACCATCATATTTCTCATACTCAAAAAACCACTTCCTATGGGGAGTGAAGTGAAAGGATGCACCTAAGTCAATCAACCATGCCTCATGATCGACATGTGTAGTGAGAAGAATTCAAGTACACATTCCCACCTTCACCTGAGGTGATTTTCACCTCTGCAGAAGGAGCATCGTAAGATCCCTTTCCTTTCCCAGGAGCTTTAGATCTACAATATTTTTTGTAGTGCCATTCCTTTCCACATTCCCAGCACACCTTTACATGTTTTTCTGGAGATTTAGATCTCCCTCTAGATTTAGATATCCCACTTGAGGACTTATTTTTATTTTTTTTCTAGGGCCGTCCTCGTACAAACAAGGCATCTGCATTTTGGCTCTCCATATTTGTTCATCTCATCTCCTCCAACAACAAGGATGATACACTTTCATCAAACTTCAAAGTAGTTGTATTGCTACCTACTGAAACAACAAGACTATCCCATGAATTTGGTATAGAACAAATCAAACTAATGCACTTATCTTTGTCTGAAATTTTTATATCAATAGATACCAACTGGATTACCGCAATATTAAAGGCATGCATATGTTGTGTCACCGAGTCTCCATCTTTCATCCTCGGGTTATACAACTTTTTCTGTTGGAACAACTTGTTCACCAGAGACTTCTATTGGTACAAAGTCCCATACTTGTCCCACAAAGCCTTCGACATAGCTTCCCCCCCTGTACCCCCCCGCATGTGCAATTAGTCGTGGAAAGAATAACACACACCCAAAAATGGTTGGCTTAGGTAGTGGAGAATGGTGGCACATCGAGCTATTTGTTGGTTTCAAGGGGCTATTGGCTATCAACTGAAGACAAATATAGGATAAAATTCCTCCTATGGATTTCACCCACTGATGGTGGGTAACAAGTCCTATGATCCTTAAGTCCATGTGGATGAAGCATGGAAGTGTGTTGTTGAGGTGGTGCCACATAAATTTTTAAACTTTTAATGATCATACCTTTCAATTTAGGAGTCATATTGAGATGAAGTTTATAACGTCAAAAAACTCCCAACAAGTTGGTTACCTTGATGATATCAAAATCTAATTTATCAATCTTTGAGGAAGGAGGTTTTTTTTTACCCCGTGTTCATAATGAGACCATGGACATCAATTTAATTAAAAGTAACACCTACCACACCCCAAGAATAATAAGGGGGAGGGATGGAGTGTTACATACCACTATTTATCTATATTATATTAAGGTGACAAAGGTGAAAGAAACAAATATAAGCTTCTCTCACTCTCAACTTAACCTTTTCACTCTCATGCTTGAGAAATTTTCTCACCGTAGATCAAGCACCTCATCCAACCTTCAATAACCAAGGAAATCTCTTACACTACCCCACAAAACAAATAATTCCCACTCTTTCTCTACTCAATGATCCTTACAAGTACCCTTCCCCTATAGTGCTCTTTAGTGTCTGTATAAAGAGCTTAAGTTTCTTTCAAGGAATTACCTATCATAATAATTCTTGGCTCTCAAGCATTTAAAGAAAAAATAATTCATACTGGAGAGCTTAAGTTTCTTTCAAGGAATTACCTAAAAAAATAATTCTTGGCCCTCAAGCATTTAAATAGTAAAGAATGCATAGTGGGTGAAGGTTCCCTAACTTTCCTAGCCTCTATGAAATATTCTCTTTCATCTCAAGTCTTTCAATTTTTTCTTAAAAATGCTAATTATGCTAGTTTTAAATTTCTCATGGATATCCAAAGAACTTGGCATGAACATAATCAAATATGAGAAGTATGAATGTGTGGAATGTGTGAGAGCATTGGAAATAATTCCCTAGCCATTGAAAGGAAATGATGGATGAAATTACTTCTAACCTAAGGAGTATAAGAATTAATATTTCAATAATGCTGGTACTTAGCCCTATGCTTCTATGATTATAAATGAGAGGATCTTTCCACCAACTTCTCACATGCATTTAATGATTGATTTCTATAATTCAAAAACGTCGATGGATTTATATAAGGAACATGGTGGAAATATGAATTCTAAGGCTAACACCAGGAAAATTACTTTTACATAGCCCCCCTTCCCTCTTCCCATCTAGTGGAATCATAACCCTTCTTATTCTCTTCACAACCATCTTATACCATTATTTTATATTATAATATTAATACTTACATACCTTGATTATAGCATGGCAAGTCTAATGCATGTCCATATATGCATAAGGCTAGCACCAGGAAAATTACTTTTACATAGCCCCCCTTCCCTCTTCCCATCTAGTGGAATCATAGCCCTTATTATTCTCTTCACAACCATCTTATACCATTATTTTATATTCTAATATTAATATTTACATACCTTGATTATAACATGGCAAGTCTAATGCATGTCCATATATGCATATTTACATCATACACACCTAACTATTCACTAGTTATGCCTTGGCCTTGAGCTCTACATTAGTAATCTATATTTGTAAGTTTAAATTTACATAATTTGAGTTAATACATTCTCACTAAAATATAAACATTCATTACAAACCCTATTTTTATATACATATATTTTTTTCTTGTCTTGGGATGCCTTTAAAATCTCTCTATTTCATTAAGCATTTTTTACCTAAGAAAATTTATATTTATTGGATTATCCTATCTCCCCGGTGTACTACATATTCCATATAGAAACTCAAAAGGAATAATTTTCAATAATATTTCATTCCAATTCTTATATTCAAAATCTAACATGTTTACATAATCCTCCCACTTAAATGGTTTTTCAATCACATACATGTGATGCATGTCCTCAATCATTAGAATAATCTATCCATTTTCCTCTGGATCATAGGCACTAAAGTGTAGCTAGGGTCCCAAACTTGCAAGATGATCCATAAACCGTCATGGATATTCCATTGGACAATTCGTCACAATAGATATGATAATAATATATTAAAATATTGAAATTTTACACTATTATAGTTTTATTAAAATTCTAGATTTGTAGATTTAACTGTAATTAGTGCATGCATGGAATGGAAATTATGCACAAAAGTAGAGAACGACAAAATAATCTCACACACATACATAAGACACAATATATGCTCTCTAGGAAACCCTTTCGGGAGAAAAACCCAAGGGGAAGGTGAGACCGCTTTGATCTCTTTCTCTGTCTGGAAATATGGATGCAGGTACAAAGAAGTAATGCCCGTGGCCTGTGGGCTGCTACAGTGCACAAATCCTCTCTATGTGCTCTACCTCATATCTCTCATGTCTATATTTTCTCAACTATGGAACAAAATTCTATCGAAATAATGTAATGCCTCTTCCTCCTAGTGGACCGATTATAACACAACGCGATACCCTACTATTGGTTAATTTTATGTTATGCAACCAACTCACAAAATAGAATAAAAGATAGTTGAACGACTAAAAAATTATCCTCTTCGAGGGGGGAACTTCCTTTACATTTCATAAATGAACAATTCTGGTATTATTCAAATGAAAAAACCTCCTTTCTATATATAGGAGTCTAAGGGGTCACAATATAATCGAAGCCGACATAATGTAAAGGCATAACAATAACAATAGTGGGATTCTATGGGGAACAATAATAACAATATAGGGACTAAATGGGCACAAAAATAACAATAAGGGGGGTACAATAACAGTAACAATTAGGGAATACACTAGTATTATAGGGACCTAACATGCCTCTCTCCTTCAAAAAAGTGTTGTCCTCAACTCATGAGTAGTTTTGGATGCTTCTATATAAAATTCTCATCCTCCCATGTGGAATCTTCAACGACTAAGTTCTTCCACTTGATGAGATAATCTGAAATTGATTGATTTTGTAGTTGTCAAGTTCTTAATTCTATGACTAGTTCAGGTTCCGATATCATTTTTCCTTCCTCGTAAAGTTCTTGAAATATTGTTTGAATTGGGATCTTGTCACCTATAACCTTCTTTAAGCATGAAACATGGAAAATTGGGTGCACTTGGGAAGATGCAGGAAGCTCCAATTCGTATGCCATAGTACCAATCTATTGCAAGAACTTGTAAGGAACATAATACTTTGGTGATAATTTATTATACTTATTAGCTTGTTTGAGGGACATTTGTTTCTTTGGTTGTATTAGTAAAAATACCCAGTCACCTACATCAAAACTTCTTTCGATGCGATGTTGATCTTCCTATTGTTTCATCTAAATCTATCTCAGCCTTTGGATTTAGGGATTCCCGTAAAGTCACTTAGGATTAGGTTAAAGGAGGAAAAGAGGGAAAAGATCATTCATTATTTCATGAGCAGATTGAGAGAGGAGGAGATACAGAAAAGGAGGCATTTCTGAGTAGTGAGAAGAAAGAGGGCAGCAGCAATGAGATTCAGCAAATCCGTACAACAAGGTGATTGGCACAAATCCCAAGGTAGAAATCTGTACATCTGAAGAGAGGCACTATTTCCAGGAAAGGAGGCATGAAAATCGGGGAAGAGGGCAGTAACATTAAGCACGACAGAAATCTGGGCATGGAAATTGAGGAGAAGTGATGTTGATGTTATCGGCATAAAAACCGAGAAAAGGGACAACAGCTATAATGCAAATTTCTAGGCAGTTTCTGGGCACGAATTTTGAGGAGGGCTACTATACAAATCCATACAGCTGGTTTCAGCATGCTTCTCTAGGTGGCCATACAAAATTTATTGTTTTCATTAATTCTGTAATATATTTTTTTTGCAATTTGATGATTTGGCACAATTTCTGAGGCGGTATGCAAGCACGAAAATCGAGATAAATTTGTAATTTTGGTTGCTGGGATTTTTACTATTTTTTTTTTGTCTCACTGTAAAAGAAATATTCAAAAATAAAGATAATCTTTCGAACTGGTTTTTCCCAAGAGTTGTAGGGGGTTTTTCCATGGTCACATTGACCAAAAATCAGCATGTCATTTTCTATGTGTGTGGCTAATATATTTTCTGAGTTTTTATTTCTACATTTTCAGCACTCAAATTTCCAGAATTTGTGTTTTTAGAAAATATTTATTATTTCCAGCTTGTTGAATGAATGGTTATGGGAATGGGCATTTAACTACATGGGAGTAATAAGGAGAAACTGAAAACCAAGGTTGGGTCACAATTTCTACATGGTATCAAAGGTTTGTTGAAAAGTGCAGTTTGGGACAGCAAAGAAAAAAAATTACAACAAGTTGATTTTACACACAAAAAACTGAACCTTTACCACAACAGTGAAATTTTCAGTTTAATACGACAAAGAACATGTCTTTGGGCTTGAGGGTGGAGGATAGGTTGGATGGGCATAACAAATACAGTACATGGAAGGAAAGGATGGAGAGCATCTTTGAGGAGGCATAAGTCTAGGGTATAATGGTGCATACCCAACAACACCCTGTAAATGTGCCTACTGATGTTGTTCAGTTAGTAGACTTTAATAAGAAGAATAACAAGGGTAAGAGACTGATTATAGATGGTATTAAAGAACATTGCATTCCTCATGTGAGAGGAAAGAGACTTTCTCATGAGATGTGGAAAACCTTGACCAATCTCTACCAGAGTACCAATGAGAACAGAAAAATGGTCCTAAGGGAGAAGCTGAAGGCCATTAAGATGGCAAAGACTGATAGTGTTACTGCATACCTCACAAAGATCACTAATGTGAGAGATGAGTTGGTAGTAGTTGGAGAGGTCATTCCACCCACTGAGCTGGTGCGGATTACAGTGAATGGCCTTCCCAATACATGGTTGAACTTTGCTGATGAGATTGTTGCACGAGAGACCCTTCCCACTTGGGAGAGATTGTGGGATGATTGCATACATAATGAAATATGAATGAACCAGTTTGGGGTAGCCAAACCAGCTGAGGAGGATGGCAATGTAACACTATTATTAAGAGGCAAGAAAGGCAAGGGTAAGAAGCAAGCTTCCAGAAGTGGTGGTGGGGGCAAAGGAAAAGGTAAAGGTAAGCAGTTGAATAAGGAGAAGGACTATTCCAAGGTGAAGTGTTGGAATTGTTAGAAGATAGGACACTATGCAGTTGTGTGTTCGGAGAAGAATAAGAGGGGAAAGAACAAGACCATGGCAGCATCAGCATAGATAGAGGAATTTTCAGAGAACTTTGACCGGGAGTTTGGGTTCTTCGCTTGTGATTCCACTAGTGTAGGATCACCTGCCACGGAGGTTGAGAGGGAGTGTGCATTTACCTCCACTGGTGGAGCATCTTCAGGTATGTGGTATGTTGACAATGGGGCTTCATGTCATATGGCAGGAGTATGTGAGTACTTCTCAGAGCTTTCAGAGAGTGGCATTGATATAGAGGTAGTACTCGGAGACAACAACATTGTTAGAGCAGTCGGTGTGGAGACATTGACATTTGATAGGGAACCCAAACCTCCCTTTAAAGTGTCAGATGTTCTATATGTGCCAGAGATGAGGAAGAACCTTATATCTGTCTTAGCATTAGAGGATAGAGGGTATGAGGTATTTTTTAGTAGAGGATAGGTGCTTATATATCCCAAGGGCGCTCCAGCTGAGTCAGCTAGAGTGATTGGTGTACGCCATGCAAAGGTGTATAAGTTTGCATTTCAGCCCCTTTTGGATTGAACAGTAGTACCAGAAGCAGAGCTAGCATTTCAGAGCCATGCAAGATTTGGCACCGCAAGATGGGGCACATGTATCATGGGGCCTTGAGGAAATCACGGGAGATCACTACAGGTGTGCTAGATTTCAGTTCTGATCACCTAGATACATGTAGAGGATGTGCTATGGGGAAGTTTTCCAAATCCCCTTTTCCCACAAGTGACAGTAGATTGACTGGGATACTTGATTTGATTCATATCGATGTGAGCAGTCGGATGTCTCATGTTTCCTTGAGTGGATATCAATACTATGTTTTATTCATTGATGATCACTCCAAGAAGACCTAGATTTATTTCTTGAAGACCAAAAGTGAGGTCTTAAAGCATTTTCAAAAGTTAAAATCTCTTGTGGAGACTTAGACAGGTCAGAATATCAAGTCCCTCGGGTTGAAAAATGGAGGGAGTACACCCTTGGTGAGTTTTTTGATTATTGTGTGGAGTTAGGCACCAAGAGGGAGTTCACAGTTCCTTACAACCCCTAGCAGAACAGGGTTAAGGAGAAGAAGAAAAAATCCATCGTTGGGGCTGCCAAAGCCATGCTACATGATCAGGGGTTACCATTGTTTTTGTGGGCAGAGGCCTGCAACACTACTGTGTATTTGTAGAACAGGAGTCCACATCGTGCATTGGGGCATGTGACTCCGGAGGAGGCTTTTTTTGGGAAGAAGTCTGAAGTTGGTTACTTCCGTATCTTTGGGTGTATTGCATACTCCTATGTACCCAAGGAGAAGAAGACCAAGCTAGATCCCACCACAGAGAAAGGTATCTTTTTGGGCTATAGTGAGACCTCGATAGCCTTTCAGATTTATATTCCTTCACAGAGGAGAGTTGTTGTCAGGTGGGATGTGAAGTTCGAGGAGGACATGACTTTTGGGACGTCACTAGAGTTAGACTATCTGGATCATCCAAACCCTCATGAGCAGTTGAGTCAGTCATAGGGATCCAATGGATAGGGATCAAGAGGTACATCGATTATGGTGTCAGGTCCATCAGTGACCAATGGCTCACCGATTCAGAGGGGTTTTGCTTCGAGCAACATGCAGAGCAATCCGCAGAGCAGTTCACTAGGTAGTCCACTGATGGATAATTCACTCAGTACTTCGGCATCTATAGGCATAGGTTCAGGCAGAAGAAAAATAGACATACATTCAAGAGTTTAGGCTTCTGATGAGGATGGGGAGTTTCATTCTCTAGTGGGAGAAGTGTGCTTAGGGAAGAGGAAGCCCAAGTGGCTTCAAGATACCTTGAGAGAGGCCACATCTATTGTTGGGCCAAAGAGACCGGTCAGAGAGAGAAGACCACCTGAGCAGTTTTGTAGCTATATGGAAATGGTTGCTAACATCGTTGACTCTGAGCCTTCTAGCTATGAAGAGGCAGCTAGCCAGCAGGTCTGGAGAGAGGCCATGCAGGAGGAGTATTCATCTATCATGAAGAATGATGTTTGGGAGGTGCTTCTGAGGCCTGAGGGAAAATCCGTGGTTACTTCCATATGGCTTTACAAGGTAAAGCACGCTGCAGATGGCAACATTGAGAAATTCAAGGAAAGGTTTGTGGCTAGATGGTTCTCCCAGGTATAGGGAGTTGATTATGAGGAGACCTTCACTCCCGTGGCTCAATATACTTCCATTCGCTCCATTATATCAATAGCAGCAGAAATGGGTTGGAAGATCCACCATATGGATGTGAAGACCACATTTCTCAATGGCTTCATATGGGAGAGGTGTACATTGAGCAGCCACAGGGCTTTGAGGTGCATGGGAAGGAGTCCCATGTCTGCAGACTGAAGAAGGCACTTTATGGCCTAAAGCAAGCTCCTAGAGCTTGGTACTCCAGGATTGATATGTACTTGTAAGAGATGGGTTTCACAAAGAGTGATGCAGATCTGAACCTATACTTTATTGTGATAGGTGAGAAGCCTCTCATTCTAGTGTTGTATGTGGATGACTTGGTCATTACGATTGCAGAGAGACTCATAGAGGATTTTTCTTGGGGAAGGGGAAGTATATTGTGGACATCCTTAGTCGATTCCACATGGAGGATTGTAGACCCATGTCGACACCTATGATCACTAACTGGAAGAAGCTTCACACTTCAAATTCTGAGTTGGTGGATCCCACATTGTATAGACAACTGATTGGTTCCTTGATGTATTAGGTCAACACTAGACCAAATATATGTTTTGTAGTCAACACGATGAGCCAGTTCATGTGTAAGCCCAGGAGAGTGCACGAGGTTGTTGTAAAACAAATTTTGCGGTACTTGTAGAGGACAGTGGAGTATGGTCTGGATTATAGGAAGGGATATGGAGTGAGATTGGCAGGTTACACTGATTATGATTGGGCAGGTTGTGCTTCTGATAGGAAGAGCACTTCAAGGTGTTGTTTTGGTTTGGGTTCGACAGTTGTGTCGTGGTTCAGCCGAAAGCAGCAATCAGTAGCATTGAGTTCAGCGAAAGCAAAGTACATGGCAGCTAGTCTAGCTATTTGTGAGGCCATATGGCTTTGCAAGATGTTGTTTGGCTTATTTGGTCAACCGTTGAGACCCTCAGTGATTTACTGTGATAATCAGAGTTGCATTAAACTCACGGAGAATCCAGTATTTCATGACAGGTCCAAGCATATCGGGATCAGATATCATTTAATCAGAGACTATGTTCAGAAGGGAGTTGTGAAGCTTGATTATATTCCCACAGATGAGTAGGTAGCAGATATATTCACCAAAGCCTTACCACGGGGTAAGCATGTCTATTTCATAGACAAGATGGGTGAGGAACACTTTCCTCGGTAAGAGGGAGTGTTAAAATTTGGGTACCAGAGGACAAGTGGTTCCCTAAGGCTTTGATCTTTGGCCTAGGGAAAAGTGTCCAAAAGAATTTAACTTTTTCTCCTAAAGTGACTTTATAAGTTGTAAAGTCAAATCTAATTTAAAAGTGATTTTAAGTGATAAAGTTACTAAGTCTAATTTTAAAGTGACTTTAATAAATTCAATGAGAAATTAGAAAGTGAAAAGTGACTTTGGAAATAAATGACTAAGAGGGTCTTTATTAAAGTGGGGTGACTTAAAATATAGAAAATGAGATTTAAATGCACATTTAATCTCAGCCCTAGATCTAAAGCTATCTCAGCCATTGGATTTAGGGATTCCCCAAAAGTCACTTAGGGTTAGGTTAAAAGAGGAAAAGAGGGAAAATATCATTCATTATTTCATGAGTAGATTGAGAGAGGAGGAGAGAAAGCAAAGGAGACATTAGAGGGCAGCAACAATGAGATTCAGCAAATCTGTACGGCAAGGTTATTGGTACAAATACCAAGGCATAAATTCCTACAGCAGGAGAGAGGCATTGTTTCCAATAAAGGAGGCATGAAAATCGAGGAAGAGGGCAGTAGCATTAAGCATGAAGTTTGAGGCAAAAATATGGGCATAGAAATCGATGAGAAGTGCTACTGATATTTTCGGCACAAAAACTGAGAAAAAGGACAACAGCTACAACGCAGATTTCTAGGCAGTTTCTGGGCACGAATTTTGAGGAGGGATGTTGTACAAATCCATACAGTCCGTACAGATCCATACAACTAGTTCTGACACGCTTCTTGAGGTGGTAGTACAACATTTATTACTGTCATTAATGCTGTAATATTTTCTATTTTGCAAGTTTCTGATTTGGCACAATTTCTAAGGCAGTGTGCAAGCACATAAATCAAGACAAGTCTGTAATTTTGGTTGTTGGAATTTTCACTGTTTTTTTTTGTCTCATTGTAAAATCAATATTAATAAATAAAGAGAATATTTTGAACTAGTTTTCCCCAAGAGTTGTAGGGGTTTTCGAGGGTCACATTGACCAAAAATCAGCGTGTCATTTTTTGTGTGTGTGGTTGATATATTTTCTGATTTTTTCTTTCTACATTTTCAGCACTGTGAAATTTCCAGAATTTGTGTTTTTAGAAAATATTTATTATTTCCAACTTGTTGAATGAATGGTTATGGGAATGGGCATTTAACTACATGGGATTAATAAGGAGAAACTGAAAACCGGGGTTGGGTCAAAATTTCTACATGGTATCAGAGCCAGTTTGCTGAAAAGTGCAGTTTAGGACAGCAAAGAAAAAAATTACAGCAAGATGATTTTACACACAAAAAAATGAACCTTTACCACATCAGTGGAATTTCAGTTTATTAGGACAACAAACATGTCTTTGGGCTTGAGGGTGGAGGATAGTTTGGATGGGCATAGCAACTAACGTACATGGAAGGAAAGGATGGAGAGCATGTTTGAGGAGGTAGAAGTCTAGGGTATAATGGTGCATACCCAACAACACCCTGTAAATGTGCCTACTGATGTTGTTCAGTTGGAAGACTTTAATAAGAAGAATAACAAGGGTAAGAGACTGATTCTAGATGGTATTAAAGACCATTGCATTTTTCATGTGAAAGGAAAGAGATTTTATCATGAGATGTGGACAGCCTTGACCAATCTCTACCAGAGTATCAATGAGAACAGAAAAATGGTCCTGAGGGAGAAGCTAAAGGCCACTAAGATGGCAAAGAATGATAGTGTTACTGCATACCTCACAAAGATCACTAATGTGAGAGATGATTTGGCAGCATTTGGAGAGGTCATTCCACCCACTGAGCTGGTGCAGATTACATTGAATGGCCTTCCCAGTACATGGTTGAACTTTGTTGATGGGATTGTTGCACGGGAGACCCAAATGGTCCTAAGCGAGATGCTGAAGGCCATTAATATGACAAAGACTGATAGTGTTACTGCATACCTCACAAAGATCACTAATGTGAGAGATGATTTGGCAGCAGTTGGAAATTTCATTCCACCCACTGAGCTGGTGCAGATTACAGTGAATGGCCTTCCCAGTACATGGTTGAACTTTACTGATGGGATTGTTACACGAGAGACCCTTCCCACTTGGGAGAGGTTGTGGAATGATTGCATACATAATGAAATCAGAAAGAACCAGCTTGGGGTAGCCAAACCAGTTGAGGAGGATGACAATGTAGCACTATTAGCAGGAGGCAAGAAAGGTAAGGGTAAGAAGCAAGCTTCCACAAGTGGTGGTGGGGGAAAAGGCAAAGGTAAAGGTAAGCAGTTGAATAAGGAGAAGGAATATTCCAAGGTGAAGTGTTGGAATTGTCAGAAAATGGGACACTATGCAGTTGTGTGTCCGGAGAAGAAGAAGAATGGAAAGAACAAGACCATGGCAACATCAGCAGAGATAGAGGAATTTTTAGAGAGCTTTGATCGGGAGTTTGGGTTCACTGCATGTGAGTCCACTAGTGCAGGATCACCTGCCATGGAGGTTGAGAGCGAGTGTGCATTTACATCCACTAGCAGAGCATCTTTAGGTATGTGGTATGTTGATAGTGGGGCTTCATGTCATATGACAAGAGTCTGTGAGTACTTCTCAGAGCTTTCAGAGAGTGGCACTGATATAGAGGTAGTACTTGGAGATGACAACATTGTTAGATTAGCTGGTATGGGGACATTGACATTTGATAGGGAACCCAAACCTCCCTTGAAAGTGTCAGATGTTCTATATGTGCTAGCGATGAGGAAGAACCTTATATCCGTCTCAGAATTGGAGGACAAAGGGTATGAGATATTGTTCAGTAGAGGACATGTGCTTATATATCCCAGGGGCGCTCCAGCTGAGTCAGCTAGAGTGATTGGTGTACGCCATGCAAAGGTGTACAAGTTTAAATTTCAACCCCTTTTGGATTGAACAGTAGTACCGACAACAGAGCTAGCAATTCAGAGCTGTGTGAGATTTGGCACCGTAGGATGGGGCACATGTATCACAAGGCCTTGAGGAAATCGCGAGAGATCACTACATGTGTGCCAGATTTCAGTTATGATCACCTAGATACACACATAGGATGTGCTATGGGGAAGTTTTCCGAATCCCCTTTTCCCAGAAGTGACAACAAATCGACTAGGATACTTGATTTGATTCATACCAATTTGAGCGGTCGAATGTCTCATGTTTCCTTGAGTGCATATGAGTACTATGTTTTATTCATTGATGATCACTCCAAGAAGACCTGGATTTATTTCTTGAAGACCAAGAGTGAGATATTCAAGCGGTTTCAGGAGTTTAGAGCTCTTGTGGAGACTCAAACAGGTTAGAAGATCAAGTCCCTCAGGTCAGAAAATGGAGGGGAGTACACCCTTGGTGAGTTTGTAGATTATTGTGTGGAGGCAAGCATCAGGAGGGAGTTCACAGTTCCTTACAACCCCCAGCAGAATGAGTTTGCAGAGAGGAAGAACAGATCCATTGTTGGGGCTACCAAAGCCATGCTACATGATCAGGGGTTACCATTGTTTTTGTGGGCAAAGGCCTGCAACAATGTTGTGTATTTGTAGAACAGGAGTCCACATCGTGCCTTGGGGCTTGTGACTCCGAAGGAGGATTTTTCTAGGAGGAAGCCTGATATTGGTCACTTCTGTATATTTGGGTGTATTGCATCCTCCTATGTACCCAAGGAGAAGAGGATCAAGCTAAAGCCCACCGTAGAGAAGGGTATCTTTGTGGGCTACAGTGAGACCTCAAAATCCTTTCGTATTTATATTCATGCACAGAGGAGAGTTGGTGTCAGGAAGAATGTGAAGTTCGAGGAGGACAGGGATTTGAAGAGGTCATGGGAGTTAGACTATCTGGATCAGCCACATGAGGGGTTGAGTCAGTCACAGGGATCTAGTGCGCAAGGATCACGAGGTACATCGATTACGGTGTTAGTTCCATCAGTGAGCAGTGGCTCATAGAGTCAGAGGGGTGGTGCTTCGAGCAACATGAAAAGCAGTCCGCAGAGCAGTTCACTAGGTAGTCCACTGATGGACAGTTCACACAGTACTTCAGCATCTACAGGCACAAGTTTAGGAAGGAGGATAGCAGACATACATTTAGGAGTTCAGGCTTCTGATGAGGATGAGGAGTTTCATTCTCTGGTGGGAGAATTTTGCTCGAGGAAGAGGAAGCCCAAGTGGCTTCAAGATACCTTGAGAGAGGCCCCACATCTGTTGCTAGGCCAAAGAGACCGGTCAAAGAGAGCAGACCACCTGATCGGTTCTGTAGCTATATGGCAATGGTTTCCAACATCGTTGACTCTGAGCCTTCTAGCTATGAGGAGGCAGCTAGCCAGTAGGTCTGGAGAGAGGCCATGCACGAGGAGTATTCTTCTATCATGAAGAATGATGTTTGGGAGGTGGTGCTGAGGCCTGAGGGCAAATCCGTGGTTACTTCTAGATGGCTTTATAAGGTAAATCATGTTGTAGATGGAAGCATTAAGAAATTCAAGGCAAGGTTTGTGGCTAGACGATTCTCCCAGGTAGAGGGAGTTGATTATGAGGAGACCTTTGCTCCCGTGGCTCGATATACTTCCATTCGCTCCATTATATCGATAGCATAAAAAATGGGTTGGAAGATCCACCATATGGATGTGAAGACCGCATTTCTCAATGGCTTCATACAAGAGGAGGTGTACATTGAGCAACCACAGGGCTTTGAGGTGCATGGGAAGGATTCCCATGTATGCAGACTGAAGAAGACACTTTATTGCTTGAAGCAAGCTCCTAGAAATTGGTACTTCAAGATTGATATGTACTTGCAGGAGATGGGTTTCACAAAGAGTGATGCAGAGAGACTCATAGAGGGTTGCAAGAGAGATCTTTCTTCGAAGTTCGAGATGAAGGACATTGGCTTGATGCATTACTTTTTGGGTTTGGAGGTGTGGCAGGAGGAGGGTAATTTCTTCCTGGAACAGGGGAATTATATTGTGGACATCCTTAGTCAATTCCACATGGAGGATTGTAGACCCATGTCGACACCTATGATCACTAACTGGAAGAAGCTTCACACTTCAGATTTCGAGTTGGTGGATCCCACATTGTATAGATAGCTGATTAGTTTCTTGATGTATTTGGTCAACACTAGACTAGATATATGTTTTTCAGTCAACACGATGAGCCAGTTCATGTGTGAGCCCAGGAGTGTGCACTAGGTTGCTGCAAAACACATTTTGTGGTACTTGCAGGGGACAGTGGCGTATGGTTTGGATTATAGGCAGGGAGATGAAGTGAGATTGGCAGGGTACATTGATTCTGATTGAGCAGGTTGTGCTTTTGATAGGAAGAGCACTTCAGGGTGTTGTTTTGGGTTGGGTTGGCCTAGGTAAAAGTGTCTAAAATAATTTAACTTTTTCTCCTAAAGCGACTTTATAAGTTGTAATGTCAAATCTAATTTAAAAGTGACTTTAAGTGATAAAGTTACTAAGTCTAATTTTAAAGTGACTTTAATAAAGTCAATGAGAAATTAGAAAGTGAAAAGTGACTTTGAAAATAAATGACTAAGAGGGTCTTTATTAAAGTGGGGTGAATTAAAAAATAAAAAGTGAGATTTAAATGCACATTTAATCTCAGCCCTAGATCCAAAGCTATCTCAGCCATTGGATTTAGGGATTCCCCAAAAGTCACTTAGGGTTAGGTTAAAGGAGGAAAAGAGGGAAAAGAGGGAAAATATCATTCATTCTTTCATGAGAAAATTGAGAGAGGAGGAGAGAAAGCAAAGGAGACATTTCTGAGCAGTGAGAAGAAAGAGGGCAGCAGGAAGGAGATTCATCAAATTCGTATAGCTAGGTTATTGGGACAAATCCCAAGTCAGAAATTCATACAGCAGGAGAGAGGCATTGTTTCCAAGAAAAAAGGCATGAAAATCGAGGAAGAGGGAAGCAACATTTAGCATGATGTTCGAGGAAAAAATATGGGCACAAAAATCGAGGAGAAGTGTTGCTGATATTTTCAGCACAAAAACCAAGAAAAAGGACAGCAACTACAGCGCAAATTTCTAGGAAGTTTCTGGGCACGAATTTTGAGAGGGGTGTTGTAAAAATCTGTACAGCCCGTACAGATCCATACATCTGGTTCTGGAATGCTTCCTGAGGTGGTCGTACAACATTTATTGTTGTCATTAATGTTGTAATATTTTATGTTTTGCAAGTTGTTGATTTGGCACAATTTCTGAGGTTGTGTGCAAGCACAGAAATCGAGATAAGTCTGTAATTTGGTTGCTGGAATTTTTATTGTGTTTTTATGTCTCATTGTAAAAGAAATATTCAGAAATAAAGAGAAGCTTTCGAACTGGTTTTCCCCAAGAGTTGTAGGGGGTTTTTCCAGGGTCACATTGACCAAAAATCAGCATGTGATTTTCTCTGTGTGTGGCTGATATATTTTCTGAGTTTTTATTTCTACATTTTCAGCACTGTGAAATTTCCAAAATTTGTGTTTTCATAAAATATTTATTATTTCTAGCTTGTTGAATGAATGTTTATGGGAATGGGAATTTAACTACATGGGAGTAATATGGAGAAACTGAAAACCGAGGTTGGGTCAAAATTTCTACATTTGCTTCTTCTAAAGATAATATTTGTTTTAAAAAGTATTTAAGACTATCATGATCCGTTTTGAACTTGAAGTGTCTTCCCATTAGGTAAGGTCACCATTGCTTAAGTGCATGTTGTATTTCCAACATTTCCTTGTCATAAATAGGTTTGTGAAATACTTTCCTTTGATTGGACGACTTTCAAAAGCAATTGGTCTTACTTCTTGCATTAAAACATCAGCAATTCCATTTCCCAAGGCATCATGTTTCTGTGAAGTCTGTTGTAGCTAAGACCAATGCTTGGCACATTGAATCTTTAAGATTTTCAAAGGCCTTAGTTTCTTCTAGAGTCCAATAAAATGTGTACTTCTTCAGTAATGTTGTTAGAGGTGTTGATATTCTTCTATAATTCTTAAAAAACTTGCGATGATACCCTCTCAACTCGAAAAATCCTCACTGATGTTTTATGGTTTTGGGTATATTCCATTCCTTAATGGCTTAAATTTTGCTAGGGTCTATCTTAACACCCTCATGAGATACAATATGATCCAAATATTTCACCTTTGCTTATAATTGTTTCTTCTCCAATAGTTTGAGCACCCTGTCAACATGTTGAACATGATCCTTCCAAGACTTTCTATAGATTATTATATCATCAAAAAAATGCTAACACAAAATTTCTAAGGGTTTGAAAATGGAATTCATCAAACCTTTAAATCTAGAAGGTGCATTGGTAAGGCCAAAAGGCATGACCAAAATTCATAATTACGCTCATGAGTTCAGTTGTTTTCAGAATTTTTTTAGTCTTCATTCTTATTTGATGATATCTTGAACGAATATCCAACTTGGCGAAGTAAATTTCTCCATGTAATTCATCCAATAATTCATCAATGACAGGAATGGGAACTTTATCTTTAATAGTGGGCTCGTTGATCTCCTTATAATACAGACACATGCTCCATGATCCATCCTTCTTGTGCACCAATACTATTGGAGCAAAGAAATAACTTTGACTAGGTTGAATTATATCATCCTCTAGCATTTCTGCAACCATACGTTCAATTTCACTCTTTTGGACATAGGGATATCTGTAAGACTTGATGTTTGGAGGAATACTTACTAGAATCAAATGAATAGCATGATCATGATCACAAATAGGTGGGAAGCCTTTGGGAGTCTCAAATACCTTAAAATTATTGTCCAAGACGTTTTGGAGATTTGGAGAAATAGATGCTTTTGATGTTTGAACCTCTAGTGAGAATAACTATGCACTTACACCTCATTTTTCTTTCTTCAGAATATTTTTCATTCCATTATAGCTGATTATATTTATTTTTTTCCCTGTGATACCCCTTAATTCAAATTCCTTTCCTTCCCAAAAAAAATTCAAGAAAAGTTCATGAAAATTAAAATTTAATGTACCCAAAGATTGTAACCATTGGACTCCTAGTACAACATCAACACCACCCATTGGAATGGAAAGTAGTGGACTATTTAATACACATTCTCCCATGGATAGCTTGATATTATGTTACTTTCTAGAGAAATTTATAGTTCCTCCATTTGCAACCATCACTTGAAACTCTGGTGCATGATATAGGAAGCAATTGAATTCCTTGGCTATCTTACAATGAATAAAATTATGGGTAATGCCTGAATCAATCAACACTATTACCTTTTTCTTCTTGATATGTCATTCTATCTCGAGAGTTTGAGGAGCGGTAATTCCTACCAATGCATTACAAGAGATGGTCAAATTCATTTATTCTTTCTCTCGAGTTGTTTCCTGGTGTATATCCTCTTCTTTTGATGTTTCTTGTTCCTTTTCTTCCTCCTCTTCATAATATATGTAAAATAATTTATTATCAGCACACTTATGACCTTTGGTGTATTTTCTATCACAACTGAAGAAGAAAAAAATCCCTTTTTCTCTTTTTTCCTCCAATTTTTGTGGTTTCAACCTTGTAGGTTGTGGAAGGCTAGGAGCAGTAACACTTTCATCTTTATATTTGTGAGTGGTAGAATTCCTAGTTGCCATAATTTGTCTTTTAACTTTTCTTGCCACCCTGAATGCCTTCTCCACTGAATTAGGTTCCCAATGTGAATGTCATGTTGGATTTTATCCTTTAAGGTCCCTATGAATGCATCAATCCTATGCTCCTCTCGAATATCCTATGCTCCTCTCGAATATCATTTACCCTGATATTCAATTTTTGGAAGTCCTCAATATGCTCCGCCATTGAACCCTTTTGTTTGAGGCTAAAGAATGTATTTCTCTTTGTATCTGAATAATGTGCTATCATTTCCTCCGTAAACATTTACCAAGTGATAAGTGTTTTACATGAAAAAAACTATCGATACCATACAACCTGATTGGGTTCTAAATATAAATTTGCAATGCATAACTTTTGTGTGTGTTGCACATTAAGGAGATCAAAATATTTCTCCATATGTAGTATCCATGTTACCGAATCCTTTCCATAAAATTTCCTCGTATTGATATTTGGAATGTGGTGGTTCTTAAACCCAATATTGGACTCTCTAAAATCATAATTCATATTTTGTTTCTCATCCTCGTGATTTTCATGGGTTACCCTGTCACCACCGGGAAGCCTTTCGTGCAACGACTTTGTCAAAACTTCATTCAAACCTTCCATGTCTTCTTTCAATTTATGACTACTATTAAGCCATCCATGTCCCCATTTAGTTCATCTTTGGTTGCTCTTTCTGAGAGAAAAATTTGTTGCACTTGGCCCTGTAATTTTGATATATCATGCTGTAATTCTTCCTCTTCATGCATCATAGTAGAGTTTTATGAGGGCTTAATGGGTGTGGATTTCTTTTTTTTGGGAGGAATATTAGAACCCAATACTCATATATATGCTTCAATATTCTCTTGGAATCACTCGAAACTGATTTTTCAAACAAAATTTATGCAAATTTTAAAAAAATACACACATTTTCTTGATTTTAGGAGCTTGATCTTGCAATGGTTGTAAATATGCAATTTTTTATCTATGTGAAAATTCCACTATTGGAATCCTTCTAGAGAAACTAGTTAAGTTTCTTTTATTTTGTTATATAATCAAACAAAATTATTTATTTTTTTCTACGGTAAATAACGAAACTAACACACTGCAGTCTTCACAAATAAAAAATATTGCAGAAACAAATATACAGTGCATGAAAGAAATAACAAACACATATACACCATTATTTTTCGAAAATGTCCCCAAAAAAACCCAATGTGGGAAAACTAGTTCAGTAGATGAGGGTTTGTATTATTATGCAGTAGTTTCTGAATAAAATCTTGGATGCCTTATTGAAATTTCAATACAGAGAATAATCTGGCGAGAGAGTTAGTGAGATAAACTCACATTGGTACGGGAAGATACGATATTGATCTAACTGAAGATGCGACCTTTGTGTTCTCTCTATACAACTTTGCATAACACTTATATAGTTATTGTGTCACTGTTGTAAGGACTACATCACACCTCCTAGCTAATATTTTGCTGGCTGGAAATTCGATCCTTTGACTTCCCGGTCTAACACCCCGGCTTACAGTACTAGATATCAACTACTCCTCACCAAAACTTTGAACTCCCTTTGAAGCTCTGTGTTGCCTTTGCATGGCCCTACGCTTCCCATCGTAGCTCTTCACTTCCTCTTCTACACCTCTCTCTGCAATGTATTTGCCAGATCAAGAATACTTCCACTGGAAAGCTATCTCTTCCCCTCAATGCAAGAAATATCTCAATCACTTCTCCGATAAATGTTACGTTTCTCTCTTGAGAAAATCAATCTCTTAATATCCATTCGATGTGTCTTCCAAGTGCCCATCGAGCCTCTTCTTATAATATTCTCGTTGAACATTCAAAAACCCAAATTAATTCCTAATCAATGGCTCAAATCATATTGACTTGATCTCTGTATTTTTCTAAAAGATTCACACCCAATTTCATTAATACCCTTTAATTATTTAAATTTCATAAGTTTAGACTTGGTTAGCCATTAAAAATAATTAATTATTTTAATAAAACTATCTCCGAGTGGAATTTCCGAAAAACAATTTCTCGGTCTTAGAAGATGCATGTGTCCTAGCCTCCCTGCAAATTTTGAGGCTCAACGCACATTTGATGCTACCAGAAATAAACACTCCCTATTAGCGAAAAATGTGCTCTAGTAATGCAACCTACTAAAGCATCACCCTGACTCTGTATCATCTCCCTCTGCGTTGTTTATGTCTGACATCACTGCCCACCAACTACTGCGTAAATGTTTCATATGTGTTGCTTTTGACTCTGCATGTTGTTGCCAACTGCATCTGCACTGCAACTCGGTTGCTATTGCAACAGAAAAACATCCAAAATACTGAACCAAATGTGTTCAACATGATGCATCTATCACTGGAATTTTGACTACTGCTAGTCTTTGTGCTAACCCTATGAAGCCTTTGCACTGCTGCAGACTTTGAACTGCTTCCAACTCTGCTATGTATTGCTTAGTCTTTGGTGCTCCTAGCCACTGCAACTGTCACTTCGACACTCCTCTACACCAACTAAACTGGTCCATCTTGCTACTTATGATATGGGCTCCCATAGCAAGGTATTGATCCAAGAGGTGGAATCCTCAAGGATCATGCTCATCTACAACTCTCTGGAACTACAGTAATAGATCACCCCACCTCTCCCCTTGAGGTATGTGGGAAATCATGGTGAACTCCTCCTCGATCCCTATGGTTGCAACCTGTTGATCATGTTTCTCTTCCTTGTCCTTATTTCTGAGAGGACACTGTGTAGCATAGTGACCAAGCTCACCACACCTGAAACATTTCATCTTCGAGACGTCCTTCTTCTGCCTCCACTACTAGTGTTGCCCCTTTAATGCAAAGGCTACATTCTCCTCCTCCTCCTTGGGCTTCGCCCCACTACTGCTATTGCCATCAAGTCTTCACTTTACTAAGTCTCGCCTCATTTATTCCTGTTGAAGAGAAGCCCACATCCCTTCCCAATCCAAAAATATTTCTCTTCCCAAGATACTCTGGATGAAGACTTTCCATTCTTTTGAGATAAAATTCAGGGCCAATCTCACCATCTCCGTAGCCTGAGGCGCTGACCCTACAACTGCCAGGTGATCTCGGAATTCCTGAAGCTTCGAAAGAAACATATTTATCTGCTCCCCCTTCAGCATCCAGATCTCCATTTATCCTACAAGAACATCTTCTGCTACTCAGAAGATCCCTCATACAATGTAGCCAAGTCATCCCACATCTCTTTGGCTATCCCTTTGCCAGGAATTTGAGAAACAATGTGGTCCCTCACTCCGTCGAGGATAAATCTCTTGGATTTTTCCATATCCTTCTTGTAGGCCTTCAATGGATCCAGATATGTTGGAACAACTACCACATTGATGATAAAGGCCTTGAGATCATGCTCATCCAAAAGGAAGGAGATCATTTCCTTCTAGATCACATATTTTGAGGCACCCTCAAAACGATCCTGATGTCTCAACCTGATTGCAACCATCATGCCCAACAAATGTCAAAGTTTTCCTCTAACCCTCTGCACAATCGTTGACTGGCTCTATGCACTCCCTGCAGTACTTAACAAAACTTTTCTCAGCTACTGCTACTTTTGTGTGGGAAATTAGAATTTTTGGGCAATAAATCCTTTGAGGTCAGAATTCCCTCACTATGTTCTTCCCTTCTGAATATTTTCTGAACTAGAAACTGTTGCAAAAAATATGCATCCCAACCGAAGACTTATTTGCGTTGAAGATGCTACGTTGCTCCCTCTGCGGGTGACAAATATCGATCTGGAAAATCTTCCTCTCTATCGACTCACTTAGAGAGAGATTTATCCACGAAAATATTTCCCTCCTAGACTGGACTGCGCAAACCCTCGATTTGTTGACTACGCAGCTCTTCAAGCTCCCTCTTCAGCTCTACTTCTGATCTCTTCTATGATTCACCTGCACTCTGATACCATGTGAAAATTCCACTATTGGAATCCTTCTACAACAACTGGTTAAGTTTCTTCTATTTTGTTATATAACCGAACAATTTTTTTTACTATTTTCTACGGAAAATAACGAAATTAACACACTGAAGTCTTCACAGATATAGAATTTTGTGAAAACAATAAACAACGGAGGAAAGAAATAACAGACAAATATACACCGTTATTTTTGGACAATGTCCCCAAAAAAACCCAATACGGGAAAACCAATGCAATAGCTGAGGGTTTGTATTATTATGCAGTAGTTTCTAAATACAATCTTGGATGCCTTACTGGAAATTTGATATGGAGAATAAACTGGTGAGAAAGTTAGTGAGATAACCTCACACTGGTACAGGAAGATCCGACACTGATCCGACTGAAGATGATACCTATGTGTTGTCTCTGTGCAATGCGTGCATCACACTTATGCAATTATTGTGTCACTTCTGTAAGAACTGTGTCACACCTCTTGACTGATCTTTTGCTAGCCGAAAACTTGATCCTCTGACCTCCTGGTATCACACCCCAGATTCTGGTACTAGATCTCAAATTATCCTCAGCAAAATTTTGAACTCCCTCTGAAATCTCGGCTTTGCCTCTCTATAGCCCTACATGACCCAATGTAGCTCTACGTTGCCTCTTATACACCTTTCTCTGCAATGTTTGAACTGGATGAGGAATACTTCCACCAACAAATTACATATTCCACCGATAAATTATCTCTGCCCCTCAATGAAAGAAATCTCTCAATCACTTCTCTGGCAACTACTGTACTGCTCTCTTGAGAAATTTGATCTCTTAATATCCAATTCGATGTGTCTTCCAAGTGCCCATCGAGCCTCTTCTTATAATCTTCTTGTTGAACACTCAACATCTCAGATTAATTCTTAATAATTGGTTCCAAGCATCTTGACTCACTCTCTGTATTTTTCTTGAAGATTCACACCCAATTTCATTAATACCCTTTAATTATTTTAATTTCCTAAGTTTAGACTTAGGCATCCATTAAAATAACTAATTATTTTAATAAAAATATCTCCAGGTGGAATTTCCATAAACATTTTCTGGGTCTTGGAATATGCATGTATCCTAGCCTCCCTGCAAATTTTGAGGGTTAGAACACATCTGATGCTACCAAAAATCAACACTCCAAGGTCAGAATTTAGGTCTTGTTATATCCCTTTGAATCTTCTTTCCAATGCCACAAGTCAAACCAATATTAGATTATTCAATATAGAGTTATGCCAAATCTCCCACGAAGTCCTGATTATGGACTTGTTCAGTAGAGAGAAGTTGTGCAGGATTCCACATGTCACTATTTCAACATTTGACCCTAAAATTACTACAGGATGAACTACAATCTATTTACTTTCAACCACTTTTCACAGATTTCAAATCCGATGTCTGAAATGAAATTTATGACAATTTTCCCTAGGTCACATATTTGAGATGAAATTATGGACCCTACAAACACCCTAAATTCCTCGAATCATATCTATGAAAATATATTGAACCAAGATCTAAAATTAGTATATGAGGTTCATAAATATTTTGCCTCCACTTGGTTGCAATTTCAGCTTCTGAAAATTTGTAAAATAAAAATTATAGAAAAAATTCAAAGATGACCCATTTGAAGAAGAGAGACCATAGAATCCAAAGTTCTGATACCAAATTTTATGCAACCAACTCACAAAATAGAAGAAAATATAGATCAATGACTTAAAAAATATCCTCTTCTGAGGGGGAAACCTCCTTTAAATTACATAAGTGAACAATTCTTGGATGATTCAAATGAAAAAACCTCCTTTCTATATATAGGAGTCTAAGGGGTCACAATATAATTAGAGCCAAAATACTGTAATTGCACAAAAATAACAATAGTGGCCTTTTATGGGGCACAATAATAACAATATGGAGACTACATGGATACAAAAATAACAATAAGGGGGCTACAGTAACCATAACAAAAATGGAATACACTAGTATTATAGGGACCTAACATTTTGACTACATAAACTCTTAACTAGAGCTACAATATAGAATATTATAAAGTATTTTATGTCATAATCACGTGGCTAGCCCCTTTTCCATGAATAATTGGAGTTGACATGACATCCTCCTAAACTATAGGCGTGAAAACAAGAAATTCAACTTCTGACGGGCATAACTTTTGCATAGAGACTTCGATTGATGCGCTTCTTGTGTTGTTGGAAAGATATTTATGTAGAATAACATGAAATGGTGCCACGCTAATTCAATAAAGTTTTACACCCAAAAAATATCATTTGATACCTCAAAACTCTCCTGGAATGTTTCAGACTCCATTTTTCCAAACAGGGTCCCACTGGTAAAAACTATCTCGTGAGCTGATTCCTCCACTTTTTCCTCTCCAAATGCATCGATATGGATTCCAAATAAAATAATTATCCAATATGGATCACACCTCCCCATTTTGGGAAGATTTTATTCCCCAAAAGCTTCTTCCCTACACCAAATTTCCCTGCAACCTTGGAGGTGTGAGCCTCTCTAATCAACTATAATCACTCACATGTAGGAACACATAGCTTATCTAGCGCGTAGATTAACCCATCCTGGGGATGGTAAGTCAATGGTGTTATCACCATCATGCACATGAACCTGACTTTGCAATTGCTGATACACATCCTTGAAGTTCTCATCCTCTAAATATGCCTCGCTATATGCATCAAGGGGTAATGGATCCATGTGCATAAGAGTCCCCAAAATTGTAATCTTCGATGTGGGTGGACATGAAAGCATGTCATCCAACTTCTTTGTGCTTTCCTTTCTTATATTTGATCACCGAATGAAACTGTTGTAAAAACCCCATCCACTTGTAATATTTGGTCTGTTGTAGCTTAATCTGGGCTTGAAAGTACTATAACAACTAGTGATCTGTGCGGATTACTATCTCCTTTCCCATCATATAGTGCTTCCACTTCTTCCCATCTTGGACCATGGCATAGAGCTCCTTGTCGTAGGTAGGGTAGTTAAGTACTGCCCCATGAAATACTTCATGGTAGCATAAATACCTTCCTCCCTACATCAAAACAAATCCCATGGCATACCAACTTGCATATGTTTCCACTTCAAAGGACCATTGCAAGTTTGGTGATGCTAGAACTAGTGCTTGACTTATCTTCTTTAAATCCTCAAAATCCCTCTACTAAAATTTTCTCGACTGGAAAATCTTGCCACTTGTTATTATGGTGTGGATATGTGCTGCTACCATTGAAAATGAGGCTATGAATTTCCTCAAGTACTATGTTGCCCGAATGAATATCCTGATCTTAGAAATATTAGTAAGCATCGACCATTTCATCGTGGCCTCCATCTTGCAAGGATCTACATTTATCTCTCCCCCACTGATCACATACCCCAGATACACCAAAGGTTGTTGTTCAAACTCACACTTATTGAATTTTTTTAGCAACTGGTACTTCTTTAATGTTTCTAGCACCTACGTCAAATGTGAAATATACTCCTCCCGGGTAGCCCTATATACTACTATATCATCCAAATATACAATAAAAAATTAATCTATAAAATGGAGTAGTACATCATTCATTAATATCATAAACGTAGATGGTGCATTACATAGACCAAATGGCATGATTAACTAATCATACAAACTGTGCCTAGTTTTGAAGACAGTATTCCAAGTGTCTTTTTCTTTGAATCAAACCTGGTGATATCCAAACTTCAAGTCCAAATTGGTGAAGTATTTTTCTTGTTGCATCTAATCCAAAAAATAATTTTTCCTAGGCAGGGGATATCTATTTTTTAGCATGATTTTGTTCAACACCCTATAATCTATACACATCTGCCAAGTCCCATCCTTCTTCAGCACAATGATGATGGGTGACCCACATGGTATACTCAGTCGAATAACACCCTATTCCAACAACTGTTGCAACTGTTTCTTCACCTCACTTTCTTCGATAAAAATTTCCTGTACAACCCAATATTTGTCAATGGGGATTCTGTCAATAGCTAGATCTCGTGCTCCACTTCTCTCTTAGGTGGTAACCTTTTAGGCTCCCAGAACACATCTTTGTATGCCTGTAAAAACTCAAAAAATTTTGTTTCTATTTCTTAGTACACCCCTCCGAGATGCATTTCCTCTTATTGACTCCTTTGCAAACTAACTTTCTGTTAAAAACAATAAAACATACTTCTTTCAGGAATAATCAATTTCTTGGCTTGGTTGGCACTTGCTAATTAAATTATTGACTTTCCTTTTTGCGCATTGATGATGGACGATTTCCATCCTTAATGAATTGGTATTGGTTAGCTCTCCTCATGAATATTGCATCTCGCATGCGCATGGATGGACTCCCAAACATGACTCCACATACATCAAGGGGAACCACATCTAGATCTACTTCATCAATAAAATTAGCACTAATAGCAAGTATAATTTTACACTATTTTGTTACCTTCAAATATGAATCCTTATTTACCCATACCAATGGATATGGGTTTGAATGATCATGAAATTCTAGCCCCAACTGCTTGACTAGCTCTGATGCAATGAGATTTTCCTGTGATCTTGATTCAAACAGAGCATCAATCGTTGTCTTCTTGACCTGTATCTTTATCTGGAAGAGTTTCTTCATTTCTTTCTTGTCTTATTACTGAAGGCTACTCACATTCACCTCCTTCTACACTAATGTATAGAAAATATTCTCCTAAACATATGAGTTGATTTCAAATCAGTTGCTCAAATCCATGGCCATGTGATTCTTATTCTTGTTATCCTTCTTCTTTTTCTCTGGATTTAGCTCTGGATGCAACTTCCAACACTTCTCCTATGTATGGCCATCGATGTTGCAGTGCTTTCAAGGATCTTTTCACTGGTGTGTTGTGGTTGTCATCTTCTTATATTCCCCCCCTTTCTGCTTCTTATTCCCCTACTTAGAAGTGTCTTATTTCTCCTTCTGCTTCGATCCACTTGATTATGCTCTCTTCAGGCCTATGTTCTCTAGGTATTGTGCCTGTACACAAGCCTCGTCCACCGATTTAGGCTTAAAAAACATCACCCTCTCGCACAGATGGGAGTTCATACCCCCAAATAATTGAGGAGTACATTTGGGTTCTTTGGAGGGATACCCAACACGATTTGACCTGAATTTTTCCTGAACTAATGTCACTGGATCTACTGGTCCTCCACGTACCCAATGGGATAAAACTATGACTTAATGAGGGTTTTAAAATCTTCCCACTTAGTCAATGGAGGTTCTCCCTCCAACCTCAAGGTTTCTATGTGGCTCTCCCACCAAGTCAGTGCATGGCCCTCTAATTTAAGTTGCGTGAATGAGATATTTTTCCCTTCCTGTATTTGATGGAAACTAAAATAAACTTCCAGTTGCTGCAACCAATTGTTCATCTTTAGAGTGTCAATATTATCATGGTACGACTTGATATCAAATTTTTCTTCAATTTTAAATAGGGACTGTGATTGGTTCACGATACTCAAACTGGGTTGATCTTTTTTGGGTCCTTTCTTTGACTGGCTCTCTGTTTCTCCCCAATCTTCTGATCCTCGTTCTGATTTTTTATTTGCATTCGAATCCCCTCTTCTCCAAATATCCCCAAATTTCTATTCAAGTTCTGCATTAGGAGGCTTACATTACGGTTGATATAATCCACGACTTGTTGTTCAAGAAACATCAACCTCACCTCTGCAGGATCACGAGGTTCATTTACAAATTCATCACACATGATTAAGGTTTTATGATTTTCGGCCCTGCCGATCTAAATCCCTGCAATCTCCACAAAATACCCAAAGAAAGTTGCTTTGATACCAAATGATCCGTAAAATGCCATGGATATTCCATTGGACATTTCATTACAACATATTTGATAATAATATATTAAAATATTGAGATTTTACACTATTACATTTTTATTAAAATTCTATATTTGTAGATTTAACTGTAATTTGTGCATGCATACAAATGGAAATTATGTAGAAAATTATAGAACAAAAAAATAATCTCACACACACACATAAGACACAAAATATGCTCTTTGGGAAAACCTTTAGGGAGAAAAACCTAGCTCAAAGGTGAGGCTGCTTCTATCTCTTTCTCTATTTAGAAATATGGATGTGGGTACAAAGAAGTAATGCCTATGGCCCATGGGCCACTATAGTGCATAAATCCCCTCTGTGTACTCTACCTCATATCTCTCTTGGATATCTTTGCTCAACTATGGAACACAATTATCTCTAAATAATGGAATTCATATTCCTCCTAATGCCCTGGTTATAACACATAATAATAACCTACTAGTGGTTACTTTTTACTACATCAACTCTTAACTAGAGCTACCCCTTTTCCATGAATAATGGGGTATGATGAAACCTCCTCTCGAACTATAGGTGTGAAAATAGGAAGGTCAACTTCTGAGTGCCATAACTTTTGCATACAAACTCTGATTGATGCGATTTTCTTGCGTGGCTAGAAATATCTATGTGCATAGAATAGGATGAAGTGGTTCTACCCTAAAGAGACAAATTTGTAATCCCCAAAAAACATTGTTCCATGCCTCAAAATTCTCCGGGAAGGTTTCATATCCCGTTTTACCAAACTGGGTCCCACCAGTAAAAATGGTCTCGTGAGTTGATTCCTCCACTTTTTCCACTCCAAATGCATCGAGATGGATGGAAAACAATATAATGATCCAATCCAGATCAAAATAATACGTTTCCAAACATTTTATGTAAATTGTGTACACACATTAGATACAATTACTTTGAGTAACCAATGTAATCTAAATGTTCCCCCCATGATTATCCTTGTAATGTCATTTGTCTAATGAGTGTATTTAACATGAATAAAATGTGTTTCCTTGGAATCATGATACATTTTTGTAGGGGGAAATATAGTAATTAAATCCATAGTTACTGCCTCCTAACAAGATTCCAAATTTGGAAAATGATGCAATAAGCTAGTGGGATGTTGAGGTTCAACCTTAACTTGCTTACACTTCACATATTTTGTGATGTAATTTGCATATAATATATAACAAGATTGTTCATCCTAAGCTAAACATGTTGCTTTCTTAATATAACAATAATTTTCTAATAGCATGGATGTCCAAAATATGGTATTCTATAGGTTTCATCCATGATAATCCTTCACAAATATGAATATTTACAAATAAACATTATATTTTTATAAATATGAATCTAGTTGATAGCCTTCATCACTATTTTCCAATTTACTTTTTTTCAATCCATTCTTCACTTAGGTATAATGTTTATATTTAGCATTGGAATCAATAACTTTCCTCTTCAAATCTATTTGGAAAATGATAAAAACTACCACATGTATTACATGTGTTTTCTTGCTAAGAGCATCAACATTTTATTTATTATTTTCCCTTTATGTTTTTTTATCTCGAAATCAAATTCACACAAGAATTCCAAACATATAGCTTTCCTTGAATTTATGCTTGGTCACTAACACAAATACTTTAGACCATGATGATTAGTTATAATCTTAATTCTATCACCCATTAAATATTTCCTAAATTTTAAAAGAATCTACTATGTAGTAAGTTCAAAATCATGAATAGAATAGTTTTTCTCATTTATTTTAATGTTATTGATTCATAGAAAAACACATGATTATCTTAAACAAGTACCCCTCCAATTCCTTGAGCACGTGTGATCCAGGTGGATATTGTTGGCCACGCACCTATTCCACCTATACCTTCAATCAGTTTCATCAATTTCCTTATTTATAGCATCATTTACTATTTTTAAGAATTTTTCGGGCCTGAACTTTCGGAGCAGTTTTGACCCCCTAAACGACATTTTTTTGAGGTACGCAACAAGTCTGTATCCATAGGTAGGGGTCTATAGAAAATGATTTAGTACTCAGAGAGATATTTTAGATGATGTTGTATGCACCAAACAGAGATAATATGACCAATTTACAACCCTGGGAAGTTGGTTGCCAAACTAACCCCAACGAGGCCCTTTAGGGTTTAGGGTTTTCCCATGTTGTTCAATAATAAAGAGGCCCTTGAGCCTCATTATAACACATTTTAGAGGCATGTAGCCGCCACATCTCTTCTCAGAGATAAGCTATCATCGCCTGAGCTAGTTTATTTCCATTAATGTGCATGGATTAATGTATTAATCCATCCTCCTTGTATTATATTGTGTTCCTTCATAATTCCAGATCAGTGGTATCAAAGCGTTATTCTCTTTCTTGGTATTTCCTTGCATTTCCCCAATGAAATCAAGGTATAAGGAGTTAGGGCCCGATCTCTTTGAACCTTTGCAAGATCAGCCTCACAAACCCCAATTATCTCCCATGGTGGAATAAAAGAAATACAAGGGAGTAGGAGATCCTATCAAATTATTGCTCGAGGAGGCCCTCAAGAAATAGAGGAACGTGATTATGGATAACTTTGCCTGGATCCTTTGATGAATACCCATCGACGACACATCTTCATTCAACAGCCACTCTGGAGGCGCCGCTCCTTTTAAGGTACAAGTTAATTTTGAAATTCTCATATTTGAGGGCAAAAGAGATGCAAGACATCGTATATAGATGGATGAATCTATTAAAATGATATTTTTCAGTTCATGACTTTTCCAATAGGGAAAATATTCCTTTTTCACTCATTAAATACGCTCCCCATGTCAAGGACTAGTGGGAAACCTACTGTGAGAAAAAGGACAAGAGAGAATCGTCCATGTTCTCGGCCGCACCCACTCGGAATTCTTTACAAGACTCCATCAAGAAAAAACATTACCTAATGGGGAGATATGAGGAAAAGTACATACAATGGACTATGATGTGAAAATAAAAGGATCAATATGTGCATGAGATGACGAATTTGTTCCATACCATGCGCACAAAGTTGGGTATCAAATATTAGGAGAAACACTTGGTGCTTAAGTACTGTAGTTGCATGCACAGATACATCGAGGAGGAAATGGAGTTCCTCGACATCTCCTCGCTTGGTGCAGCATAAAGGTATGCTTCCAAGATTGAGCATAAATTCAAACAGAAGAAGCGAGACTTTGAATCTGTGAATTAGAAGCAAGGGAATTGCGCCCCAAACCGCAGAACAAAGGATAAAGCCAAGCAGGGCAGCCTAGGAAATCCCTCGAAGACGCAAGTGAAGAAAAAAACCATGAAGCCAAAGAAGGACATGAGAAAGTGGTGTGAGTTCCATAAGAGCTACACTCACAACACAAGTGAGTGTTAGGCCAACCAGTCACTGGTAGCCAATCTGAAGGCTTCTAAATCAAATGCATGTTCCAACTCTGAGTTAGAACCCAACAAGGGGAATGAAAAATGGAATCAGATTATCGATGCAGATCCCAGTTCCACCATTGACACCACTAATATCTAGAAGGAGGAACCAAAATATTCATAGGAGGGGAAGCAACTCTTCTTTTCCTATATGTGGGTGAAGGGTTCCCCACTGCTGTTCATTGTTGAAAGTGGGAGCCAAAAGAACCTCATTTCAGCAGAGGTCATGAAGCAGTTGGGCCTATCAACCATACCACATCCACAACTGATGACCATACACCATCAGGTGGCTTCACCAAGGATTGGATCTCCATGTCAGCGAGTAGTGCCGCCTTCCCTACATCATCAAGCCCTTTAAGGATGAGGTATTATATGATATTTCTCCTCTTGAAGTTTGTGATGTATTATTAGGCCAACTATACTTGTGGAAATGATATATTGTGTATGATTCTAGTCCTCCCATTATTATTTTTACTTTGGGTAATAAGTTGTACAAGATACTAGAGGTAGCACCACCTACCTCCATTTCTTTGATCATTGCAAAGTAATGCAGTAAGCTCATTTCCAGAATCGAAATTTTTTTTTTTCCTTATGATCCACCCTCAGGGATAAAATAAAACAACGGCCACAACCTCCAAACAAGTCTCCTTCGCACGACACAACATATGGACAAGTTCGTGGAGGAGTATGAGGACATCTTCACCTCACCCATAGGGGTGCCTCTGCACTATTAGGTCAAGCACTCCATCGATATGATTCTAGGTGCACTACTACCCAATGGACCAATCTATCGATGATATGGTCTTGAGAACGATAAAATAGAGGAAAATTAAGGAACTAATGCAAAAAGGTCACATCCGACTGATTTCATCGCCCTGTGGGAGCCCGATCGTGTTGGTGCAGAATAAGGATGGGACTTGGAGACTATGTATTGAATATCGAGCGTTGAACAATATCTCTATCCATAATAGGCAGCCGCTCCCACATATTGATGAACTTCTAGACCAACTCAAGGGGGTGAAATAGTTCAGCAAGATTGACTTGAAGTCCGATTATCACCGTGTACCAATTGAACCCTTTGATGTGTGGGAGAATTCCTTCAAATCCAAGAAAGGCCATTTTGAATGGTTGGACATGCCTTTCGGGTTGAGGAATGTTCTTGCAACCTTCATGAGGTTTATGGACAACATCTTGTGGCCATTCACCAACTCATTCGTGGTGGTGTATTTGGATGAAAACTTAATCTTCAGCCATATTTGGGAAGAGCACATCCACCACATCCGAAAGGTCCTCCAAACACTGATGCAACACAAGTTGTGTGTTAGAGAAATCCACTTTTGGCATGACCGAGGTTCAATATCTAGGATACATCATTGATGAGAAGGGTGTTCATGTTGACCCAGCCAAGATGCAGGTCATTCAGGATTGGCCAGAACCAACCACTCTAATAGAGCTCAACTTTATGGGTATTGTCAATTTCTACTGTAGGTTTGTGTTGGGGTTATCTCATATCAGTTTTCCTTTGAGTCAAGTCACCAAGAGAGGAGTGAAAGAAAAATTATTTTGGTCCAAATGTCAATAGAAGGCATTCGCATAGTTGAAGCATCGTCTCTGCTCTGCACCAGTGCTCACACTACCAGAATTGAAACAACCATTTCAGATCAAGATAAATGCCTCTGACTATGCTATTGGGGTAGTTCTTACTCAATAGGTGCATCCAATGGCATATCACAGTGACACACTTTTAGACATAGTTCGGAAGTATCCCACCTATGACAAAGAGATGTATTCCATTGTGCAGGATTGGCGACAATAGAAGCATAAATTTTTGGGGAAGGAAACGATCATCCACATAGATCACTGACCCTTGCAGTTCATACAGACACAAGGGAAGTTGTAGAATGATCACCATAAAAAATGGTCCACATACCTACAACATTTCCATTTGAACATCAAGTACAAGAAGGGTAGCACTAATAATGTTGCAGTCTTCCTCAGCTGACCGCCGATCATGGTGCTAACCATTATGCTCGACTCTTGTGGGCACGAGACTTTGGGTTGGCCACATCTCTACAAAAGCGATCCAAAATTTGGAAACACATACCATATGCTCCTGGAAGGTAAGAAAGTTCTATATTTTCACCTAAAGGATGCACTATTATTACACCTAGGACACCTCTTTTTTCCTTCAAGTGAGTGTGCCAAGATGATTTTGGAAGCGCACTATAGTCAGGTCATTGGACATTTCAAGGTCGAGAAAACAATGGTAGTACTACAGAAGTATTTCTATTAACAAAACCTTCGACAAGATGTCGGGAAGTGCATCAAATCTTGCACTGCCTGTGCCATTGCCAAAACTACCATAAAAAAGAAAGGCCTATATACTCCATTTCCTACCCCTAATCAACCTTGGGAATCCATCTCCATGGATTACATGTCGGACCTTCCTTATACCAAGCATGGAAACAACTTCATTTTTTTGGTCGTTGAAAAATTCTCTAAGATGGACATAATGGTGGCCTGAAAGAATAATATCACAGTAGAATCCGATGTTAAAATCTTATTTGAATGAGTGTGGGTATACTTTGTGTTCCCACTTTCCATTATCTAAAATCGAGACAAAATTTTCCTCTGTACATTTTATTCAAGTCTCTGGTTGATGCTCAACACCAAACTCACTAAGTCCATAGCTTTCCACGCCCAAATTGATGGCCAGACAGAGGTCGTCAACAAGATGATTGTACACATTCTACGCCTGTAAAAATTGAAGAATCCATGCACATGGGATGAAAGCCTCCCTTATTCCCAACTCAAATATAACCGGGCTCTCCATAGCTCAAACACAACCCATTTTAGGTGGGCTTGGGATTCCATCCACTATGTCCCATTGATGTGGTCATACCATTTGCAGCTACTCATACAAATTCGGGTCATGTCTAGTACGAAGCCGACAAGGAGAACAACATCATTGAGCGTATTCAGCACATCCTCCAACAGTCCCATGACATATTGGAAAAATCCAATGCTAAGTACAAGCATCTACATGATCAACATCAAGTGCCACACATTTTCCAGGTGGGCAACAAAGTTTGGCTAAATTTGCAGTAGGAGTACCTCTTTGGACCCCACCGCAAGGTTCAACCGCTCTAATATGGTCCATACACCATCACCAAGGCTATATGGAACAATGCCTTCAAGATTAATATTCCACCATTCCTTGGTATGCACCTAGTGTTCAATTTGGACCATCTTCGACCCTACTTTCCACGATTACTAGACACATTCGACATTGTAGAACAAATCACACCAATATAGTTAAACCCAAACTACATGGAACAAGCCACAACTGATTAGACCATGGACACACATATCAATATCATCAACTAGAATATAGACTAGTAATTAGTTGTGCAATCCTAAAGAACCCTTAATGAATTTCTTATAATAAGAAAAGAGGCACATGGAAGATATTACATTCCTCAAAGTGGCCTCAATATGTTGTGGAACCATGGATGTCCCTTCTTATAAATAGTGTGACCCAAATAATGTTTTTTCTTCTTGTGAAAATGATATTCATGATATATTCATGCTAGAGAACATGATATAGTCTTCAAGCTTGGGTCCAATATCGTTTTTTGAATCTTATAAGGAATACATTCAATTGGCATCCTTTTTTGAAGCATTTATTTAGCTACGGGATGAAATATTCTCAATAGAAATTGAATTTTCCATTCCCTTACCATCCTTAAGTTTAAACTTAATCCCCTTCTTTTCCAAATAAGTAATTAGTTGTGCAATCCTAAAGAACCCTTAATGAATTTCTTATAATAATAAAAGAGACACATGGAAGATATTACATTCCTCAAATTGGCCTCAATATGTTGTGGATCCATGGATGTCCCTTCTTATAAATAGTGTGACCCAAATAATGATTTTTCTTCTTGTGAAAATGATATTCATGATATATTAATGCTAGAGAACATGATATAGTCTTAAAGCTTGGGTCCAATATCATTTTTTGAATATTATAAGGGATACATTCAATTGACATCATTTTCTGAAGCATTTATTTAGATACAAAATGAAATATACTTAATAGAAATTGAATTTTCCATTCCCTTACAATCCTTAAGTTTCCATATTTTTCAAGTTAATATAAAAAAAATTAAAAATTAAAAATTAAAAAAAATAAATAAAAAAGAAAACAAAAAATTGGTAGCAATCATTTTAACTAGACATGTCAAAATATTTATATTTACTAATTTTCAAATCCCATTAGGTTCTAATGAACATCTCTCCACCATTTCACTAAATTTTCTCTTGGTTCTAATGGCTAACTTAACCAAGAAAGACCCCATATGCTTACACTTCTTAAGAACATGAGATTCAAAAATTCTAGGAGCAAAATAGCTATG
The DNA here is from genome assembly GCA_034641835.2 of Pinus albicaulis. Classification (NCBI taxonomy): domain Eukaryota; kingdom Viridiplantae; phylum Streptophyta; class Pinopsida; order Pinales; family Pinaceae; genus Pinus; species Pinus albicaulis. The sequence goes on along the minus strand of CM076576.1, from coordinate 862,548,297 downwards.
ATTAGAACTATGATCACTTAAAATGGAAACAAATTTAGTATTAATCTTAACTTTAACCTAAACAAAAAAAATTAGTGGTTTTTCTACTGGTATTCTAGTACAACATATATCCTAGGAAGAATCATTACCACATTGTCAAGTGTTATATCCTCTTAAATGTTATGTACATTTATGACATTACCCTTGAAATTTAGATATTTTATGAGTACATTATATTCTCCACATATATCCTAGGAAGAATCATTACCACATTGTCAAGTGTTATATCCTCTTAAATGTTATGTACATTTATGACATTACCCTTGAAATTTAGATATTTTATGAGTACATTATGTTCTCCAAATCCCTAGTGCTGAAGAATATCCCTTCACTACCCTCCTACCAATTAACTTAGATTAAACTCACTTTATTCTAGTTGATGATATATTGAATTTTTGTAATGGGGAGGTGTGAACCCTTTCTTTCTCTAATAAAACTTCTCCTTATTAATTTGACTCCATGTATTTAGTAATTTTAGCTTGTTTTTATCCAATTCATAGAAATATATTGATTGTTTTGTATAGCCTCATCTAGGTTTTGAGATTCATCAAACTCAATTATTTTATTATAAGATTGAGGAAATTCACTTAGGAAATGTTGGATTTTCACCTTTTTCATCTCTAATGAACTTGACATGTCTTAACAATTCCAAGTATTTATTTTCATATTAATCCATGGTAATTTGGCCCAACTTTAGCTCATGGAATTTCTTGATTTTACAATTATAATATTTAATAGAGATATGTTTGCTAAGATTTATTTTTGAATTACTTCTATGCATTCTTCTTCTTATCGATTTTATTAACTTGTATGAGATGCTCCAACTAAATTGATGCTACACCTTGTAAGCTAAATATGGGATCTCTTTCCTTTAAGTTTTCAAACTAATCATGGATTTGAAAGTCTTTTCTCATAGAAGCCAAGCCTGGACTTATTGACCTAATTTTCACTTCATCAAATGGGAGGTTTTTTCCTTTCAAAACTATACATGTAAGTTATCTTAAAAAAGTATCTCCCTCTTATGGTTGCTAAAATAAGATCTTAAATTTCATAATGAGTATTCAAAGGAAAATGAATACTAGCAAAGGATTCTAAGGGCATATATGTCCCATCCTAGAGGATTTTCTAATACTATGGGACCTTTTGAGAGAATAACTCTTGCTTCTAATACTGTAGTTTGAATTCCATCCTTGATGTAATTTTATCTATATGCCTATCAAGATTTAAAGCATGGTTACATTCAACTAGTTCTACTATTCTTGGGCCTTCATTAGTCTCTTATATATGCTTTGTAGATTTTAAGCTCCACCCTTAATCTCCTCCATATCTTTGTAATATCTAGAGGTTTCTTCCTAGTGCCATTGGAACTTTCTTATATAATATCATTGTGCATGTTATACTAAAATTATAGACCCATTGACATTTATATTCCCTTCACAAAATAAGGAATTTGATCCAAAATTTTCCCATTTTAAATAAAATCATCCTAAAATATTTCAACCAAAATTTTTTCACCCCACATTATTTGAAATTCATACAATCTAATGATTTTTTGGCTCAATAAACACCCAAGCTCCAAAAATGTGCCCAAAAAAAAGTCCATTAAGGGTAATAAAGAAAAAGCGGAAGGAATAATGGATTTTCTTTTAATAAAAACATCCTTTCCTATTTTGGAGCAATTCAATACGTTGAACTTCCGGTATTCCTTCAAACCATTAGGGTCTTACCAAGCATTGATATTTTTAATTTTTCCACATCCAATTAAGCTCCACCAAATATCAATATTTGATACTTATCTACAACCATCAAAGCTCTTCAAAAATTTGATCTTCTCACTCATTTGTGGCCAAAAAAACCCTTCAAACTTTTAATCTTTTAGAATCATCCACAAATAAGGGATATAAAACATCTTAACTTGTCCACAATAAACATAACCTTTTCAAACATAGTTTTTTCAAAGAGGCTCACAAATACCAAAAACCTTTCAAACTTTGATTTTTCAAAAAGGCCCAAATCTACTAGAAATCCCTCAAATTTTAATGTTCTTAACTTCTCCATAACCAATATATATTTTTAAATTGTGATCCTTTTCCATTAATTATCGACCATAGAAGGTTTTTCAATGAAAACCAATCTTCTAAATAGGCCCACAACTAAAAGGGTTTTTTGAACAAAAGAGTGTGGAAATTGTTGGAATCCATTTGAGATTTGATTTTGTTTACAAAATTGTTAGCCGCTCACATCCAAGGGTAACTAGAGGATGATTTTATCCTATGATACCAATAATAGATATAAATTCCATAAATTAAATCCATGGTTCTCCATATATAATTATTCCATGATGCTTCCTACACATTGCTAAACTCACTCACTTTTGATGATTATGGTCCCTAAAATAAATGGCATACATTTTTTGATTTCTTCATATTAAAAGTTAATTGATTATCTATTTTACATAAAAATAGTGACCATTGGTAGTGTTATAAAATGGATCATGATGCTTTAAATTTGTATATTTCTTGTTTCACCTTGGTGGTCACTATCATCTCCTAGATAAGTGTTTCCACTCCTAGGAATAATTCATAATAGGGAGAATTGATAGGTGTATCATGTCCATGTCCCCATCCATACTTAAAATTTTACATCCTTCCTAATTAAAATTGAACCACTCATGGGTTGGTGTCATATGTCACACATATTTCAAGTTTATTAATCCTATAAGAAAAATAAGATATAATTATTGATGTTTATGTGAAAACTCTTTGAATTGCTAGGGAGCTCCTGCGCCTGAACCCAGCTCGGCCCCTCGGCCCTCCTCGGCCCTTCGGCTACTTCGGCTACTTGCGCCCTCCTCGGCCCCTCGGCCCTTCGGCTACTGCCTCTGTTGATCGCGATCCAGCTCCATCATGGCCACTCCAGAGTCCTCCCGGGAGATGGACGTCTCTTTGATCCAGGCCCGAGCCTTCTCGGATCTTATTAGCTCCTTGGCTCCTTCACGACCTAGACCAGCGATATCCAAATTCGTAAAAAAGCTTGAAGGCTTACACGAGGTTGTTCTCCCTCCCTCTCTCCCTCGTATGACTACTCTTTCTTTGGCAGAGAAGGGATTAATAGGTAAATTTAAAGGACTCTGGCCCTCTCCGAAGATGGTACAACACTGGGTTGAACGCAACTGTTCAGACAAGATCAACGACAAAATCTCCATCCGATTTTGTGGAATGGGATATTTTACCTTTCACTTTGAAACTAAAGAAGATAAAGATCTGATTTTCAGAAACAGACCCTATTTCATGGACACCAGGGGCTTGTACCTCAAGAAATGGACACCGGATTTTGATCTTGAACTCGATGTTCCAAATTCAGTACCTGTTTGGGTGTGCCTTCCACACCTCCCCCTTCATTGTTGGGGGGATGAATCAATAAAAGCTATCAGGAATGCAATTGGAAAATTCATTGATCGAAGTGAACCAAAGGATAACATGCAAGCCTGCGTCAGGACTTGTGTCGAAGTGGATTTGGGCAAAGGTCTCCCTGAGGCCATCAAATTAAAATTCAACGAATGGACACACATTCCGCAGATTGATTATGAGCAGATCCTGTTCAAATGTAAGGTATGTCATGAATATGGTCACTTTTCTAATCGTTATTCAAAATTTATTGATGTTGAAACCCCAGAGACGGATCAGCAATGGGAAACTATTAAAATAAAGAAAACCAATCCGAATCCTAAGAATGTCTCCCCGGCTTCTCCCCCTTCCCAAAGTCTAATCCCTTGCCCTCTTCTTCACCCTTGATCCTAGATCCATGCAATCCCTCTACATCTTCCACTCCCCCCAACTCGCTGGAGCAATCCAGTCCTTTCTCATCCATCTCCCTCCCTGTTGAAGACCCTCCCCTTACCACTCCTCTCCCTTAGCATGTCTCCCCTCAAATCCCGCCCTCCATTCATGACCCTCCCTCCTCCTCCCAAGAACCCTCTTCTATTCGAATCACCAGGAATTAAACAAAGGAACATGGGGAAAATCTAGAAACTCAAAAAAAGCAGGGCCTTGGAATAAAAAATACAAAGCAGCATCATGATGAAAATGCACAAAAGGATATAGCATTGGGAACACAGAACCCCATAGAAAATTACATATTGGGACAAAACAGCAAAGACGCAAGGCAAAAGGATCAAGGAGGGAAAGCAACTCTTCGAACAGCCATTTTGCAATAATGAAATTTCTCTCGTGGAACAACAGGGGTTTAGGGCACCCCTCCAAATTAGCAGCCCTGAGAGATCTAACAAATCAAGAGAAACCGGAAATTATCCTCCTACAGGAAACAAAGCAAGGAGAATTGGAAATGAAGGAAATAATAAATAAATAAAAAGCACTACGATGGCTTCCTATCCAAGTCAAGGGGAACCTCTGGTGGATTAGCTACTCTATGGAATTGCAACATATGGAAACAAAAAGACATCATGGTAAATTAGAATTGGCTCAAAGTGACTTTAGAAAACTGCACGGATCAGAAAGAGATCATAGTTTACAATGTCTACAGTCCCAACCATTATAGGGACAAAGAACTCTGTTGGAGCTCCATAAGGGAAAACATGAGCAATGAGTACAACAATAGCATCATAATGGGAGGAGACTTCAACCTTATTCTCCATGCAAACGAGAAAAGAGGAGGTTATTTTAGCCAAGATCCTTCCCGGAATCAGCTTGAAGATATAATGCAAGATCATGAATTGGTGGACATAGCTCCAAAGAATCATAGATACACTTGGAGCAATAAAAGAATAGCCAGAGGCAGCATCATGGAAAGGCTTGACAGAATCCTGGTCGTTGTCACACTTATTTCTCATTACTCCACAGCTTCAGCAAATGTGCTTACTTTTCCAGCCTCGAACCATTATCCCACTACTCTCACCCTTGGATAACACCGCTCTCTTGGGCCCATTCCATTCAAATACAGTACCCTTTGGAATGATAATCCAGATGCAAATTAGCTGGTGCAAAACATTTGGATACAACATGTTGAAGGTTCTCCGAACTTTATATGGGAGACCAAACTAAAGAAAACAAAGATGGCCTTAAAGGACTAGGCCAAAACACATTATAAAGAGCCTGATCAAATCAAGACTGAAATCAAAATCCACTTGGATGAAGTACATGGCAACATTGAAAATCAAGGACTCAACCAAGATATTCACAATCAGGAAAAAAATCTCTATTGGCAGCTCTATCGAGCCAACAGAAATGAAGAAGAGAAATGGCGCATTAAATCAAGGAACTTATGGCTTCAAGATGGTGATAAAAACATAGTTTTTTCCATAATAAAAGCATTGTCCGCAAATTCAAAAACAGCATTGTATCATCATTGATGAAGTTGGCTAACTTCATACAGACAAAGAATCAATTAAAAGTGCGACTACAACACACTTCAAAGAGCTCCTCACTGAGACAAGCATGTATAAAGATTACTCGGATCTGTTGTAGCACCTTCCATCCTTAATCACCAAAGAGATAAACAACGATCTCAACAGAGAAATTGATGAAGAAGAGGTCAAGAATGCAATCTAGACCCTTCATCCAGAAAAAGCTCCTGGACCTGATGGGTTTTCTATCACCTTTTATAGAACATATTGGGATCTTATTAAAAAGGATCTTATGAAAATGATACATTGGATCCAATGCAAGAAAAAATTTGGGGGGTACACTAACTCTACATTCCTTGCCCTTATCCCCAAAGAAAAATACCCTTCCTCCTTTTCTAGATTTATACCCATCTCCCTTTGCAATTCCTCCTATAAGCTCATCACTAAAATACTGGCCACCCGTCTCAAAGCTCATCTTCATAACCTCATCTCGGAAAACCAAGGAGGATTCATATCTCAAAGACAAATATCTGACTCCATCCTCCTTGTACAAGAAGCCATACACTCCAGTTTCTCTAGCAAAGAAAAAGGCTTTATCCTAAATCTAGACCTTGCCAATTCCTTTGATAGGGTCAGGCATTATTTTCTATTAGTTGTGCTCCAAAAAATGGGTTTTGACCAAAACTTCCTTGCCCTTATGAACTCCTGCATCTCAGGCCCCTTGATATATCCTCTCATTAATGGAAGACCTGCTTCTTTCTTTAAATCCACTAGAGGATTAAGGCAGGGTTGTCCTCTCTCTCCCTACCTCTTCATCCTCATGGCTGAATCCTTCAGTAAAGCATTGGAAAATATGAGATGAGTGGGTCTCATCACCGGCATCAAATTTGGAAAAAAAGTTAAAAATATGAAGCATTCCCAATTTGCAGATGATACTTTGCTGATGGGAGGAGCATCCAACATCATTACTCAGCCATTTAAAAATGTCCTGGACAAATTCATGCTCTATTCTAGAGGGTTGATCAATCATCACAAAAGTTGCATTTATGGTTGCAATGTTTCTAATCAAACCTTACACAACATTGCTAATATCTTTGGTGTTCCTTGCAAATTGAAATGGGATCACTTCATTTATTTAGGCATGCCTGTAAGTATCAGTCCTTTGAAGTCTGAAGTTTGGAATGTCACTATCGAAAAAATGAAGAGGAAAGTTCAACAATGGGGCTCATCATGGCTCAATCCTACAGGTTTCATTTTCCTTCTCAAATCTGGACTCTCATCCCTTCCTCTATATCAATTCACCCTCCTTCAAGCTCTCGCCATCATCCATCTTAAAATTGAAGCCATCATCAGGCATTTCCTATGGCAAGGAGGAAAGAATGATAAAAGAAAATATAACCTCGTCAAATGGAGGCAAGTAATACAAGATCAGGAGCATGGAGGCATTGTAGTCCGCTCTCCCAAACTCCTAAACAAAACCTTTGGAGGAAATATTGTCTGGAGGCTTATCAATGGGAACCAAGCTTGGTGGAAAAAATTCCTGGAAGTTAAGTATCTTAATTCCACCCGGCAATAGCTCTTCGATCATGATATTCCTAACAGACCTTGCTCTAAAATCTGGGCTCTTTGCAAAAAATCCATTCCCTTCCTAGCTCAAAACCTCTCCAAAGTTCCCATGGGAGGCAACACCATCAATGATGGAATTGATGGCATTATGGGAAAAATACCCATTATTGACAGGCCTGGTACTCAAAGCATTCTCCTCTTCTTCAGTAGTATGGGTTTAAAATTTTTGAGTCAATTCTCCAAATGGGATAATCAAACTCAAAATTGGATTGGATGGCACTTTCCTAAAGTTCCTTCTCACCTTGAAGATGATCTTAGTAATTTTCAAATCCACCTTCATGGCTCTGCCCCTTAAAAAAAGATAGCATTGACGGATTTTGATGGGACCCCTCTGGATCAACATTCACCATCAAAGCAGCCTATCAGCACCTTTGTAATGACCAATATCCAACACCTATCTGGCCATCATGGAAGGCTTTCTGGAAATCATAAGCTAAACCCAAGATCAAGTTCTTCATATGGCTTCTTTTGAAAGATAAAATTTTAACCTCTGAAAATCTCAAAAAAAGAGGTGTAATAGGACCATCAATGTGTCCAAACTGCCAAAATGTTGAAGAGACGATCCTTCATCTCTTTATCGTGTGCCCCTTTTCTTCTCGTTGTTGGGCTGAGCTCACCCCCTTTTTTCAGCCTTGCTGGACACATCATCGCTCTATTGTTGATGTTCTCCGCTCTTGGAAAAATAGCTTCCCATGGGGGAAAACAAAGAACAAAATTTCGAAGAGAGTATGTGCTTTGTGGAGCATTTGGCTTTCCAAGAATAGGAAGATCTTTAGGAACAAAGAGCCATCCTTCAGGAAAGTGTGCAACAAAACTTGGAGCCTCATCCTTGAAACTGTCTCTGCCAAGAGCAACAGTATCGACCACAGTGAACTTTGTGCGGAGGAAAGGATCTTCTTGGGTGATCTACTGGCTCAAAAAAATAGCAGAAACCCTCTTCCTAAACATCCCTACAGAAAAAACGTAAGCTGGAAGATCAGGTTTAAAGAGGAGGACTTCGCCTATTAGATAAAGAGCAGTTCCAGACCCTCTCTTTTCTTTGACGGAGATTCAAAATCCAATCTGGGCAATGCAGGGGCGGGGGGCATCATAAGGAGTGAAAATGGCATCACTCTCACGACTTTTGAATGGGGTCTTGGAATACTCTCTAATAACAGAGTTGAGGCCTTATCCCTCCTTCAAGGCTTGCATCAATTTAAAAATCACAAAATCACAAATGCTATGATTTTTGGAGATTCCTCCATTATCATCAATTTAATGGTCCATGACCGACCGAATACCAACATCGCTCCTAAACAAACCATCAATAGATGTCGTAATCTCTTGGATGATATGAAGGATGTTTCATTCTTCCATATACTTTGAAATCACAACAAAGATGTTGATCTTCTGGCCAACAGAGCCTGCGCTCGTATCTCTGGGCAATTGCTTTGCAATGATGTTGTAAAGCTTATTCCTCTGCCATGATTTTATTTTCCTATCTGGCCCCTCATAATTTACCTGCAATATTTGTACTCTCCCATCTACCTCACCCGTGATCTTATCTCCTTGGTTCTCCCCCCTAGCTACACTCTTTCTCACGCCCTCTCCTATTTATCCTATCGCCTCCCGCTCCCTCTGTCATTCCCCTCTTTCCTCCTCGAGTTTCTCTTGTCTCCCTCTGCAGACCTCTCCTCTCATCAATTTTTCGTTGGGCCCTTTCTCCTTCAGGCCTCTTCCCCTGTGCTCAATGCCGTCGGACTCTTCTCCTCTCGACCCTCACCTGTTTCTCCTCGTTGTTGTTTCATTCGTTTTTCTCTTGTTATTGCGTCTACGCTATTCTTGCGCTGCTCTGCCTCTCCAAACTCTCCCTACTAAGTTTGAGTGCATTATTAACAGTTACTTCGTACAGAGTTGTGCAAGTGTTTTCAAGATCCTACCCTTCTATAGAGCTTGTTATCAAGCTTTGTATCCCCATTTGGAAACTATCTCCGAAAGCATGGCTTGCAGTGAAGAGTGTCTCCATTGTGTAGATCTTCAAGCTGAGCTCGAACAAATTGGAGCTCATCAAAAGATTCTTGATGCAAAGATAAAAAATGAGGTAAAATTTTTCGATGACAAACATGAAGAAGATGTTAAAGTCTTTTGTCTAGTCAACTTAGTGTTCCTAAATTGATATCATAAATTGTCAACCAGGGCTAGTAAACTATTGAAATGAAGTGCACCATATGTGCCTAGGTATCTTCTTCCTACTTCGTTGTGCTTAGTGTTTTTCTAGTGTTTTTGGTTTTGTTTTTTTATGCTAAGGGGAAAAAAACTAAATTAATAGCAAAGAGAAGTTACTGATCACACTAAAACAGAATAAAATCTATTCTAAACTATGAATGATACCAAGAACAGAGAATGCTAATCCACATATTGTAAAGCTGCTAAGAAAAGTAACTCATAACATTAAACTTAGTCCAATTCGTTTCATTATAGGTATATTGGAACATACTGAGAAAAGGATCAGTTTTGATGTAATGAGGTTCTCTTAGTAAACAACAACTGAAAACATCACAGAGGAATCTTATTCGTTGTTAGAAATTTGTTGGAACATTTTGAGAAAAAGATCATCTGTAACATAGTAAAGAACCCTATGCTAAAATAAATTATGACACTAGAATTAACTCATTCTGCAACTCACAATGTTACTATTAAGTCTCATTCAAGGATTAGAGATTTCTTGGAACAACTTGGGAAAAAGACTATTTGTAAAATCATGAGAATCTCTTACATAATTGCAGAACAGTCAAGAACTCAAAATAATATAACTAATTCTTGTTCATATAATAGTGATGTGTTAGAAGATTTTAAGAACAAGAGTAGCTTATAAAATAATAAGGATCTTCTAAATCTAACTAACAGGACTGAAATGCAATTAACAGAACTGAAATGCAGTTAACTCAAAGTACTACAACTAGATCTCATTCACGTATTAGTGATATATTGGAACAGCTTATGAGAACAAGATTGACTGTAATATTCGATGTAAGTAAATGACATAAAACATGATGCAAGAGGATAAACTCAGAAAACTACCTAAGTTAAGAACAAAACAGACTTAAAGGTTATTTATCTAGAAAATATGCAAAAGCCTTTTCAGATAGCACGGGCCCTCTACTATCAGATTGGCACACGAATCCTTAACTCCTCAAAGTTTCTTTCAGATCATGCATCAAATTTATACTCCTTTAATTAGAAGAAAACGCTCAGAAATAGAGTATCATAGTATTTGAAAACTAAAAACTAAACATCAACTAACTCTTTCTCGGTTCACCGAGTTATTTTTTATAAGCAACTACATAACTGACATTGAGTAGAAATAGGCATAGGTGTCTTTTATAATAAAAATCGAACTAAAACTCCTGTTGAGGACTCATGTTTTGCTGAAGACACATCGAGAGTCCTTATCCTTATAGAACTCTACATTTTGGTTTTTAGCTTTGTCCACGTGCATAACCACTTCCAGATTTTTGCTCAGTCCTCGTGGATGATAAGGAATGATGCAGGAGATTTTTGGAGTCTAACCATATACGTCTTTCCCTCAGACGACACCTGTAACCTGTTTAAACACTAAGATGGCTATGGAACATATGACTAGCTACAGAATGACTGCATTATGTAGCTAAGTCTGCTCAGAAATCACTACGACAACAAAACCACAAAAGTATAATAAGTCAGTCATTGCATGTATTCTTAAAGTGACTTTAATCATTCTTATTGATCTTTTAGGCCTATAAATGATAAAGGATAAATGGAATGAAGTGGAGTTTGGTGAAAAGAAAAGACATTTTTAGGGCTCAACATCTTTCTTGCAAGGGTTTCCTCTCTTCAAAGTCAATTTGACAATCTCTCAAATCGATGCTCTCATGTTGAAGAATCGGTGCAAATTCTGAAATACATGCTAGAGAAGCGCACCACCCCAAGCTCTATTTCTAACAACTTCAGGAATGCTGGCAATGAAGACAATCCTGAGGACTCTACAGCACGCAATATCAACCACCTCAATATTGACTAAATCTGCTCTCCATTATTAAGCATGTCTTTCAAATTTGTTTACCTTATGTCTCAGTTCGTCCGCATATATGCTTTATCTGTATTCCAGCTTTTTTCGAATACTAGGAACAAAGGAAATATAGCATATAGTTGTAGCTATTTCCTCCACTGCTCTACAAGCAGTCCAACATGTAATCTTGGAGTTACTACTCTTTTTTGAAATACAAAATAACAACCGATTGTGCTAAAAAGAAAAAATTTTGATGTTTATGCAATTGTAATTAATTAAAAAAGAAAAGAAAGAGAAATCCAAAGCATAATAAAAAACAAAAGTTTTAAAAAAAAAACAAAGAAAATAAAGCATGATCAATTCCCCCTCACTATGAGGCCATTACTCCAAGTATTATGGAAAAGGACTAAGCTAAAAAAAATATCAAAGGCCAAAAGAGGTTGAATAAGAAAATAAAAAGATAAATAAGGGGTGTAAAATCGTTTTTCTAAGGAAATGGAAACTCAATGCATAATTTCTCCCTCATAAAAGGTTCTCAAGCGGATGAATCTACTTAACCTTACAATACTATTCAATATAATTCTTCAAATTTATCCCCCAAAAACCATACCATCTATCTCTAAACATACTCATTAAAGAGTTTTCAGGAAAATTCTTATTTTCATGTGTACACATGTAATAGGGGATAATGATTGTTATGAAACAAACTTAAAAAATAGAAGAAAAGATAGATCAACGACTTAGAAATCAACCTCTTCAAGGGGGAAACCTCCTTTACATTGCATAAATGAACAATTCTTGGATGACAAAAATGACAAAACATTCTTCTTATATATAGGAGTCCATGGGGTCACAATATAATCCTAGCCAACCTAAAAATAATAATGGAAGAGCACAACAATAACAATATGGGCTTTTATGGGGCACAATAATAACAATATGGGGACTACAGGGGTGAAAAAATAACAATAAGGGGGCTACACTAACCACAATAAGGACTACACTAGTAATATAGGGACCTAACATTCCCCTCTCTTAAAAAAAAAGTGTTGTCCTCAATGCTTGAGTAGTTTTGGATGCCTCTGTATAAAATTCTCATCCTCCCATGTGGAATCTTCAGTGGTTAAGTTCTTCAACTTGATGAGATCTCTGAAATTGATCGATTTCACAGTTGTCGAGTTCTTGTTTCCATGACTGCTTCAGGTTCCAATATGATTTTTCCTTCCTCATCAAGTTCTGGATATATTGTCTAAACTAGAATTTTATCACCTATAACCTTCTTTAAGCATGAAACATGGAAAACCGGATGACTTGTGAAGAAGCAGGAAGCTCCAATTTGTATGCCATAGTACCAATATTTTGCAACACCTTGTAAGGACCATAGTACTTTGGCAATAATTTATTATCCTTCTTAGCTTGCTTGAGGGAAATTTGTTTGTATGATTGTAGCCGTAAAATTACCCAGTCGCCTACATCAAAAATTTTCTCACTATGATGTTGGTCTGTGTTATGAAACTAGCTCCAAAAATAGAAGAAAAGAGAGATCAACGCCTTATAAATAAGCCACTTTGAGGGGGAAACCTCCTTTACATTACATAAATAAACAATTCTTGATACAAATGAAAAAAATTCCTTCTCTATATAGGATTCCATGGGGTCACAATATAATCCTAGCCGACCTAACAATAATAATGTAAGGGCACAATAATAACAATATTGGGGTTATAGGGGTACAACAATAACAATAAGGGGGCTACACTAACAACAATAAGGGACCACACTAGTAATAAAGGGACCTAACATGCCCTTCTCCTTCAAAAAAAGTGTTGTCCTTAATGCTTGAGTAGCTCTGGGTGCTTCTGTATAAAATTCTCATCCTCCCATGTAGAATCTTCAGTGAGTAAGTTCTTCCACTTGATGAGATACTCTAAAATTAATCGATTTCGTAGATATCGAGTTCTTGTTTCCGTGACTGCTTCAGGTTCTAATATAATTTTTCCTTCCTCATAAAGTTCTAGTAATATTGTTTGAACTGGAAGTTTTTCACCTATAACCTTCGTTAAGCATGAAACATGGAAAATTGGATGCACTTGTGAAGAATAAGGAAGCTCCAATTTTTATGCCATAGTACCAATATTTTGCATCACCTTGTAAGGACCATAGTAATGTGGTGATAATTTATCATCCTTCTTAGCTTGCTTGAGGGACATTTGTTTGTATTGTTGTAACCGTAAAAATACCCAGTCTCCTACATCAAAACTTCTCTCGCTACGATGTTGATCTACATGTTGTTTCATTCGATTTTGTGCCAAATTTAGGTTATCCTTTAAGAGTTGGAGAACTTTTTGTCGATGCTCAATGTGATCTTTCACTACTTAAACCTTAGAATTTTCTCTTAAAGATGATGTGATGTACGGTGGATGATATCCATAAAGTGCCATAAATGGGGTCATTTTTGCTGCAGTATGGAAGGAATTGTTATACCACCATTCAGCAAGAGGTAACCACTTGACCCATTATGTTTGTTTATCATATACAAAACAATGAATATATCCTTACAAACATTTATTCACTATCTCAGTTTCACCATCAAATTGAGGATGATAAGATGAGCTATGAGCTAGTTGAGTACCCAAACAAGAAAATAATTATATCTAAAAATTTCCAGTAAAAATGAGATCTCTGTCTCTTACAATAATATTTGGGTATCCATGTGGCTTTTGAATTGTTTCCATAAATGTAGTATAAATTTTACTTGCTTTAAATGGATAAGATAATTCACAAAAATGTGCATACTTGGTAAGTCTATCAACTACCACCATGATGACACTCTTTCCTTTGAAATTAGGTAAACTTATGATAAAATCCATTGAAATCTCCTCCCAACGTTGACTTGGAATGGATAAAGGTTGTAGAAGACGTGGGGTCTTAATTGTCTCAACTTTATTTTGCTGGAAAACCAAACATTCTGCCACAAACTTTTGAATATCACATTTAAGGCCATCCCAAAAAAAAATATTTCTTCACCCTGTGGTAAGTTTTTAAAAATTCTGAGTATCCTCCTAAAGGAGAAGTTTGCGATTCCAAAAGAATCTTTTGTTTTAGTTGGGAATTCTTACAAAGATATAAGCGATCTTTGTACCATAAGGAATCATTTTTCAGAATAAATGTATCACATGTACTAGGATCTTGCTGCAACTTTTGAATGAGTGTCCACACTTCTTCATCCTTCTTCCATTCATCCCTTGCTTCAGTTATCCAATCTGGTTGGATAATAGAAATGGCACAAAGCAATGCTTCCACTTCTTCATTCTTTCTTGGGAGCACATTTGCAACAACATTTAGCTTCCCTTTTTTATAGATTATTTCAAAGTCATAACCCAACATCTTTGTGACCCATTTTTGCTGCTCTTCTGAAGATAGTCTTTGTTCCAAAATGTGTTTAAGACTATCATGATCGGTTTTTACCTTGAAGTGTCTTCCCATTAAATAAGGTCGCCATTTCTTTAGTGCATGTAGTATTGCTAACATTTCCTTCTCATAAATAGCTTTCTGTAATACTTTACTTTAATTGGACGAATTTAAAAAGAAATGGGTCTTCCTTCTTGCATTAAAAAAACACCAATTCCATTTCCTGAGGCATCACATTCCACAATAAAGGTTTTTGTGAAGTTTGGCGTAGCTAAGAGAGGTGCTAGGCACATTTCCTCTTAAAGATGTTCAAAGGCCTTAGTTGCTTCAGGAGTCCATGAAAATGCATCTTTCTTCAAAATTTTGTTAGAGGTTTTTCAATTCTCCCATAATTCTTAAAAAACTTGCGATAATACCTTGTTAACCTGATGAATCCTCGCAACTTCTTTATGGTTGTGGGGACTTTCCATTCCTTAATGGATTTAATTTTGTTAGGGTCTACCTTAACACCCTCATGAGATACAATATGACCCAGATATTCCAGCTCTTGTACTCCAAAGAAACTTTGGATGTTTTTTCATATAATTATTTCTCCTCCAATAGTTGTAGCACCATGTCAACATGTTTAACATGATCCTTCCAAGACCTGTTTTAGATTAGTATATCATCAAATAATACTAGCAAAAATTTTCTAAGGAAGGGTTTGAAAATGGAATTCATCAACCCTTGAAATGTAGAAGGTGCATTGGTAAGGCCAAACAGCATGACCAAAAATTCATAATGACCCTCATGAGTTCAAAATGTTGTTTTTGGAATATCTTCAGTCTTAATTCTAATTTGATGATATCCTGAATGAAGATCCAACTTGGTAAAATAAATTTCTCCATGTAATTCAGCCAATAATTCATCAATCACAGGAATGGGAAAATTATCTTTAATAGTGACCTTATTGAGCTCCCTATAATCTAGACACATGTGCCATGATCCAGCCTCCTTGTGCACCAATACTACTGGATCAGAGAAATAACTTTGACTAGGTTGAATTATACCAGCCTCTAACATTTTTGCAATCATATGTTCAAATTCACTCTTTTTGAAATAAGGATATCTATAAGGCATGATGTTTGGAGGAACACTTCTTGGAATCAAATGAATAGCATGATCATGATAACAAATAGGTGGGAGTCCTTTGGGAGTTTCAAACACCTTGGAATGATTGTCCAAGACCTTTTGGATATCTGGAGAAATAGATGATTTTGATGTTGGAACTTCTAGTGAGCATAGTTGTGCAATTATGCCTCGGTGTTCTTTATTCAAAAGCTTTTTCATTACATTAGAGCTTATTATCTTTTCTAGCTTCCATGTGATACCCAGTAATTTTACTTCCTTCCCTTCTGAAAAAAAATTCAAGAAAAGTTCTTGAAAATTAAAATTTATTGTCCCCAAAGATTGTAACCATTGTACCCCTAATACATAATCAACACCTCCCATTGGAATGGAAAGAATTGTACTATTCAATACATATTCCCCCATGGTTAGCTTGATATTATGGAATTTTCGAGAGAAATTTATAGTTCCTCCATTTGCAACCATCACTTGACATTCTAGTGCTAGGTATAGGAAACAATTCAATTCCTTGACTACCTTACAATAAATAAAATTATGGGTACTACCTGAATCTTTCAACACTATTACCTTTTTCTTCTTGATATGTCCTTCTATCTTGAGAGTTTGAGGAGTGGTAATTCTCTCCAATGCATTACACAATATGTTCGGACTCATTCCTTCTTCTTCTAGAGTTGGTTCCTGGTGTATATCCTCTTCTTTTAAAGTTTCTTGTTCATTTTCTTCCTCCTATTCACAATCTATGCAAACAAATTTCTTCTCAGCACACTTATGACCTTTAGTGTATTTTCTATCACAACTATAGCAAAGCCCTTTTTCTCTTTTTTCTTCCAATTGTTGCGGTGTCAACCTTGTAGGTTGTGGAAGTCTAGGAGTAGCAAAACTTCCATCATTATAGAAGTGAGTGGTAGGCTTCCTTGTCGCCATAATTTTACATTCAATTTTTCTTGCCAACCTGAATGCCTTCTCCAATGAATCAGGTTCCCAAACGTGAACCTCATGTTGGATATTATCCTTTAAAGTCCCTATGAAGACATCAATCTTATGTTCTTCTGAAATATCAGTTACACTTATATTCAATTTTTTTGAAGTCCTCAATGTGCTCCACCACTGAACCCTTTTGTTTGAGATTTATCAATTGGCTAAAAAAAGTGTTTCTCTTTGTATTCTCATAATTTGCTATCATTTCCTCCGTAAAAATTGACCAAGTGACAATTTTTTTATGGGAACAAAGCCATCGATACCATACAAATGTATTTTTCTCTAAATATAAAGTTTCAAAGCATACCTTTTGTGTGTTTTTCACATTATTGAGATCAAAATATTGCACCATCTGTAGTATCCATGTTACAGGATCCCTGCCATAAAACTTCCTCATATCGATCTTTGGAATATGGTGGGTCTTCCATCCAACATTAGAGTTCATGAAATCATGATAAACATTTATTTTTTTCTCATCATGAGTTTCCTCTACTATATTTTCTCCATTAGGAAACTTTTCTTGTATCAACTTCGTCAAACCTTCCATGTCTGCTTTTAGATCATTCTTCATGTTTTCCATTTTTTTTCCATGTCATCCATCTTAGCTTCCTTGCCAGCGTCCATGCCATCCACGCCATTCTTCAAACCATCCATCTTAGCTTCCACACATTTCTTCAAACCATCCATATTAGCTTCCACGTCTTTCTTCAAAAACTTCCATTTCATTTTTTGTTGCTCTTTGCGAGAGTGAAATTTGGTGCACTTGCTCTTGTAATTTTGATATGTCATGTTGCATTTCTTCATCTTCATGAGTCATAGTAGACCCTTCTGAAGGCTTAATGGGTGTTGAATTATTTTTAGGGGGCATTTTAGAACCCAATACTGATATCCGTTCTATAATATGCTTTTGGAATCAATTCGAATTGATTCTTCAAACAAGACTTATACAATTTGGAAAAAAAAATACACACTTTTTTATTGCTTATGAGGAGTTCGATATTGAAACTGAATTATCTCTGTGATTTAGGATCTTCAATATCTGAAATTTTGTCCTATAGTAGCCCTATGAATCTTCTTTCGAATTCCATGGGTCTGACCTGATTTGGATTCTTCAAGGAAAAGTAATGCCCAATCTCCCAAAATGACCTAATTATGGACTTGTTCAGTAGAGATAACTTGTATGGTGTGCCACGTGTCACAATTTTCTCCTTCGGATCTCAAATTGATACACAAGAAACTACAGTCTGTGTACTTGCGACCACTTTTTACAAAATTCCAATTTGATGCTCAGAGAGAGAATTATGATGATTTTCCCACAGTCACCTCTTTGAGAAGAAATTCGGGAGTCTGAAAAACCCTAACTTCCACAGATCATATCTCCGAAAATATTGTGAACCAAGATCTAAAATTTTTACACGACGTTCCTCAGGATTTTGGCTTCGCTTTGTAAAATTTTCAGCTTCTTAACCTTCCTAGAAACAAATTTATAGCGAACTTTCCATGATGACATGTTTAGGTTAAATTCGAGAGCCTGAAAAAACCCTAACTCCACAGATCATATCTCTGAAAATATTGTGAACCAAGATATGAAATTTTTACACAATGTTCCTCAGGATTTTTGCTTCTCTCTGTAAAAATGTTTGCCTTTGAACCTTCGTAAAAAAAAACTATTGCAAAAATTCCACGATGACCTATTTGGAGCAGCAAAACCCTAAAATCCAAAGCTTGGATACCAAATGTTATGAAACCAGCTCCAAAATAGAAGAAAACAGAGATCAATGCCTTATAAATAAGACACTTCAAGGGGGAAACCTCCTTTACATTACATAAATGAACAATTCTTCGATGATAAAAATGACAAGACCTCCCTCTATATATAGGAATCCATGGGGTCACAATATGATCCTAGCTGACCTAACAATAATAATGTAAGGGCACAATAATAAAAATATTGGTATTACAAGGGTACAACAATAACAATAAGGGGGCTACACTAACAACAATAAGGGACTACACTAGTAATATAGGGACCTAACAATATGTTTGTTGTTTCACTCGATTTTGTGCCAAATTTAGGTTATCCTTTAAGAGTTTTAAAACTTGTTGTTGATGCTCGATGTGATCTTCCACTGCTTGAACCTTAGAATTTTCTATTAAATATGATGTGATGGATGGTGGATGATATTCATAAAGTGCCATAAATGGGGTCATTTTTGCTACAGTGTGGAAGGAAGTGTTATACTATGATTCAGCCAGAGGTAACCACTTGACCCATTTTGTTTGTTTATCATATGCAAAGCCATAAAGATAAAGTTCCAAACATTTGTTCACTATCTCGGTTTAACCATCGGATTGAGGATGATAAGATGAGCTATGAGCTAGTTTAGTACCCACACAAGAAAATAATTTTGTCTAAAAATTTCCAGTGAAAATGGAATCTTTGTCGCTTATAATAATCTTTGGGTTTCCATGCAGCTTTTGAATTGTTTCCATAAATGCAGTAACAAGTGTACTCACTTTAAATAGATGAGATAATGCACAAAAGTGTGCATACTTGGTAATTCTATCAACTACCACCATGATGACACTCTTTCCTTTAGACTTAGGTAACCATGTGATAAAATCCTTTGAAACCTCCTCCCAACATTGACTTAGAATGAATAAAGGTTGTATCAGACCCGAGGTCTTAATTGTATTTTCTCTCGGGTCTTAATTTTCTTGGCTCCCTTAATTTTATTGGCTTTATTTTGCTGGAAAACCAAACATTCCACCACAAAATTTAAATATCAGATTTAAGGCCATCTCAAAGAAATTATTTCTTCACCCTATCATAAGTTTTTAAAAATCCCAAGTGTCCTCCTAAGGGAGAGGTGTGCAATTCCAAAAGAATTTTTTGTTTTAGTTGGGAATTATTACAGATATATAAACGATATTTGTACCATAAGGAATCATTTTTCCAACTAAAGGTATCAGATGTGCTGGGATCTTGCTGCAAATTTTGAATGAGTATCCACACTTCTTCGTCATTCTTCTATTCATCCTTTGCTTCGGTTATCCAATCTAGTTGGATAATAGAAATGGCACAAAGCAATGCTTCCACATCTTCATCCTTTCTTTAGAGTGCATCTGCAACAACATTTAACTTCCCTTTTTTGTAGATGATTTCAAATTCATAACACAACATCTTTGTGACCCATTTTTGTTTCTCTTCTGAAGATAATCTTTGTCCCAAAAATTATTTAATACTATCATGATCAGTTTTTACCTTGAAGTGTCTTTCCATTAGGTAAGGTCACCATTTCTTGTGTGCATGTAGTATTTCCAACATTTCCTTCTCATAAATATCTTTCTATAAATAATTTCCTTTGATTGGACGAATTTCAAAAGCAATGGGTCTTCCTTTTTGCATTAAAACAACACCAATTCCATTTCTTGAGGCATCACGTTCCACAATATAGGCTTTTGTGAAGTCTGGCATAACTAAGACCGATGCTTGGAAAATTGCCTCTTTAAGATTTTAAAAGGCCCTAGTTGCTTCAAAAGTCCATGAAAATGCATCTTTCCTCAATAATGTTGTTATAGGTGCTACTATTCTCCCACAATTCTTAAAAAACTTGCGATAATACCCTGTTAACACGAGAAATTCTCGCAACTACTTTATGGTTGTGGGGACTTTCCATTCCCTAATGGATTTAATTTTGTTAGGGTCTACCTTAACACCCTCCAGAGATACAATATGACACATATATTCCACCTCTTATACTCCAAAGAAACATTTTGAGGTTTTTGCATATAAATTTTTCTCCTCCAATAGTTTGAGCACCCTATCAACATGTTGAACATGATCCTTCCAAGACCTGGTGTAGATTATTATGTCATCAAAAAATACTAACACAAATTTTCTAAGGAAGGTTTTGAAACTGGAATTCATAAACCCTTGAAATGTAGAAGGTGCATTGATAAGGCCAAAAGGCATGACCAAAAATTCATTATGACCCTCATGAGTTTGAAATGCTATTTTTGGAATGTCTTTAGTCTTCATTCTAATTTAATGATATCCTAAATGGAGATCCAACTTGGTGAAATAAATTGCTCCATGTAATTCATCAATCACGGGAATGGGAAATTTATATTTAATAGTGAGCTTATTGATCTCCCTATAATCTAGACACATGCACCATGATCCATCCTTCTTGTGCACCAATATTATTGGAGCAAAGAAATAACTTTTACTAGGTTGAATTATACTAGCCTCTAACATTTATTCAATCATACATTCAATTTCATTCTTTTGGACATAAATATCTCTATAAGGCCTGATGTTTGTAGGAACACTTCCCAGAATCAAATGAATAGCATGATCATGATCACGAATAGGTGGGAGTCCTTTGGGAGTTTCAAACACCTCGGAATGATTTTCCAAGACCTTTTGGAGATCTGGAGAAATATATGATTTTGATGTTGGAACTTATAGTGAGAATAATTATGAAATTACGCCTCATTTTTCATTCTTCAGAAGCTTTGTCATGACATTAGATCTTATTATCTTTCTCAAATTCCATGTGATACCACATAATTCAACTTCCTTTCCTTCCAAAAAAATTTCCAAGAAAAGTTCTTGAAAATTAAAAGCTATCATCCCAAAATATTGTAACATTTGTACTCCTAGTACAACATCAAGCATTGGACTATTCAATACTTATTCCCCCATGGTTAGCTTGATATTATGGAACTTTTTGTCGCTGCTAGAGACAGCCTAGAGTTGTGATAGACTAGTGCCTAAGACATCTTAGCATAGCAAGGAGCGTATAATATAATGTATGAAGTTTTCAACTTCAGCTCACATGCTATCTCCTGTAAATAGGGAAAATTAATCTAAATGGGACTAGGACCCTCAGAAACTGACACAGAGGAAGGACTACTGCAGAGGCAATATGCAGAACTTTAATACAAAGCAACAGACAATTCAGAGACAGTTTACTGCAAAGCGGTCCGATTCAGAAAT
This sequence comes from Pinus albicaulis, assembly GCA_034641835.2. Classification (NCBI taxonomy): domain Eukaryota; kingdom Viridiplantae; phylum Streptophyta; class Pinopsida; order Pinales; family Pinaceae; genus Pinus; species Pinus albicaulis. Next base: position 862,526,721 of record CM076576.1, on the reverse strand, counting down.
ACTTCACAGACATAAATTATCAGAAGGTGTATGTAGTGAAAGAAATATTGAGAAGATATTAGTTAACATTGAGCTGATACCCAGATATACAATACCACCATGCATGGGCTTACCAATCGAAGAATCCATACATGATAATAGCATTTTAAAAGCACCCTCCCAAAGAAACTAATATAGCAGAAGTATGGTTAGCTGAATAATGGAACAGAATATCATGCATGAGCCATATTTAAAGTGCTTGACTGATCTGAGCATGGGCATCAACTAGGATGAATCCATACCAAAAATTAGTGAGCCACTCACATTCCAAAACATGATACAAGAAAGATGGATGAAATGAACTGTTCTATTAGTATAACATAATAAAGAAAGTTACAGACTGTGAAATTCCAAAGACCAGAATCCTCTTTAACAGATAGAACTTCTCCCCGCTGAGACCCTATGGGCTCTGTGCCTTCATACCAAAGTTTTACAAAATGTTTAAAAAAAGCCTTTCACTGCATAATTTTCTGATAAAATCTGGAACCCTTAATAATCTGTTCTTCGGGGGTTTTATAGAGAAAGAGAAAACTTAATAAATGAAGTAGGTGATAAACGTTTAATCGTAGCATAAAAACAAAATGGAGGAGACGTGCACGCCCATACTGCTTGATGACTTTGTGGTGATGCACGTACTTTGTAGCCTATCTTCTGAAATAAATGTTCTGGGTGAAAATCTCTTCAGGAACGCGATATAGGGATAACCATATTAACATTTTGTCCTTTTCTGAAGGTAAATTCTGCTGAAATGGAACCTAGAGGGTGTTTTTTCTTGTGCATTGTACTCTCTGCCTTCTAAACCCTGAATTGTGATTTAAATCTTCAATGCCGAACACTGAATTCCTTGACCTTCCACTGATACTCCTCTACTGTTCCATTAATGTCTCCATCTATGATATCTGCCTCTTGAATGACACTGGGAAGCTTGCCAAAGTATAACCCTGTTTCTTTAATGGATGTCATGTCATAGCAGCTACCCAGGACTTTCTTCATAAATTTCACCTTTGAAAAACTGGTCCTCTAACGCGTTCTTGGCTCTTGTAATGGATGCTTCCAATTATGATAATTCTCTGGCGCTGTAAACCTACAAAACACACAAAGTTGTGAAGAAAACAAATGCATGGGGGACGGAAATGCAATGGAGGCGACTGTGTAGTGAAGCAACATGATAAAATGGCAGAAGCATGCAGGGTCGTGACGAAGAAAATGCAGTGGAAATAATGGCGAAAGGGCTGGCCAGAGTTTATAATGCGGAACATTGAAATAAAACATATGAATGTAATGTATAAATGGCGGAGGAAAAAATGCGATAAACACGTGGGGTGATGACGTGGAGGAAGACCGGGTCAACAGTGGGGTGCGCAAATGATCTAGACCGTTCGATCTCAAGACGAGATCGACAGTTGAAACAGCATCGGGGGCAATTGCCACTGGGCCAGGGGTATGATTTCGTTGCGCTAAATCCCGTGCAGCTTCAGAGTGCGATAGTCGTTGGATGAAGAGCTTCAGATCGGACGGCTGACGACGATATCGCTGGGCGTCCTATTCCGAACAATAACGCGTGATGAACGGCGGTTTTGGAATCGTACGCTGGGATGCATGGCAGACAGTGTATGGAATCATTGGCCCAATGAGAATTACCACCTATCGCCCAAAGGCGGTGCGATACATACCACCCGGTTTTGCAATGTGAGCAGGCGTGGGGACCACCAGGACAGGCGGGCTGCGAACCGTTGATTTCAAGGTTTGATCAGACGGTGGGCAGGTGAACTACGGGTGCGACGGGGATGAACAGTCGCCGTCCGATTTGTTACAGATCTACGGTTCAAAATGGGCCCGATATACATTTGATAAGCGCCTTCCGGGCTGGCGCCTGGTCTAGCTTCCAGGTTACATGAAGGAAAAGATAGAGGGGCTAGGGCCGAAGGAGCTAAGCCTTGAATATTTAAAATATGGATTTTCATCCTTTTATAATGTGCTTTGGAGGCGGGAAGCGATAACGATAGGCGTAGGAATCATTTTCCAAGGCTGAAAGGGGGAATTTGAGAGCTTTAAGCCAGATTGCCTGTGAAAATTTTATAGGAAGCTGATTATGATCAAAATTTGCTCCACCTGGGGACGGCACATTCAACCATGAACGTGTCGAGAACTCGCAGACCCTATGACATCATGTATGTAGACTCTGCTCTCCAGCACCTCCATTTTTCACTTTATAATTCATCACAACAACAACATTATTCAAACAAAGATAAAACAAAAACTAAAATACAGTATAGTACATCAGGTTGTCCCTGCCTGGATTAGAACTGGAAATAGGGTTTAAGAAATTTACCATTTACAAGGGCATCCAGCAAGTCGCCCTGTAAATTCTCCAACCTGAAAGTATTATTGCCCCCATGTTCCACAATTTTGAAAGGACCAAACCAGAGGGGGTCGAATTTACCATGTTTTCCCTTCTTAGCTTTCCGAATATCCCATATGAGCACCAAATCACCAATCTGCAGCTTCCTGTCTGTTGCATGCTGATCAAAAATGTGTTTCATTTTCTCTTGATATTCTATTAACCTCTGATCCACTTGGCCCCGTGTTTCTTCTAATTCCACCAATTGATTGATTCTCCTGATCATATCATCAGGTTCCTCCTGGCTTTCTTGCATGAAGCGGGCCACTGGTAAAGCCAATTGTACAGGAAAAACTGTTGCTCGTCCATATACCAATTCATAGGGAGATTTCCTAGTTGCTCTCTTGCTGGTGATTCTATTAGCCCATAGAGAAAATTTCAATTGGGAATCCCAATTCTTCTGATTTTCATTGATAGTCTTCTTCAAGGCCCTCACCAAAGTTTTATTTGAAGACTCTGCCAAGCCATTTCCTTGTGGATAGTAAGATGTAGAGTGACTAGTAAGATGTAGAGTGACTCAGTATGATATTGTATTGCTGGAAGAAATTCATAAATTTTGTAGACTTGAATGCCTATGCATTATCAGTCACTATCCTAGTAGGACAGCCAAACCTAGATATGATGTTTTCCTCCATGAACTTTATGATCACAGTATCTGTAGCATTCCTTGCAGGTATGGCTTCCACCCATTTAGTAAAATAATTTGTGGCTGTTAATATCCATTTATGTTGTACACTCGATGGAGGATGTATTTCACCTATAAAATCAATACCCCATTGACGAAATGGTTCATCCACATGCACTGGAATCAGGGGAAATGGTGTCGATTTCTGTCTCTCAGCAAATTTCTGAAATTTATCACATGCTCTTACTCTGGCAAAAACATCACCAAAAAGCTTTGGCCAATAGAAGCCAGCTTTCATAATTTTATGAGCTGTGGCCCTCCAGCTGTAATGACCTCCACAGATCCCTTCATGAAATTCTTCTATAATACTTTCGACTTCATTCTCTGTGAGACACAGGAGTAAGATGCCTGAAGGATCTCGCCAGTATAGCCGGCCATTGGCGACTATGTACTTCTGTGATTTCAATCTCAGCGCTCTGTTTTTAGTTTTATCACAGCTCGGAGGGCAGCTGAGTGTGAGGAGATATTCTACTATCTCTTTGTACCACTGACTGGTGAGGTACTTCATATGTGTTTCCGGAGTGGCTACTCCAATTCCCTGTCGTTCTTATTTTTCTTCAGATTCCTCACCTGCTATGATGGACAAATTTATGCCCAGAGCTTGGTAGTTTGATTCAAATAACATTTTGGCAAGCCCCTGTCCTTTGATCAGCTTAGTAGGGCGTATGTCTAAGTCATACTCCTGTATTTTGGTGATCCAGTTACCCCTTTTTCCTTCACTATCCCCCTGAATAAGGATATCTTTTACAGCAACTGCAGGCACAAATGCAGTGATGTGGGACTGTAAGATATATACACGGAATTCTTTGAGGGATTTCACTAGGGCATATGCTTGCTTTTATAATATGTTGTACTTTAATTCTGCATCACGAAGCACCTGACTGAAAAAGGCAATAGGCTGCTCATATCCTTCTTCATTTTTCTGCAATAAAACTCTTGCTATTGTATGAGGTGATGCAAAATAAAAAATCATGAAAGGTTCGTCATATTCTGGTCCAGCCAGCACAGGGGCTTCTGCAAAAGCATTCTTTATCCTGGTAAATGCCTCCCATGATTCTTGTGAACACTTTACCTCATTATTATTCTTCAGCATATCTGTTATATGCCTAACTATCTCAGCATAGTTAGGGATAAACCTTCTCAAGAAATTAATGCACCCTAGGAATACTTGTACCTCTTTCTTATTTCTGGGGAAAGAAATACCATTTATAACCTCTACCCTTTTAGGGTCTATTTTCACCCCATCCTTAGTCACGATATGGCCCAAAAGCTTTCCCTCTTCTAATGCAAATAAAGAATTTTGAGGATTCAGAGAGAGACCATACCTTCTGCATTTCTCAAAAGTTCTCCGCAGATGTTCAATGTGCTCAGCATCATTCTTGGAAAATACAGTGATATCATCGAGGTAGACCACCAAGAATTTATCTTTCTCCCCAACAAAAGCAACATCCATCGCCCTCTGAAAAGTGGCCCCCGCATTAATCAATCCAAAAGGCATCCTGGCATACATAAATGTACCCCATGGTGTGGTGAAAGCAGTCTTCTTTTGATCCTCTGGAAGCACAGCCACCTGGTTATAACCAGAGAATCCGTCCATCATTGACATTCTGGTAGCTCCAACCACCCTCTGCAAGATGTGATCCATCTTAGGCACTGGATAATTTCCCTTTAAGGATGCTCTGTTTAAATTTCTAAAATCCACACACAGCCTTATTTATCCATTCTTCTTCCAGACAGGGACTAGGTTTGCCACCCATTCAGAGTACCTCAATGGTACAATTATTTTGGCTTTTAGCATCTTCCTGATTTCCTTCTCAATAGAGGGCAGCAGCAAGGGATTTATCTGTCTGAGCTTCTGCTTATGAGGTTTTGCATCTCCTTTCAGGGGAATTTTGTGTTGCATAATACTGATATCAAAAGCTTTCAAGTCCTGATAGTACCATGCAAACACATCTTTGTAGGACTGAAATAACTTTTGATATAGATTTTTGTATTCTTCTGGGACTTTCTTGGACAATTTGACAATTTTGGGGTTAGCTTCAGTACCAAGATTCAGGTCTTCTACCTAATTTTCTTCTACCACTTTGCTTGGCTGCAGTGGGACATCATTCTTGTTAAATAATTTCTCTAGAGGCACCAGCCCTCTAGGTATAATGTTTCCCTTCAACTGTAACACTTTATTACCTGCCACTTTCTCCTCCCAATTTCTTTCTGAAGTATCTTCAAACTCAACCTCTTCTTCAGCATCAATCTCCATATTGGAGAATTCTCCTACTGTTTCCAGGAATCTTTTCATTTTTTCTTCATCTTCAAACACCTTCCAGTGTTTGATGTTATCCGGGAATGAAGGCCGATAATGCACCTCAACTTCATATCTTAAAAGAGGGTTCTGAGGCGGTCAAAATGTATTAGCAGCCACAGCAAGGGAATCAGCCATCCTATTATGTTCTCGGGGCATGAACTGGATATTAAATGCCAAGAAGAAATTCTCTACCATGTCCCAAACTTCATTCCTATAAGCCTTTAGCATAGGATGTTTGGTCTGACACTGATTCCTGATTTGTCTAATCACCAACTCAGAATCTCCTAGAACTTTTAAAATTTGTATATTCATGTTCCTAGATGTCTGCAATCCTATCAGCAGTGCTTCATGATCAGCCACATTATTTGTAGCTTCATATTCTAGTTTGAAAGACAGAGGAACCCATCTTCCTGTAGGAGAAATCAATAGTATTCCATCTCCATTACCTTCTTTTGAATTTTCTCCATCAAAATGAAGAGTCCAGATTCCTGCTTCATGGCTCACTGAGGGATGCTCAGTCTTGATCTGATAGAAGGATGGTTCATGAGCATAATCTTGATCTTCTTCCAGCATCAAGCACGAGAAATATCCTTCTTTACTATAGACTGTTGAATTTTCAGAGTTGTCAGCCTTAGTCACCATCTTGACAAATCTAGTCTCCTTGTATAACCTCCTCTCTTGGCCACCAAAAACTGGGATAATAGCATATGTTAAATCTAACTTGATTGACCCGCCAATTTTTGTTCCCCAGGACCTTGATAGCAACATACCAAAACGAGATGGGATGTCAGCCACCACTATGTCCATTACCACACTTTTTGCTGGGATTTGGGCCAAATTGACCACAAAATCCTTGATCATCCCCAAGAATTTAACTCTTTTGGAATCAAATGAATAGAGATCTTTATATGGACGTGTGATTTGCAAACCTAGTTGTTCCATGACTGACATAGACATAATATTATGGGAAGCTCCAGAATCTAACATGCAGTTATGTAATAGCAGGTCATGGATTACTAGAGACACATAGAAGAGAGGAGTAGAGGGATCTATCTCCTCAACATGTGGGCCAAAAAATGCCATGGTTCTCTCTTCTTGAAGTTTGAGACTATCTGGGATGATTGGTGCTTCTGGAGGGAGCATGAAAGAGGTGACTTGAGATTGATATGCTGGTTGTTTCAACAGTTCAGTCAAGGGGACTAGGATTTTGACCTTTTCAAGTTCCTTTTGCAGACTGAAAGAAGGATGGGACTTTTCTATCACAACCTCTTTTGATTCTTTATTTCCAGCTAGGGGCTTGACTTCCTTTGACACGGACTTGGTATTAGGAGGAATGACTACTTTTGGAGCAGAAGGAATTTGATCATTAGACTGCAAAGGTGTGTTTAGAGGTCCCTTACCTTTGTTTGTGGCTTTTTGCATTGTTGACTCCTTCTGAGTAGGTGCTTCCTTCTGGGGTAGCTCTTCTTCTTTATCTTGGGTACGAGTCCTCTTCCTAGAAGATCTAAGATCATATCTTCTATTAAAATGTGCTTGCATGAAATCATAAAATTGTTTACAATAGTGATCAAATTCTTCTTCTTCTGCGTCTCTGATCTTTTCTTCTTCTTGCAATGAGAACCCAGCTTCATCATTCCCTTGCAAAGGGCATTTCTCTCCATCACTATTTGAAAAGGCAAGATTTGCATCCTCCATTCCATAGGCAGTGTCCTCAGTAGAATCATCTACTGGACCTTCCAGGTACAAAGGGTGTGGCACTTGATCCTGTTGCTCCTTTTCTTCCCTTGGCAATATTTGCAAGGGTGGTTTCCTATACTGAGGATTGTAACCTCTGTTTGGAGCATTTTAGAAATTCCTGAAAGCTGAATTCTTGGCCTCCAATTCAAGCTTACCCAGCTTATTAGTAAGGCTGCTAATATTTTTGTTCATTTCTTTGATTATGCTAGTACTGGAGTCTCTGTCTTGGCTAGAAGTAGACACCTCTTCTTTGCCCCTTCTTCTAGCATCTTGTTCAGATTTTCCTTTTGATTTACCAGTGGAGGCAAAGTTTGCTTCCAACTCTAGTGCATCTTCCTGAGCATCATCCAGAGTAGCAGGCTTTCTTTCTCTGAGAGAGAAACCAAATTCTGAATCAAAGGCTGCTACAAAAATAACTTTAGCAGCAGTTTGATGGGGTTTCATATCAGCAGGGAGACCCAGATACAATTTATTGAATCTCTTGATAAATTCTGACACTCCTTCATTGTGTCTTTTCTTTAGTGTATTGAACTCAATGAGACAATTTCCATGGTCTTTCTTCTCTCCCCATTTCCTGAGAAAAGTGTCTTCCATGTTATCCCAAGTGGTAATATAACGGCCAGCCAATGTCTTGAACCATTTTCGAGCTTCACCATCAAGAGATTGAACAAACAGTCTTAAGACCACATTTAAATGTTCAACATTAAAGTTCTCTGCAAAGGAGCAGAAAGTCTCAAGATGTTTTTGAGCATAAATCTCGTTTTCCCCATTGAATCTTGGCAAGATCTTCAGATAATCCTGGGGCATATCATTTAACACCTGGGGTAATGCCAGGGGAGCATATTTATTCATCAAGAAAGCCGGAACATTGGCCATTAGAGGAGGTGGGGGTAGTGCAACAGTTTGATGAGTAAGAGGAGGAGGAGGAGGAAGTGGAGTATGAATAATAATAGGAATATACTCAACTACAGCTTGAGGGGTTGAGGGGAGCAAAGGTCTGTTAACAGCAGATACTTCGGTTACTTCCTTGACCTCTTCAACCTCAGGAGTAGGATGAAAACTGTTTTTATTTCTGATACCCTCTCGGGGTGGACTATATGAACAATAATAATCAGTATCTCCCACAGTGGAGTCGGGATCTGGCACTTGAGTTTCTTGAGAAGAAGAGGATGGAAAGTCTTCTATAGACACTTCAGGAATTTTGGAACAGGCTGATTTCCTTTCCCTCCAATTTCTTCTATGTATAATCTGGTCAGGGTCAGACACTGAAGGTGTCTATGGCTTAGATGTATCTAACCTCAGGTGTGGCTTACGAGGAGCCAGGACTACAAATAGATTTATCAAATAAAAAATATGGAGTCGCCAAGGTGAGGGATCTACAACTCTCAACTCTCCATACTCACCTACTTGAAGAGTGAATAAAATTTTTTCGAGACCCAGGGATTCTGATTTTCTTAAATTCGTCCCCGGCAACGGCGCCAGAAAGATGTTGTCGCTCCTAGAGATAGCCTAGAGTTGTGATAGACCAGTGCCTAGGACATCTTAGCATAGCAAGGAGCGTATAATATAATGTATGAAGTTGTCAACTTCAGCTCACATGCTATCTCTTGTAAACAGGGAAAATTAATCTGAATGGGACCAGGACCCTCAGAAACTGACACAGAGGAAGAACTACTACAGAGGCAATATGCAGAACTTTAATACAAAAGCAACAGACAATTCAGAGACAGTTTACTGCAAAGCGGGCCAATTCAGAAATAATTCACAGACATAAATTATCAGAAGGTGTATGTAGTGAAAGAAATATTGAGAAGATATTAGTTAACATTGAGCTGATACCCAGATATACAATACCACCATGCATGGGCTTACCAATCTAAGAATCCATACATGATAATAGCATTTTAAAAGCACCCTCCCAAAGCAACTAATATAGCAAAAGTATGGTTAGCTGAATAATGGAACAGAATATCATGCATGAGCCATATTTAAAGCGCTTGATTGATCCGAGCATGGGCATCAACTAGGATGAATCCATACCAAAAATCAGTGATCCATTCGCATTCCAAAACATGATACAAGAAAGATGGATGAAATGAATTGTTCTATTAATATAACACAATAAAGAAAGTTACAGACTGTGAAATTCCAAAGACCAGAATCCTCTTTGACAGATAGAACTCCTCCTCACTGAGACCCTATGGGCTCTGTGCCTTCATACCAAAGTTTTACAAAATGTTTACAAAAATCCTTTCACTGCATAATTTTCTTATAAAATCTGGAACCCTCAATAATCCGTTCTTCGGGGGTTTTATAGAGAAAGAGAAAACTTAATAAATGAAGTAGGTGATAAACGTTTAATCTTATCATAAAAACAAAATGGAGGAGACATGCACGCCCATACAGCTTGATGACTTTGTGGTGATGCACGTACTCTGTAGCCTGTCTTCTGAAATAAATGTTCTGGGTGAAAATCTCTTCAGGAACATGATATAGGGATAACCATATTAACATTATGTCCTTTTCTGAAGGTAAATTCTGCTGAAATGAAACCTGGAGGGTGTTGTTTCTTGTGCATTGTACTCTTTGCCTTCTAAACCCTGAATTATGATTTAAAATCTTCAATGCCGAACACTAAATTCCTTGACCTTCCACTAATACTCCTCTGTTGTTCCACTAATGTCTCCATCTATGATATCTGCCTCTTGAATGACACTGGTAAGCTTGCCAAAGTATAACCCTGTTTCTTTAATGGATGTCATGTCACAGCAGCTACCCAAGACTTTCTTCATAAATTTCGCCTCTGAAAAATTGGTCCTCTGACGCGTTCTCGGCTCTTGATGGATGTTGCCAATTATGATAATTCTCTGGCGTTGTAAACCTACAAAACACACAAATTTGTGAAGAAAAAAATGCATGGGGGATGGCAATGCAATGGAGGCGATTGTGTAGTGAAGCAACATGATAAAATGGCAGAAGCATGAAGTGTGGTGACGAAGAAAATGAAGTGGAAATAATGGCGGAAGGACTGGCCAGAGTTTATAATGTGGAACATTAAAATAAAACATATGAATGTAATGTATAAATGGCGGAGGAAAAAATGTGATAAACATGTGGGGTGATGACGTGGAGGAAGACCGGGTCAACAGTGGGGTGCGTAAATGATCTAGACCGTTCGATCTCAAGACGAGATTAACGGTTGAAACAGCGTCGGGGGAAATTGCCACTGGGCCAAGGGTACGATTTCCTTGCGTTAAATCTCGTGCAGCTTCAGAGCACGATAATCGTTGGATGAAGAGCTTCAGATCGGACGGCTGACGGCGATATCGCTAGGCGTCCTATTCTGAACAATAACGCGTGATGAACGACGGTTTTGGAACCGTACGCTAGGACGTGTGGCAGACAGTGTATGGAATCGTTGGCCCAACAAGAATTACCACCTATCGCCCAAAGGCAGTGCGATACATACCACCCGGTTTTGCAATGTGAGCAAGCGTGGGGACCCCCAGGACAGGCAGGCTGCGGATCATTGATTTCAAGGTTTGATCTGACGGTGGGCAGGTGAACTACGGGCACGACGGGGATGAATAGTTGCCGTCCGATTTGTTACAGATCTACGGTTCAAAATGGGCCCAATATACATTTGATAAGCGCCTTCCGGGCTGGCGCTTGGTCTAGCTTCCAAGTTACATGATGGAAAATACAGAGGGACTAGGGCCGAAGGAGCTAAGCCTTGAATATTTCAAATATGGATTTTCATCCTTTTATAATGTGTTTTGGAGGCGGGAAGTGGTAACGATAGGCGTAATAATGATTTTCCAAGGCTGAAAGGGGGAATTTGAGAGCTTTAAGCCAGATTGCCTGTGAAAATTTTATAGGAAGCTGATTATGATCAACGGAGCTTTCCAGAGCAATTTATAGTCCTCCATTTGCAACCATCACTTGACACTATGGTGCTGGGTATAGGAAGAAATTCAATTCCGTGGCTACCTTACAATGAATACAATTATGAGTACTACCCGAATCAATAAACACTATTACATTTTTCGTCTTGATATGTCCTTCTATATTGAGAGTTTGAAGAGTGGTAATTCCTGCCAATACATTACAGGATATGGTTAGATTCATTTCTTCTTTCTATAAGGTTTTTTCCTGGTGTATATCCTCTTATTTTGGAGTTTCATGTTCATTTCCTTCCTCCTCTTCACAATCTATTTAAAATATTTACTTCTCGGCACACTTATGACCTTTAGTGTATTTGCTATCACAACTATAGCAAAGCCATTTTTTCTATTCCAATTGTTGTCGTGTCAACCTTGTAGGTTGTGGAAGTATAGGAGTAGCAATTTTGGAAGTATAGGAGTAGCAACACTTCCATATTTATAGTTGTGAGTGGTAGAATTCCTTGTCGCCATAATTTTTCTTTCAATTTTTCTTGCCATCCAGAATGCCTTCTGCAATGAATCATGTTCCCAAAGTCGAACCTCATGTTGGATGTTATCCTTTAAAGTCCCTATGAATAAATCAATCTTGTGTTCCTTTAGAATATCAGTTACCCTTATATTCAATTTTTGGAAGTCCTCAATGTGCTCCACTATTGAACCCTTTGGTTTTAGATTTATCAATTCGCTAAATAAGGTGTTGTTCTTTGTATCCTCATAATGTACTATCATTTCCTCCGTAAAATTTGACCAAGTGACAATTTTTTTACGAGATCAAAGCCATCTATACCATACAAATGTATTGTGGTCTAAATATAAAGTTAAAATGTGTACCTTTTGCGTGTTTTTCACATTATGGAGATCAAAGTATTGCTCCATCTGTAGTATCCATGTTACGAGATCCTTGCCATCAAAATTCCTCATATCGATCTTTTGAATATGTTGGGTCTTAAATCCAACATTAGAGTCTATGAAATCACAATTAACATTTATTTTGTTCCCATCATGAATTTCCCCTACTACCTTTTCGCCATTAGGAAGCTTTCCTTGTAGAAACTTTTCCAAACCTTCCTTAAACCATCCATGTCTTACTTCAAATATTCCATGTCGCCTTCTATACCATCGATCTTAGCTTCCATGCCATTCTTCAAATCATCTATCTTAGCTTCCAAGCCATTCATCCTTTCTTCCATTCCTTTCTTCAAACCATCCATTTTAGCTTCCATTTCATTTTTGGTTACTTTTTGCGAGAGCGACATTTGTTGCACGCGGTCTCGTAATTTTGATATATCATGTTGCACTTCTTCCTCTTCATGCGTCATAGTAGAGTTTTCAAAGGGCTTAACAGGTGTGGAATTATTTTTGGAAGGAATTATAGAACCCAACACGTATATATATGCTTCAATATTCCCTTGGGATCACTTCAAACTGATTTTTCAAACAAAAGTTATGCAATTTTAAAAAAAGGTACGCGCCTTTTTCAATCTTTTGAAGCTCGATATTGAAACTGATGTATCTCTGTGATTTTAGATCCCAAATATTTGAGCTTTGGTCTTGTATTATCCCTCTGAGTCTTCTTTCCAATACCACAAGCCATACCTGATTTGGATTCTTAAAGACAACGTTATGCCCAATATCCCACAATGACCTAATTATGGACTGGTTCAGTAAAGCGAACTTGTACAACATTACACATGTCACTATTTCGTCTTTCAGCTTTGAAGTAAGCCTCTTCAAGGGGGAAACCTCCTTTATATTACATAAATTAATAATTCTAGGATGATACAAATGGAAAAATCTCCTTTCTATATATAGGAGTCCATGGGTCACAATAAAATCCTAGCCAACCTAACAATAATAATGTAAGGGCGCAAAAATAACAATATGGTATTTTATGGGGCATGGGGCACAATAATAACAATATGGGGAATACAAGGGTACAAAAATAACAATAAGGGGGCTACACTAACAACAATAAGGGACTACATTAGTAATATAGAGACCATCCCATACAATGATGACCATCCCATACCTAAACTTGAAAAATTGTATCAATTCCACGAATTATTGTGAAGTTTGAAGATAATACTTAATGAGGTCTACATAATTCCATTTATTTTTTACATTAATCACTATGTATGTTCCATTACACATATGTACATGCATTTATATTGATGACAACATTGGATAACTTGAACTCCTCTTTGGATGATGTACTTTGCATGACTATGACTTGGGTTAAACCTTGGTCCTTAAAGGAAATTGAGGAGACCACATACATGCTTGATGAATGTTTTTCCATTTCTTTTAGAGTTCAATCCACTTCTTTTGGAGGATGCTAATGATATGGGATTAACTAAGGACTCCCTTTTGGAGGATCGTGAGACATTACTCTTTTCTTGTCTAGTTAATCATATTTTCAAATTTTCAAATTTTATTTGTGTTAAGGTAAATTTAAATTTTGTTAATCACATTTAATTTTCAACCATAAAAAACCCTACATATATAGGTATTTTTTTCTAATTTTGACCTAAAATCCTAAAGTTTTTCTTGCATATTTTGACCTAAAATTCATTTTTTTCCTCACAAAAAAGAAGAATTTTATTATCAAAATAAATAAATTACATTATGTAGATACATGACTTACATGTATTCAAAAATAGAGCATCACTTGGATCTATCACAAAAAGTGGCTTAAAGCCATCATGACTAAGGAACAACAAATAAAATAGTAGTTGAAGAGCCTATTGACCTATGTAGTTGCAGAAATAATCCACTTTTCCTTTCTTTCCTTTTCATTTTACTTCCTTCCATACCCATGGGGTAGGTTGGATAAATGATAGTGTCATGTATGTCATGTTTGCAAGAAGGGGAGCCCCTTTGTCAAATTCAAAGCTCTTCATTTTATGTGTTATTTTGGTTCCTAACATTGATTCGTTCTTTGTTGGTGATGCTTTGATGATTGCTAGATTTGGTAGGACTACCATCTCTGTATTCTGTTTGGGATTTGTGATTTGTGGAGGGAGATCATCTTGTGTAGAATTTTCAATAATTTCCTCATTATATTTTTTGGGGGGATCCCTTAAATCCGCCTCTTCTTCATTATCTTAAAAAGGGGGCTCAAGGCTGCTAGATATTATTCTTAATCCATGTCCCTTTCCTCTTGTTTGTTGGTTTTTTGGCTAGAGAGCGAGTATCTTGAAAATGTATGGTTTGGTTATAAACATAACATCTGAAGGCCAAATAAATACTCTATGTCCATTGGAAATTTCCATTTTATTTCAGTTAGAAGTAATCTAGAATCCCCTTACTGAGGTCAATCTCCACACATATGTGGGTGTAGGTCAAAATCCCCTTTGTTATTATCTCACTGTCTATTTTTATGAATGTTACTTGTGCGTTTGCAATGTCTTCAACAACTAGGTGATGCCAAAAGGGGAGAGATAGGTTTGGAAAGCAGAACCAAACAAGTATTTTTGTGATGGGGGCAACATGCTTCACCTAGGGGTTATAGTGGCATTAATGGGAATCAATCCCCTTCCACACAAGTATGAGACCAACCTAGCTACATTGTTTGAAGTTAATTTTTCATTATATATAATTGATTCATTATGTTGTTGTAACTCATTTACTGTTGTAAATTTTAATCTTTTATACAATTTTTATAAGACCGATTATTTTTTTCATATTTGCATTGGATGAGGATAATTTTTTATTATATAATAACTTAATAAAGCCTCGTAAATCAACCAAAAAAACATAAAATAAATTTTAAATTTTATTTTAAGTAACCACCTAATAAATATTTTTCTTATTTGGTGGTGATTTGGGTAGTTACTTAGAAGAAATTAGAACTAATTGTGTGTTTCCTTGGGAACCTTAAGTAGTATTAGAAAATCACTCTTTGTGTTTTTGGTCAATATTTTTCATTGATGTCAATACGAGCACTATTGAAGGTCATTATGACATGGATGATTACACTTGATGACTTGATGATTTTTTGAGGCCACTCTTGGAGCCCTAATAAAGATGCCCTAAACCTTATCCTAGTCCCAATGACCCTATGCATGAAGAATCATAAAATCATCAAGGTATGTACTAATTCCAAAATAGGCATAAAGAAATTTATTTAACATATTGAAGACATCATATTATAATGACTCCTTCACTAGCTTGTAGAGGAATCTTTCCTCTTTCCAATGAGCCCTAACTCATCCTCTAACTCCTTGTAATCTAAGAGAAAATGATGTTTTAAGATAATATATCCTATTCTCTACCCTAGCTGACCTAAGCTCAGTTAAACTAAGTTGACCTCCCTCAAAAGAGTCATGTAACTTCACTTAAAATAAAAAAAAAATGTATATATAAGATTTATTACTCCTTCATTTAACATCCATCATTCGTTGAAGACTAATTCAGAACATAAATGAGGGCGAGGAGGAAAAAGGGTTAAAAAAGTTTGGGCAAACTATGACAAAGAGAGGCTCATTTCACTTGTTGAGGGAAAAAAATATACTACAAAAGACTCAGACCTAATTAAAGGAGACTTATACCTATGGTGTCAACATTTCATACCTTCTTTTGTGGGTACATCTGCAATCATACAACAGTGCCTTGGATTGAGGCTTAGATCATTTGTTGTAGCAACAGAGATATTGTTGATTTGGGGTAGCATCGAATGTGCTCTAAGTCTCAATTTTGTGGAGAGACTTAGACACATGTATTCTAAATAACGTGTTTGGTGAAATTCAACTCGAATTGTATTTTATAGAAATAATTAATTATTTTTAAAGGGACCCTTAGTCGAAGCTTAGGAAAATAAAATAATTAAAGTGTATTAATAGAATATGAGTGAGAATGATCTAGAATAAATGGATCAAGTCAAAAGTTAATCTTAGCCGTTGATTAGAGATCTAATCTGGGTCATTGAATCCTCAACGAGAATATTATAAGGACTTGAAGGGTCATTTGGAAAATACATTGGTGGAGACAAAAAGAATCTAAAGATTGAATTTTTCTGACAGAGCAAGTGCTCAAACGAAAATCAGATCTAAGTGATTCTTGATTCATGATTACAGTGAAGGGAAATAATACCAGTTGGAAGGTTTCCTGAGCTAGAGAGTACTAGGAAGCGGAGATAGAGAGAGCCACAACATTAGCGCAGAGAGCCAATGGCGCAGTCATTGCACAGAGCTAGAGGGAAATACTTTTTGTGCTGAGGAAACAACGCAAAGCCAGAGTCATATCTTAGAGAGAATATCTGGAGGACTAGTAGGCTTCAATTTCTAGCTAGCAGTGAGATCAACAGAGGAAGAGGGCAGCCACAGTTGTGACACAGTCACTGTGCATAGGTAGTGCAAGGTAGTCCAACCTCGGTGTAGATCAGTGCCAGTTTTCCCATGGAGGATTGAGGTTTGTCTCATAATATCTCTTCTATCAGTTTCTATGTATGATTTGATAGTCTCGTCAATCATATATTTTTACTCAAAATTTACTGCATAATAACATAAAACCTTAGATCCGTTGGACCGATTTTCCCGTATTGGGTTTTTCTTGGGAAATTAATCCAAAAACAATTGTGTCGAATGGTTGTGTGATCTATGTGTGTTCATATTTGTTTCCACACTTCTATTTCTTCCGCAATTTAATTGTGTAGGTTCTAGTGAATGGATTTTGGTATTTGGTTATAGAACACAGTAAATAATTTGTTAAGTAAAATAACAAATAGAAGATTTCCATCATTTTTTACAGTAGGATTTTGCGTAATAAAAATTTTCACATGGTATCAAAGGTTGTTTAAGCTGAGTGTAGGCAAGACAAATAACACATCTACTAGATCCAACATTGAATCAGCAGTTGGGGATCAAAGAGCTGTGTGAACAACAGATCGATTTCTCAGTGAAGTGTGCAATCCAAGCTAGGAGGGTGAGATCAGCAAGGAAAAACTCTCTCTTGAGTGAGCCAACAGAGAGGTAGGATTGCTCCAGAATGTTTTTTGTCCATGACAGAGGAAGGAGTGTAGCATATCAGTGCATATCAGCAACTGGAGAGACGCAGTTGACTGTGCAGCAGTGCTTTCTAGTGCAGAGCATCAAAAAGCGTATCTGAAACACAATTTAGGGGATTTTTGACCTCAGTGAGTTTCCTACCCAAGAAACTCATTTTTCCTGCGTAGTAGCTACAAATTTCATGGATTGACCCACAAGGAGTGCGTAAATCCAACTATGCATAGGGTGAGATGCAGTAGATCGAAAAAAATTGGGTGAGATGGCCACCAACGGATTGCGTGACCAGGACCAGTTGGAGGGTGCCTCCAACTATGTAATCTAGAAGGCAAGGATATCCTTCCTTCTAGATGAGCATGACCTTAAGCACTTTATCGACAGTGCTCAAGCTGAACTGGTGGATGCAACACCATTACGAGCCTTCGAGAAGAATATGGCTAAATCTAAGTTCTTGATCCTTGATGGAGTGAGGGATCACATTGTTTCACACATCTAAACCAAAGGAAAAACTAAGGAGATGCGGGATGTGTTGGCAAAGCTATATGAGGAGTCTTTCGAGCAATGGAATATGTTTCTAGAGGAGAAAATGTGGACCACCAAGATGCAGAAGAGAGAGCTTATTGATCCATTCCTGCGTAGACTTAAGGAAAACCAATATCAATTGGCAGCCATAGGAGTAGCTCCTAAGGCCACAGAGATGGTCATATTTTCCCTCAACTTGGTGTTTGAGGATTACCAAGTTTTTTTCCAGAGCATCTTGGGTAGAGAAAACTTGTCGCACTGGGAGTCAATGTGGGTAGCTCTTCAGCAATAAGAGATGCAGAGAGACTTACTCAAGTGTCAACTTAAGGACGAAGTCAACAATAATTCAAAGATCAAGAAGGAGGAGGAAGAGAATGTGGCCATTGCATCAAAGGGGCAGCCAGAGCAATGTAGGAGGAAGAAGGATCTGTCAAAGATAAAATGCTTCTGGTGTGGCGAGATGGGCCATTACGCCACATAGTGTCCTCTCAGAAAGAAGGACAAGGATGAGAAGCATGATCCTTGATGAGTCCACCTCTCAGATCATCGCCTTTCTACGAGAGCCCAAAACAACGATATCAGGATGGAATAGTGCCAATTGGTGCAGAGGCGTGTTGAAGTGACATCGCAGTGATTAGCAATGCCAGAGTCTAACAACATAGAGTAGTGTTACAACAACACAGAGGGACGCAATGTAGAGAAATAAAAATGCAACAACTTCAAAGAAGCAACGCAGAGGCTAGAAATAATCAAATACTCATTACCGAGATGTAGTATACTCGTCCAATTTTTGATATTTTTCAGTTGCAAAAATAAATTATGTTGCAATGCAATATCAGTTGGCAGTGGCAGAGTCATCACTAGCACAAATGCAGAATTAAGAGGGAGTTGTAATACATATGTAATGTTGACAGTGGCAGTGTCAATAGTACAGATGCAACATTTGCATAGAGTTTATGGGTAGCAGAGTCAGACATCAGTTGCACAAAGGGAGTTGCTTCAAAGTCAGAATAGTATGCAGCAGGGCATATTGTTAGAGAACCTTCCTTGCTAAGAGGGGGTGTTGATTTGGGGTAGCATCGGATGTGCTCTAAGTCTCAAATTTTATGGAGAATATTAGACGCATATATTCTAAATAAACCAGAAATATTTTGGTGAAATTCCATTCAAATTGTATTCTATAGAAATAATTAATTATTTTTAAAGGCGCCCTAAGTCAAAACTTAGGAAAATAAAATAATTAAATTCTATTAATAGAATATGAGTGAGAATGATCTAAAATAAATAGATCAAGTCAAAAATTAATCTTAGTTGTTGATTAGAGATATAATCTGGGTCGTTGAATCCTCAAAAAGAATATTATAAGGACTTGAAGGTTCATTTGGAAAATGCATTCGTGGAGACATGAAGAATCTAGAGATCGAATTTTTTTTACGGAGCAAGTGCTCAGACGAAAATTAGGTCTAAGTTATTCTTGATTGCAGTGAGGGGCAGTAATACCGGTTGGAAGGTTTCTTGAGCCGAAGAGTACTTAGAATCAAAGATAGAGATATCCACAACATCAACGCAGAGATCCTGTGACACACTATTGCAGTCACTGCACAAAGCTAGAGGGAAAGACGTTTTCTTGCTGAGGAGACAGCTCGCCAGAGTCAGATCCCGAAGAGAACTTTCAGAGGACGAGTAGGGCTTCATTTACTAGCCAGCGGTGAGATTAACACAGAGGAAGAGGGAAACCACAGTTGTGATGCAGTCACTGCGAAGAGGCAGTGCAAGGTAGTTCAGCCTTGGTGAAAATCAGTGCCAATTTTCCCGTGGAGGAGTGAGGTTTTTCTCACAAGATCTCTTCTGTCAATTTCTATGTATGATGACAGTCTTGTCAATCATAGATTTGTACTCAAAATTTACTGCATAATAACATAAACCCTCAGATATGTTGCACTATTTTTCTCACATTGGTTTTTTCCGGGGACATTAGTCCAAAATAAATTGTGTCAGATGGTTGTGTGATCTATGTGTGTTAAAATTTGTTTCCACACTTGTATTTATTCCATAGCTTAAATGTGTAGCATGTAGTGAATGGATTTCGATATTTTCTTGTAGAACATAGTAGATAATTTTTTAAGTAAAATAACAAATATAAGATTTTCCATTAGTTGTTACAGTAGGATTCCTTGTAATATGAATTTTCATAGATATACCACAAGAGGTTGGATCTGTGTTATAGCCTTAGATTAAGGCTTGGATCATTCAAACCCCTGGACCTATTGTAGTCCTGTATTGAGACTTAGTTTTGTTGAAGCCACCAAACTTTAGACCTCTTAATTGCAGCCTCAGACCATGGATATAGCTACATGATTTTAACATATTTTTTGTGGTGAACATCTATTAAAATCTCATACTATATCCTATTAACTGATGCTTGTACAAAACTTTCAGATTTGCTAAGTTTTCGGTTTTATTTATGAGCTCGGTGCTAAGTTATAAGACTATGATAAGACTCTGACCAGTGACCTATGTTTCATATAACAGTCTAGGTTTTAAACCTCAATCTTATGGAATTGATCCCAAGAACATCCTAGACTTACCTTTGTGGAAGTAGAATGATGATAACACATATGTGGAGTATATTTGAAGGGTAAATCAGTGCTTCTTTGAAGCTCGGATAGAACACATCTATGGAAGTGGAGCTTGAATAGAATACAACTTAGTTAAGATATATATGTGGAGGATTAAATGTACAAAAGGTCTCAACGATAATGGAGGCATGAACACTCAACAATAAAACTTGAAGTGGTTGGAGGCTTGTACAAGTTAAGAACTGAAGAACTTGGACAATGGAGCATTTGGTTTTTGGGATAGTAAACTATTACGTTGTGAAGAATATTTAATGGAAAAATTGGAAGTCAGGTACATACTTGTGGATAAATTCACTTATTTATTCTATTTATTACAAAATTGAAGGGTTGGAGCCTTGAGAAAGATAGGGTAGGATCCCTAGAGGTTGGAGCCTCAAAAATCCCAAGTTGGAGTCTGGAAACAGGTTGAATCCTGGTCAATTAAAGGGTTGGAGCCCTCAATATCATTATACTCAAACTTTTGTAAAAAGTAGATCGATGTCCTCACTTGTTCCTAATAAAAATTCTTATTTATTTTTTTATTATAATTGTGAATAATATTAACTGGTAAACATAACAATTGAAAATAAATATTGATTCATCCCCCTCTCAGTATTTCCAACAATTGGTATTAGAG
Organism: Pinus albicaulis; assembly: GCA_034641835.2. Taxonomy (NCBI): domain Eukaryota; kingdom Viridiplantae; phylum Streptophyta; class Pinopsida; order Pinales; family Pinaceae; genus Pinus; species Pinus albicaulis. The sequence goes on along the minus strand of CM076576.1, from coordinate 862,505,834 downwards.
TCGGCTTATTCATTCATAATCGTCCTAATAGCTAGAAGAAGGATTCTTAATCCATAATGAACAATTAGGATTCAGGAGAAATCCCCCAATTTGATGGACCAAATTTTGGCTTTTGGAAGTGTAGGATGACATTCTACTTAATGTCTCTTGGACCTGAAGTATGGAAATCAGTTCCACCTACTCCAACAGATCAATACGGAAGGAAAGTTTAGATAGAAAAATCCAAAGCACTAAATTCCATAACAAGTGGAATCTCTAATTCAAAATTTACAAAATTTATGAACTGTGATTCTGCCAAGGAAATGTGGGACAAGCTTATTGATATCTATGATGGAGACTCCAAGGTTAAGAAGGAAAAACGTAAAACTCATAGAAGACGATTTTAAATTCTTAAGATGGATGAAGAAAAAGATATTGCAGCCTTTTTCCTCCGAGAAGATGAATTTTTCAACTCACTTAGGGGTCTAGGTGAAAACATTGAATAAAGCACAGTTGTTCAAAAAGTTTTGAGATCACTTCTGAAATGGTTTAATTCTAAAGTAAGTGCCATAGAAGAAATAAAAGAATTCGATATTATAAATATGGACGAACTTCATGGAATTCTCATTGCATATGAAATGAGAAAAGGAATCCCAAACACCAAGGAAGATGCAATTCGCGAGGAAACTAAGGAAATTATCCTTTTATATAAAAAAGAGAAGAATTGAAGAAAGATGAACCCACTATAGATAAATGTGGCCTAGATTTATGTGCACATAGTGATGAAAATAAATAATTGTGGGTAGCAGATGTTCAAGACACATTACAGGTGACCAAAACAAGTTTATCTCATTAAACAAAAAAGGATGGAAATGTATCTTTTGGAAGTGGATCTGCTAAAATTGTCGAAAAGGGAACAATTTCTCTTGTTAATGGAAAGGGAAAAGCACAAAATGCATTTTTGGTTGAAAGGCTCAAACACGATCTTCTAAGTTTTAGCCAGATTTGTGACCAATGACATAATGTTATCTTCAGTACTAAAAACTGTGAGATAAGAAAATATTCTTCATGAGAACTTGTGGGAAAAGGAGTAAGAACACATGATAATGTATACATTTTGAGTAAAATTCAAGAAGACAAATGATATGAGTCGAACAGATGAAATTTAGTTACGGCACAAACGATTGGGACATCTAAACTTTGACAACTTGGTTAATATCAGAAAAGACAAAAAAAATAAAATAAAGTGCAGTGAGGGAAATTCCAAAAATTATCAAGCCAAAACAAGTTGTGTGTGGCCCATTTCAACATGGAAATAAAACTAGAACTTGATTCAAGACTAAGGATTTCTTGACATAAAAACCCTTAGAAATCATACATGCAGAATTATGTGGACCAACTACAACTCCAACTCTACAAGGAGAAAGGTACTTTCCTCTATTTTTAGATGACTATACTAGAATGATGTGGGTATTCTTTATAAATTCAAATCCGAAGATTTTGAATGTTTTAAGAATTTCAAAGCTCTTGTAGAAAATGAAAAAAGAATAAAAAATCAAGTGTCTTAGAACTGATAGAAGAGGAGAATTTACTTCAAAGGAATTCAATGATTTCTGTAAATACATGAAATCAAAAGAGAACTCTCTGTAGCTAGAAATCCTAAACAAAATGGAGTTGTAGAAAGAAGAAACGAAATTGTACAAGAAATGGCAAGAAAGATGTTACTAGAAGCTGATTTGATGGCAAGAAAGATGTTACAACAATATATACCTTGAATGGAGCTCAACTAAGACCAAATAATGACAAGACTTCGTACGAATTATGGAAAAGAAGACCTACTTCAATGAAATATTTTAGAATTTTTGGAAGAAAAATTTTTATGAAGATCAATGATGACTCACCTAGATTCTCGTGTTGATGAAGGAATATTTTTTAGATATTCTACAAGGAGCAAAGCATACAAATGCTACAATAATCGACTACAAAAGGCAGTAGAAAGCATTGATGTAAATATTGACGAAACACTTCCAGAAAAGGGAATTGAAGTCCATGAAGAAGATTCTATTTTTGAATAATTTGAAGAAGAGTCAACAAAGGAAGAAAAGGATCAAGAAAATCAAAAGGAACCATCCCAAACTCCATCAAAAGTAAAATTCTTGCATAAACACCATCCTAAACAACAGATTATTGGTAATGTAGATGATGGAATACCAACCCGAAGAAGGATGACAAGTACACCAAGAAAAGATGATATTTCCTTACTATCCATGGTAGAACCAGAAAACTTTGCTCAATATAGTAAGGACCCTCATTGGGTGGAAGTTATGGAAGAAAAAAAGTTTCAAATCGAAAAGAATGAAACATGGGAACTTGTACCTCATACAAAAGATAAAAACATAATTGGAATCAAGTGGGTGTTCAAAAACAAAATGAATGAATGTGGACAGATCATCAGAAATAAGGCAAGGCTTTTTTGTAAAGGATACTCACAAATTGAAGGAATTGAATTTGAAGAAATCTTTGCCCCAGTAGCTTGTTTGGAAGCTATAAGAATTTTTTTGGAATTTTTTTGTTCTAAAGGGTTCAAAGTTTATCAAATGGACGTGAAATCAACATTTCTAAATGGTGATCTAAAGGAATACGTTTACATGGAGTAACCTTAAGGGTTTGATATAGCATAAGGAAAAGACTGTGTATGTAATTTGAAAAAGGAATTATATGGATTGAAACAAACTCCTAGATATTGATACACAAGATTGGATCATTATCTACAACAACAAGGTTTCAAAAATGGGGGTTCAGGAAGTAATCTCTACATGAATATGGACAAAGATAAATTTCTAGTCACTTTTGTTTATGTTTATGATCTAATTTTTGCCAACAAAAATGATGAGATGAGTCATGAATTTGCTCAAAATATGTCGAAGGATTTTAAAATGTCTATTATTGGTGAACTATCTTACTTTCTTGGACAACAAGTAACTCAAACTAAAGCAAGTATGTTCTTATCCCAAGAAAAATATCTTAATTTCTAGTCACTTTTGTTTATGTTTATGATCTAATTTTTGCCAACAAAAATGATGAGATGAGTCATGAATTTGCTCAAAATATGTCGAAGGAGTTTAAAATGTCTATTATTGGTGAACTATCTTACTTTCTTGGACAACAAGTAACTCAAACTAAAGCAAGTATGTTCGTATCCCAAGAAAAATATCTTAAAGACGTGCTTAAGATATATGGGATGGAAGAATGTGCTCCTATGAGCACAGTGATGACTACAAATTGAAAATTAAGCAAAGAAGATGAATCCACTTTGGTGGATGAAACTATTTATTGGTAAATAATTGGAGCTCTTCTATACTTAACTGCTTCACGACCCGATATTATGCAAGTAGTAGGAATGGTGGCGAGATTTCAATCAGATCCTAAGGAATCCCATTTGTTGGTTGTGAAAATAATTATCATATATTTGAAAGGTGCTCCTAATTTTGGCCTATGGTACCCAAAAATCACAACTCTTACTGTGAAATATTACACCAATGCTGATTAGGTTGGAAACATAGACGATCAAAAAAGTACTAGTGGAAATGTTTTCTTCATGGGAGACTGTCTTATATCTTGGCTCAATAAAGAAAAATATTCTATATCTCTCTCCACAGTTGAAGTTGAAACAAATATTCTATATCTCTCTCCACAGTTGAAGTTGAAACAAATATTCTATATCTCTCTCCACAATTGAAGTCGAATATATAGTTGCTACATATTGTTGCACACAAATATTGTGGATGAAGGAAGCATTGAAATATGTCAACATAGATACTAATCAACCAATCATTATCTATTGTCTTTCGAAGAATCCGGTAATTCACTCGAAGACAAAATATTACAATAAAATACCAATTTCTATGGGAACAAGTTGCAGAACAGAATATCAAATTTCAATACATCAATACAAAGGAAAAAATTGCAAATATATTAGAAAAACCCCTACCACTAGAAGCATTTGAATATCTTTGCCAAAAGATGGGGGTCATTGCTCTTGCATCACATTAAGACAACACATTGACTGAGGTAGAAGCACCATGACAGGGGGATAAACATGACAAGAGGTAGCTTGATAGGGGGATTACTTGTACATCCCATTTTCCATTGATGTCAAAGGGGGATAAAATGTTGGAAGAAGAGAGAATATTTCCATCAATGACAAAAGGGGAGATTGTTGGTTAGTAATTGTCATTGATGTCAATATGAGCACTATTTAAGGTCACGATGACATGGATGGTTACACTTGATGACATGGATGATTGTTAGAGTCCACCCTTGGAGACCTAATGAAGATGCGCTACACCTTATCCTAGTCCAAAATACCCTATGCATGAAGAATTATAAAACCCCCAAGGTCAGTACGAATTCCTGAATAGTCATAAAGAAAAATAGTTTTTAACATCTTGAAGACAACATATTATAATGACTCCTTCACCAGATTTTAAAGGACTCTTTCCTCTTTCCAATAAGCCCTCACTCATCCTCTAACTCCTAGTAGTATAAGAGAAAAAAGAAATTAAGAAAATATATCCTATTGTCTACCCTAGGCTACCAAATCTTAGTTAAACTAAGTCGACCTCCCTCCAAAGAGTCATGTACATTCACTTAAAATAAAAAATATGTATTTATAAGAGTTCATGATCCTTCATTTGACATCCATCCATTCGTTGAAGACTAATTCAGAGCTTAACACATAAGGTGAAGTTCACAACTCAACTAAAGGAGGTCAAGGAGGAAAAATTATAATGCTAAAACTGTTTGAGCAACCTATGACAAAGAGAGGCTTAGATCATTTATTAAGGGACAAAAATATACCACAAAATACTTAGACCTATTTAAAGGAGACTTGGACCTGTGGTGTCAATAGTTCAAACCTTCTATTGTGGGTACACCTATGGTCATACAACATTACCTTGGATTGAGGCTCGAATCATTTGTTGGAGGACAGAGATATACCACAGTACCTTGGATCTGTGTTGTAGCCTTAGACTAAGGCTGGGATCAGTCAAACCCTCGGACCTGTTGCAACCCTGTATTGAGGGTTGTTTCTATTGAAGCCACCATACTTTGGAACTATTCATTGCAGTCTCGAACCAGGGATATAGCTGCAGGATTTTGACATTTTTGTGGTGAACATCTATTAAAATCTTGGACTATCTCCTATTAACTGATGCTTAGACAAAGCTTTCAGATTTGCTAATTCAACTGTTTTATTTTTTATCCTAATGCTAAGCTACAGGATTGTGATAAGACTTAGACTAGTGACCTATGTTTTGTATAACAGTCTAGCTTTTAAAGCTTGGTCTTGTGGAATTGATCCCAAGAACACCTCAAGCTTACCTATGTGGAAATAGAATGGTGATAACACATCTGTGGAGTATATTTGAAGGGTAAATCATGCTTCCTTGGATCACGGATAAAACACATATGTGGAAGTGTAGACCAGTGTATCTTTGAAGCTCAGTTAAGACGTATCCATGGAGGATTAAAGGTACAACTGTGAAGGCTCGATGATAGTGGAGGAGTGAATAGTAAACAGTAAAACTTGAAGTGGTGACAGCTGGAGGCTTGTACAATTTAAGAACTAAATAAATTGGACAATGGAGCATTTGGTGGTTTGGATAGTGAACTATTGATCCGTGAACAATATTCAATGGAAAAATTGGAAGTTTGCTATATACTTGTGGAGAATTTCAATTATTTATTATATTTATTACAAAATTGAAGGTTTGGATCCTTATAAAGATAAGGTATGATCCCTAGAGGCTGGAGCCTCAAAAAACCTAAGTTGGAGCTTGGAAACAAGTTGGAGCCTGGTATGTTGAAGGGTTGGAACCCTCAACATCATTGTACTCAAACTTTTGTAAAAAGAGAATTGATGTCCTCACTTGTTCCTAATAAAAATTCTTATTATTTATTTTATGATTATAATTTTGAAGAACCTATGGTACACTAGTCTCTGCACCTTGTGAAGGATTTTCCCTAAGGTGTAATATTTAGTGACAATAATACCCAAAACTAAACTCTAACCATAATCAAATCTATTATTATCAAAATTTTATCAAGTTAGTATTTTAAGCAAATTATCAACATAAAATAATAGAATTTGCATATGAACATCAAGATATTATGGCCAATACAACCCATTCTTGTAATCATAATTTTGCTTCCAATCCTATTTACCAAAAATTGATTCTTTACCTCACAATCTATTGTAACAACATTTCACAACTTACACAACCAATTTTAATACTTTTGGTTCATCTGTAAGCTATGGAAAATTACAATTTTCTCGTAAAGCATGAAATTCAATCATGCATTTCTCAAAATCATACCACATTTAACCCATAAAAGGTCCAATGTTAAAATCAAAGCTTTGGCACTACTTTGTATTTGTAGCATCCCCAACTGGTAGTCCTTGCCACAAGATGGGAAGCTACAATTACAAGCTTTTAAATTTTACCCTAAGATAAAATTGCCAATATAGCAACAAATTAAGCCTCCCATGAGAGGATGGTATCCACTAAATGCATGTACATTTGTGAAAATTAAAATGTAGTGGAAATCACAAGCACATTCACACACATGATTTTAATAATAATTAAAAAGGATAAATGTTTCATTTTTGTAGATTATTATAAGGCACTTATCTTTTACTATGTGAAAAATTTTCTCTTATACAACTAATTTCTTAGGGATTTTTATTGAATTAGATATAAAAATATAGAAAATCCTAGTTGTTTAGGAGAAATGTTTCACCCAACCATGAGTATCTACTATAGTTACCACCCTACGGTTATAATATGAGGCCATCATCGTAAAAATAATAGCTATAGGCTTCTATCTCTTAACCCAAGTTATTTACTCTCATGCTCAACCAATATACTCACCATAGAGTATTACAAGAATGAAAATCTCTTCCACTATCTCATCCAACAAGGAATACATATTATTTCTCTACTAAATAGTCCCTCATAGTACCCTTCCCTTATAATTTTTTTCTATGTATGTAAAAATAGACCATTTGGTTGTATATTTACGTAGAATCGTCTCCAAAATAATTATTGGCATTCAAACATGTACAATGGGTGAATTTTTCCTAACTTGTTGATATTTTATGCTCACCTACAACCATAATTGTCTCATGTCAAGTCTACAATTTTCTATGAATGATATATATTATAGTTGATTCTATAATTATCATGGATAAGGAAAGAACTCAACATGAATAACATTAAAATATGAGAAGTATGAATACGTAATACGTTATACATGAGAGTATTGAAATTAATTCTTTCATCATTGGAAGGAAATGATCGATGAAAACATGGCTAGCATTACTTCTAACCTATGTTGCACAAAACTTATAGGAACCTGACGTTTCGGTCCGTACCCATACAAGAAAATCTGAAACTCGATCGAAACTCGATCATCATGTAATCATATATGAGTTAATATAGACTTGGTTTTCCCTGTAAATTGTCATCTATGGATCTCTTTTCCCTTTTTTCTTGCAAGATAATGTGTTAATAACTTATTCATAAATTTCTTTATATATGTGTGTGTGTGTGTGTGTGTGTGTTAATAAATTATTCATAAATTTCTTTATATATATATATATATATATATATGACATTTCGGCCAATGTTTCCATTTTTGGGAGGTGACATTTCTAAACATACTCGTTTCGAAAACTCCAAAACATTTCGACACTTCGTGCAACTTAGCTTCTAACTTCAGGATTATAAGACTCTTACAATTCCCATAATAATGGTATAACCCATGATTTCATAACTACATGAGAGGAATTTATATCAACCTCTCACCTACATTCAATGATTTATTTTAGTAAGTCAAAGAATATCGATGACTTCATGAGGTGAGTTCTAAGGCTAACACTTGGAAATGAAAGATTAAATTCCTCGTATGCCCTCTTTTCTCTTCTCCTCTAGTGGAATCATAACCTCTCTTATGATATACACAACTACATTGGATGAATATATTATATTCCAACATTAATATTGCACAACTTGATTATACCATGGAAATCCTAACACATGGTTTGTATATATATTTTTTCATATACATGAAAAATTATTTGCTAATTGGGCATTGGCCTTGAGCTTCGCACTAGGAATTCATATTTTCATATTAAAACATTTACATGATTTGAGTTAATACATACAAATGGTCAAAAAATTTGGGTATTACATGGAACCAAAGGGAGAGTTTCAAATTGCATCCTTGAAAAAAAATAAACATTGACCTAGATCCAAGAAAGTAGATAAGTAAAGGTGCAATGGAGACAATTTAGTTCCGATGAGGCTACATGGTAGATATAAGATACCATAAAAGATGCATACCCTTATTTTTGTTCTAATCTTAAGTTGTACAAAGTTCGATGCAATTCCAGGGGAAATGAAATGTAAAATGGTAATTTTGAGCCTTTGAATGTACATAATGATGAAAAATAAATAACATGAGTTTAAATAAAACGACCCTATGTGAAATTGATGTAAATATATGATATTAATTCCTAATGTGAAACTCAAGGCTAAGCCTGACTAGTAAACAGATAGGAATATCGATGGATTGGTTATGCTTTATGTATACCATTTAATAAATTTTAACCATGGCATGCTTAAAATATGTAATATTATTTCAAAACTCCTAGGATAATTGTGGACAACACAAGAGGAGCAATGATTCCACTAATTTCATGCACTCTACTAGTCTATTACAAATTGGATAATACATTTTATAATACCATTCTGGTTATTATGACAATTCTCACTATATTTCAAACTAAATTCTCTCATGCTCATGGACGACTAAATTTCTGAACTATATTCTCATGCTTGAAACCAATATTTCAACCTAAAGATTATCAAATCAAGTTGGGGAAGATGAAATCACAGGCTTGAGAAGCGAGATGGATGGTTGTAGATGATAAAATAAGTTAGTTTGTTAGGAAACATACCATACTCTATTTCAAATTGGATAATACATTTTTTAATACCATTCTAATAATTATGACAATTCTCACTATATTTCAAACTAAATTCTGTCATGCTCATGGACAATTAAATTTATAAAATATATTCTCATGCTTGAAACTAAGATTTCAACCTAAAGATGATTAAATCAAGTTTGGGAAGAGGAAATCATAGGCTTGAGAAGCGATATGGATAGTTGTAGATGAGAATAGAGGTTAGTTTGTTAGGAAACATACCATTTTTCCTATAAATTGCTACTCATTGGGTGCATAGAGTTAGGAGAAAAATCTACAAAGTTATTCTAAAAAGTAGACAATAGAAAATAAAATTTGTTCCCACACTAACAAGCATTAGAGGGAAGAAGATCCCAAGGACTATCGACAAACGTGGAGTTATAAGGACATAGTTTTGGTACCGTAGCATCAAATAATTCTTTAGGGAATGTTAATTCATAAAAGGGTACTGCTATAACATGCTAGGCAATGAAGACACATAGGTTGGAGTGAATTATCGTTCTAAGAAGTGAGGGATGGATTATTCCTAGGAGCCCGAGTATCCAACAAGACATACATATTCTTTATCTACTAAATAGTCCCTCATAGTACCCTTCCCTTATAATGTTTTTCGATGTATGCAAAAAGAGACCAATTGGTTGTATACTTTCACAGAATCATCTCCAAAATCATTATTAGCATTCAAACATGTACAATTGGTGAATTTTTCATCACTTACTGATATTATATGATCACCTACAACCATCATTGTATCATGTCAAGACTACAATTTTCTATGAATGATATATATTATAGTTGATTATATAGTTATCATGGATAAGAAAATAACTCAACATGAATAACATGAAAATATGAGAAGTATGAATGTGTAATACATGAGAGTTTTGCAATTAATTCGTTCGTCGTTGGAAGGAAATGATTGATGAAAAAATGGATAGAATTATTTCTAACCTATGTTGCACAAAACTTATAGGAACCCAACATTTCAAATTATACATTACTGGAAAATTTGAAACTCGGTCATCATGTAATCATATATGAGAGTTAATATAGACTTGGTTTTTCTTATAATTGTCATCTATGGGTATTATTTTCCTTTTTCTTGCAAGATAATGTGTTAATAAATTATTTATAAATTCATTCGCGTGTGTGTGTGTGTGTGTGTGTGTGTGTCTATATATATATATATATGTCATTTCAGCCGACGTTTCCATTTTTGGGAGATGACATCGCTTAACGTACCCGTTTCAAAAACTCCGAAACATTTCGGTAATTCGTGCAACTTAGCTTCTAACTTAAGGATTATAAGACTCTTAAAATTACCATAATAATGGTATAACCAATGCTTTCATAACTGCATGAGAGGACTTTCCAACAACCTCTCACCTACATTAAATAATTGATTTTATTAAGTCAAATAATATTGATGACTTTATCTAAAGCACAAGTTAAAAAGTGAGGTGAGTTCTAAGGCTAACACATGGAAATAAAAGATTAATATTTACTCTTCTCCTCTGGTGGAATCATAATCCCTCTTATGCTCTACACAACTATGTTGGATGACTATATTATATTCCAACATTATTATTGCATAGCTTTATTATACCATGGAAATCCAAATACATGGTTTGTATATTTATATTTTCATCTACATGCCAAGTTATTTGCTAATTGGGCCTTGGCCTTAAGATTAACACTAGGAAGTCATATTTTCATCTGACAACATTTACATAATTTTAGTTAATACATGATAACGGTCAAAAGTTGGGAGAGTTTCAAATAGAGCCACTATGCATCCTTGACAAAAAAGAAACATTGACCTATATCCAAACAAGTAGATAGGTAAAGGTGCAATGAAGACACTTTAGTTCTGATTAGGCTACATGGTAGATGGAATTTTGAGCCTTTGGTTGTACTAGATGGAATTATGTATAAATTATAAATAAGTGTTGATAATGATGACATATGAATAACATGAGCTTAAATAAAATACCCCAATGTGAAAATGATATAAATATTTGATATGAATTCCTAATGTGAATCTCAAGGCTAAGCCTTGACTAGTAAATGGCTAGAAATATCGATGGGGTGGTTATGCTTTATGTATACCATTTAAACTTTTAACCATGGTATCATTAAAATATGTAATATTATTTCAAAACTATGTAGGATAATTGTGGAGAGAAAAAGAAGAGAAATGTTTCCACTATTCTCAGGCACTCTCCTACTCTATTTCAAATTGGATAATATATTTTCTAATACCATTCTAATTATTATGACAATTCTCACCATATTTCAAACTAAATTCTCTCATGCTCATGGACCACCAAATTTATAAATTATATTCTCATGCTTGAAACTAATATTTCAACCTAAAGATGATCAAATTAAGTTGGGGAAGAGGAAATCATAGGCTTGAGAAGTGAGATGGATGGTTGTAGAGGAGAATAGAGGTTAGGTTTTTATGAAAAAACCCATTTTCCCTAAAAAATGCAACTCATTGGGTGCATAGTGTTAGGGGAAAAATCTACCAAGTTATTCTAAAAAGTAGACAATAGACAATATTTTTTTCCCACACTAACAAGCATTATAAGGAAGACGATCCCAAAGAATATTGAGAGAAGTGGAGTTATAAGGACATGGTTTTGGTACTGTAGCATCAAATAATGCTTTAAGGAATCTTAAGTCATCAAAGGGTACTGATATAACATGCTAGGCAATGAAGACACATAGGTTGGAGTGAATTCTTGGTCTAAGAAGTGAAGGATGGATTATTCCTAGGGGCACAAGTATCCAAACTCCAATCAAGCATATAGACTGTGGTATATTAACACATTGGGTGAACTATCACAATTAATCAAGAATATTGATTCCTTTCCCTTGGTTCTAAATAGTGTTTGTAATTATTTATTTTTAATAATCTCAATCAATAATTTATTATAGTGATTTAGGCTAGGATTAGGATTAAATCCATTGGCCACCACTATAATTGAAAAGTATATATAATAGCCTACAAGCTAGATATACCAATCAATTGTGATTTAACAAGGATCAAGGCATCCTAAGGCACATTGGAGACGACCTCCATCCCAAGAGGCATCTACCTTTTAGCTTTATCACTAGGGTCCAACATGTCACTTGTCGAATTTGAGCTTAAGAGGGGCGATAAGAAACAACCCATAAACCACCCTCAGTATGAACCCTTCTAATTAGCCTTATATGGTCCTTCAATTAGTTTCAATACACGCATCCAAATGTGAATCAATTTTGGAATTCTTTTTCAATTCTTTTTTAGAAATTTGCTTTCTTCAAACATGTTGATTTCAAGAAAACCAAGTAACAAAGATTATTGTTTAAAATTAAAAAATTTATCCAAAGGTTTGTTGGATCCTTCTTTAACCACATATCAAAATAATGGAGCATAAAAGATCAAATGATATGATAAGATTTGATTCCGGTGTTTTTTTATTAGATCATAGAGTTCATCAACAATTAACTCACTAAAATCAAACATGTTATAAAAGTGTAAATTGAAACTTAAACTAATTTTCCTCACAACCACTCAAGTTAGGAGATATAAAATGATATAGTAAGATCTGAGTCTCATATTTTTGGGTTAAGAGCTCATTATTATATAATATAAATATCATCAATAATCGACTCATAAGCACTCAAGTTGTAACCATTCAATAAAAGTGTTTTTCTTTATGCATGAATAAATTTGAATTTTGTGTGCCCTATTGAAGAATGTTACTAGTGTCAGTATTCATAATTATACTTGTCAAAATAAATTTTATTATTAAATAAAATGACTTATTAAAGCATGTGTTTTATTCTTAGGTCAATGTTTTCTAGGTGAAATCATCCATTGAAGGCTTCTAGGTTTTGTCTTGAGTCATAATTTAGAGTCATTGTCATTATTATTAAACCCCTCTTTAGCTTTTGTATCATGTAAAAAGATTTATTTTTTAGTCAAAAAGTTTATTTGTCACCTCCACACCAAGTTGGCCATGTCCCCATGAATTATGCCTACAGTACGACAATTCAACCCAACAAAAAGGATATATATAGAGAGGCAGTTGGACCTATTTGAAGCACTCACTCAAAAAAATTGATCTTGAAGGAAGAGATCAAAAAAGAGAGTGAAGTAGCTAGAGAAGGACGAAAGAAGTTTGGAAGACCTAATTCAATTATTTGGGCTATTTATCCCATATGTACAAATTTTTTGGGCAGTTGTTGGGGAAAAAATTTGGAGTCTATTGTAGGTCTGAAATTATGTAGTTGGGGGTCGGAAATATGTTGCTAGGGGCCGAAATTCTAGATTGAAGTTTCTACTAGAAAGTTGTCACTTGGAGACTTTGACAGGGATCATCTATTGGAAGGAAGGGTTGACTTGGTGGTTGGAGGAGGTATTTGTCTAGTTCTAAGGGGTCTTCGATTGTCTCATCATGATTTGAATCTACTAGTGGAACAGTTGGACTGATTTTTCCCCATGAAGGCGTTTTTCCCTGGATGAGTGCCTACTTGTGTCTCTTGTTCTTGTGGTCTTCATATATATAATTTGGTAATTGATTTATGTTAAATAAAATAATAAGGATTAAGAAGAATCCAACATATTTCACAATTAATTATCAAGAAAGAGGTATCAAACCTTAATTCCTATAAGTATTGATTTCTCAACATGGTATCAGAGCTAAGTTCAAAGAAGGTTGAAGATCACTTTGTTGGCTATCATTTGAAGAAAGGAAAAGTAATCTTGGAAGAAAAGTTTACTCCCTCTATGGAAAGTTACTTGAATATGGAACTCAATATCGTGATAATTGCAAGAAACTAGATTGGAAGAATCATCTACAATATATCTAGGAGATTCAAGAGTGAAGGATTCTTGGATGCACTTACAGGTACTCTTGATGATGACAACGTGATCCAAGTGGCTCCAGGGACATTCCAAAGTCAAAGAGGGCTCGAAAAAGATCAAAAAATAAAATTCCTCGGATTGAAGTGAAACCAAGACCAAATCTTAGTGCTCGTCACCCTAATTCCAACGATGAATGCCACTCAAATCCAAGTTTGTATGGTCAAGTTATGGCTGGTCAAATTTTTGGTCAAAATTGGCCAAGTGGCAGGCTTAATGAGACAACAAATTGGTCGAGACCCAACACACAGAATCTATAGAAATTTTATAATACAATTATGTATTTTTAGATTCTCCTAATTTAACAATTATATGCCATTTTTAAATACAAAATATTTCTACTTAATTCTTTGCGAAAATTTAATCGCCAATTGCAAACACATGAAGAAAAATCAATCGCACATAACAAGATGTTTTTACCGAGAAAGCATAAAGCTAAATACCCCAACTATCATATATTATGTATATCATGGATCACGAAACAATCTCATACAAAACTCTACTCCAAGAGTTCTCAATACAATATACAATCGTCTCACACTGTCATACAAAAATTGGCTCACACATGCACCAATTTACTGCCTCCTGACAACCTGCTTCCATTGCGCAATCCCTGCTGAAGAAGATCCCCGAATGAATTTGATCTTGCCTTGCCTTGAATGCGTGATCCTCATTGGCATCTCCAATGAGTGTGTAGTTGCATTGAATGCACCACTATAGTCACAACAGATAGTCAAATTTTCCCTTTCACCTATCTCTCGATTGGGTCTCCATTGGAACTGACATGCATGTAGTTAACAGTATTATTTCTTCATTTTCATGTGAGACCACTACTTGTGAATTAATTAAATAATTAATCCACTGATCTCTCACTAGTGTATCTTTAGTTACAACAAGTTACAACTAGCACAACTAAGTTTAACTCACTTAACTTAGTTAAACTAAATAAAAACTCACATAACTACACATCCAACTCTATTACAACTTTTTATCACTCACTTACAACTAATTCCACTATGCATGTCCCACCAACCAACCTTGGAACTCGTAATTCCTTCAATCAACTAGTTTGCCACATCAATTAACTGAAATCAAGTGCTTCAAGTGAATAGATTATTATTTATTGTCTAATTATTATTAAGGACTAATAATAATCGACATGCGATCTATAAATGGACTTCTCCCATGCATCTAAAAATATAATCTCATCTATAAATATAATTTTCTCAACCATCTATAAATAGACTCCCACTATAAATAGAATATGCTCAACATTCTAAAAATAGACATACACCTAAAAATAGCCTACGAGCACCACCTAGTGTAGGTGCTTAATTTTCACTAGGATCATCATCTTATTGAATCTCAACACTCCCTATCAACAAGAAAGGGATTATCCTTCACCCCGATCCTATCTCTATGGTATTTGAATTTGCTCCTAGTGAGCGCCTTCGTCAGGATATCTGCATCTTGATCTTCCGTAGGAATGTACTGAAGCAACATGATCTTCCGATGCACACAATCTCTGATATGATGATACCGGATATCTATATGCTTAGATCTATCATGAAACACAGGATTAATCGAGAGTTTAATGCAACTATGATTATCACAATGAATCATTGTAGGATCTAAATGAGAACCAAACAAACCAACCAAGATCTTCCTCATCCAGATAGCCTCACATGCAGCTTGACTTGCTGCCATGTATTCTGCTTCCACTGAACTGAGTGTCGAATGTACTGAAGCAACATGAACTTCCGCTGCACACAATCTATGATATGATGATACCGGATATCTATATGCTTAGATCTATCATGAAACACAGGATTAATCGAGAGTTTAATGCAACTCTAATTATCACAATGAATCACTGTAGTATCTAAATGAGAACCAAACAAACCAACCAGGATCTTCCTCATCTAGATAGCCTCACATGCAGCTTGAGTTGCTACTATGTATTCGGCTTCCGCTGAACTGAGTGACATGGATCTCTATTTCCTACAGTACCAAGAAACAACTATACATCTGATACTAAAAACCCCTCCTAATGTTCTCTTTCTATCCATTGGCATGCCTGCCCAATCTGCATCTGTGAAGCCATGCAACTTCACCTCATCTGTCTGTCTCTACCATAAGCCATACTCATATGTGCCCCTGAGATATCTCAGGACATGCTTGCCCGCCTTCCAAAATAGCTTGGTAGGCTTAACCATCGCTTGACTAAGCTGGTTCACTGCATATCATATGATCGATCTTGTATTGACTAAATACATGATCGAACCTACCAACTGCTGATAGACAGTAGCATCCACTACCTTTGCTGATGTAGCATCCTTTTTCCTCCAATTTCTTGGAAGAGGAGTATCCATGGGTTTTCAGCCCTCCATGTGAAACTTACCGAGTATCTCCCTTGCATACTTGCCTTGAGACACAAACATTTCACCATCTCACTGCCATATTTCCAATCCAAAGAAATAGTGAAGGAGGCCCATATCCTTCATCTCGAACTCCTTTGCAAGATTCTCCTTGCATGAGTGTATTAGTTTCTCATCACCAGTCAGTATTAAATCATCAAAATAAAGAACAATGATTTAAAAGCTTACCCTCCACCACAATCTGGTCTAGGTTTACATCCGTCTCACTCTTAGTGAAGCCAATTCCAGTGAAATAGCTGTCGATCCGAGTGTACCAAGCACGAGGTGCTTCCTTTAGCCCATACAACGCTCTTTTGAGTCTGCACACATGTGACTCACTGCTGAAGATCTCAAATCCTTCAGGCTGCTCAATGTACACTTCTTCCTCAATGATCCCATTGAGTAACGCGGTCTTCACATCCATATGATGAATGTGCCAACCCATATAGAGAGCAAGGATGGTCCTTATGGAAGAATATTGTGCGACAGGTGCAAAATTTTCTTCATAATCAATCCCCCCGATCTGTGAGAAGCCTCGGGCCACAAATCTTGCCTTATACTTCTCAACACTCCCATCAGTAGCTTGCTTTACCTTGTAGATCCATCTTGAACCTACCACTGATTTATCAACCAGCCTTGGAACAATTTCCCAAGCATTGTTTCTAACAATGGAGTCATACTCATCCACCATCGCATCTACCCATGTGGGCTCATGCACTTCTTCCTGAAAGGAAGATGGATCGATCACAATACATTTTCTCATGAGATCCATTTATCCAGTGAATCATTCAGGAGACTGTCTCTGTCTGCGTTGTGAAGTAGGGACTCCTACATTCTGTGCCGCAACAAGATTTTGCCTCTCAGCTTCTGCAGTACGCCTTCTGCCAATTCTGATGTTTGGCTCTGCGTGAGTGGATTCCTCCACTCCATGAACCTCCTCCTGTGGCTAATCCACATCTAGAGACTCATCTTTTAGAACAAGTAGTTCCTCCTCTGCATGCAAGTATAACTCCCTCTCAAGCGACAACTTCATGGATTTCTCCTCAATGAATTTTATATCCCGTCACACCACAGTCATTCATTTTTTGGAAAATACACACGATAATTATGGGGTGTTTCTATGTACCCCACAAATATCCCGACTTCAACAGTCGGCTCCAGCTTCTTCCTGGCGTTCTTGGTCACATGCACATAAACAGATGAGCCAAAAATCTTAAAGTGAGAAACATTCGATTTCTTACCAGTAAAATCTTCTTTAGGTGTACTCATGTCAAGTACTCTATGAGGACAACAATTTTTCACATAAACTGCAGTGTTGCATGCTTCCGCCCACAAGTGCATTGGTAGGCCCTGATCGTGCAGCATAGGTCGTGTAGCACCCACGATCGTTCTGTTCTTCCTCTCCGTGACACCATTCTGTTGTGGGTTATGAGGCGCTATGAGTTCTCTTCGAATTCCTTCTTTGCTACAGAAGTATTTGAATTCGTTTGAGATATATTCACCACCATTATCGCTCCGCAGAGCCTTCACTTGCTTCCCCAACTCTTTCTCCACCAATGCTTTAAACTCACAGAAGTTTGAGAATGTTTGATCCTTCTTCTGCATGAAGAAGATCCAACATCTACAAGAAGAGTCATCAACAAAAAAACATAATACCTATGTTTTGTTGTTGAAGCAACCGAGAATGGCCCACACATGTCTATGTGAACTCTCTCCAGGATCACCAAAGCATGGTTCTCCTTTTCATGAAAGTTGGTCTTCACAAACTTACCCATAGTACATCCCTTGCACTGATCTAACTGCACAAGTTTACCCTTGGGAAGTCCAGTAGAAATCTGCTACAAAAATTTCAAGGTGCTA
Source organism: Pinus albicaulis (assembly GCA_034641835.2). Lineage (NCBI taxonomy): Eukaryota > Viridiplantae > Streptophyta > Pinopsida > Pinales > Pinaceae > Pinus > Pinus albicaulis. The sequence continues at coordinate 862,487,608 of CM076576.1, read as the reverse complement.
TGGTGAAGATGGCCCAATCACCTGTGCCATAATTCGCCCTCATCCCGGCTCACCATTTCTTCTACTTTGCCCACCATTGCATCGCAGTCATCTACCTCCAACTTGTAGATATTCTTGACTCGAATCCCTATCTTCTTGGTTTGACCTGTTGTTTTATGTCGCGGGAAAGTTTTTCCATCGCTGAAAACAATTTCATAACCTCTGTCCTCCAACATCACAACTGAAACCAAGTTCTTCTTTAGACCTGGAACATGCATAACATATTTCAACAGAAATGGTTTACCTGAATCCCTCTCAAATGTAATGGTACCAATGTCAGTCACACTATATCGTCCATCGTCGCCCATTTCTATATGCATTTGGAGATCTTTCTCCTCCAAGTCACTGAAAATCTCCTTATCTCCTGTCATGTGGAAGGAAGCACCACTATCAAGATACCACACCGATCCCATTGCGCTTGAAACCAAGCATGCGATCAAGGAGAAATCAAGATGAAATTGCGAGGCAAGGACCTCACCGGCTGCAACTCCAACAGCCTTCTTTTTCTTATTTTTCTGTGGGCGGTTAGTGGCGAGATGCCCATGTTCATGACAGTGAAAACACTTCACCTTAGACAAATCCAGCTTCTTGCCTTTAGCCTCAGATTTTGAGTGGAATTTATTCCCCTTCCCTTTCCTTGCTTTCGCATCCAAAGCCCAATCCTCTTCATCATCATGCATTGATGAAGAACCATCACTGGTGTTCCGCCTGAACTCCTCCTGCACTAGATCCGACCACAATCGTTCCCAATCCAACAGTTTTTCTCGTCCGTTGACAAAGTCTTGATAATTGTTCCAACTCTTAGGAAGTCCCAAGAGAGCCAAACTCGCCAAATCATCATCAGAAACCGTGATTCCCACACTCCCCAGTTCATCCCGACATTGGACAAACTTTGTGACATACTTTGGAATATTGTCGCCCTTCTCAATCTTGATTTTTATGAGTTTATCCTTCAACGCCAATTTCCTATGGTTGCTATTGCTTTGGAAAAGATTTTTCAAAGCCTTCCACATTGCAAATGGAGTGGCTTTCCCATGAAGGCTTGAGACAATATGGTCTCTCACACCTTCCAATAGAATCCTTCTCATCTTCGCTACTTTCTTTTGCCATGCGTCAAGTAATGCAGCATCCGTCGAAGTGGGCTTAGGAACATCACTGTCGATGAATTCCTTCAAGCCATTATCTTCAAGCACCGCCTCCATCCTATTCTTCCATGCAATTTAGTTCGAGCTGCCCTCGAGTTCATACTATAACCGCAAACCATTGAAAGCCATTTTTATTTTTACTCAACTATCACACCAAGAAATTCTTGTAGCTAATTCAAATTGTTTCCACCAACAAAACTCAGCTACTGCTTCAATATTGAAATATTTTTCACTCTGATACCATGTAGAAATTTTATAATACAATATTGAAATATTTTTCACTCTGATACCATGTAGAAATTTTATAATACAATTATGTATTGTCGGATTCTCCTGATCTAACAATTATATGCCACTGTTAAGTACAAAATCCTTCTACTTAATTATTTGCGAAAATATAATCGCTAATTGCAAACACATGAAGAAAAATCATTCGCACATAACAAGATGTGTTTACTGGGACAGCATAAAGCTAAAAACCCCAACTATCATATACTATGTATATCATGGATCATGATAAAATCTCATGCAAAAATCTACTCCAAGAGCTCTCAGTACAATATACAGTCGTCTCACACTGTCATACAAAAATTGGTTCACACATGCACCAATTTACTGTCTCCTGATAGCCTGCCTCCACTGCACAATCCCTGCTGAAGAAGATCCCTCAATGAATTTGACCTTGCCTTGCCTTGATTGTGCAATCCTAATTGGCATCTCTAATGTGTGTGTAGTTGCATTGAATGCACCACTATGGTCACAACAGATAATCCAACTATCCCTTTCACCTATCTCTCCATTGGATCTAACATGCATGTAGTTAGTTACATTAGTATTTCTTCAGTTGCATGTGAGACCACTTCTTGTGAATTAATTAAATAATTAATTCACTGATCTCTCACCAGTGTATCTTCAGTCACAACAAGTTACAACTAGCACAACTGAGTTTAACTCACTTAACTGAGTTAAACTAAATAACAACTCACATAACTACACATCCAACTCTGTTACAACTTTGTATCACTCAGTTACAACAAAGTCCACTCTACATGTCCCACCAACCAACCTTGGAACTCGTAATTCCTTCAATCAACTGGTTTGCCACATTAGTTAACTGAAATCAAGTGCTTCAAGAGAATATATTATTATTTATTGTCTAATCATTATTAAGGGCTAATAATAATCGACATGTGATCTATTTTTAGACATGCGATCTATAAATAGACTTCGCCCATGCATCTAAAAATAGAATTTCATCTATAAATAGAATTTTCTCAACCATCTATAAATATACTCCCACTATAAATAGAATATGCTCAACATTTTAAAAATAGACATACACCTAAAAATAGTGTGCAGGCCCTACCTAGTGTAGGTGCTTAATTTTCACTAGGATCATCATCTTGTTGAATCTCAACATAATATGACTACTAGATGGGAAAATTTTTCGCCTACTTAAAATGCCAAGTGACCCTTATTTTCCAACAATTTTAAAATATCCATGTTGTTATAATAAAACAAAAATATATGTTAATAGGGGTGGAAAGTTGCCACCCTCGCCACCCCAGCATGTATTGTTATTAAAATAATCAAGTGAGGTGGGAAGGCCACCACCGACATACCTACGCCAACCCCAGACCACATTATATGTAACGCAAAAAACCAAAGGGTTGGGGCCACATGCCTGCACACCCCATTTGTTATATATATCCATTGTCGGGGTCGACAGGGCTTGAACCCGCCTGACCCACGTGGGATGGCCCCCACCGGGTGGCCCCAATAACCAATCATATTCAATTCCAAAATGATAGTTCAAAACTAAATAACTAGCTTTCCAATCGGGGGTCGATGGGGTTGGAACACCCAACCACCCACACCCAACTTGGTGCATCCATCGTTAGGGCCAAACGACCACACCTTGTTAAGTCCACCCAACATACTCCATATAAACCCACTCAAACCATTCAACCAAAGGCAGAGCATCGAGGTCAGTGCAAAACCATGTTCATTCAGAGAGCATGGAGGTCAAGGTAGAACCCTGAGTAGGCAGAGGGTGCAGAACCCTGAGCGAGGGGATCAAAAGATACCCAAAAGATTCCCATAGAGTGTCGGAGGTTCGATGACAAAATTGGGCAAGTTTATAGTCGATTTTGCACATTTTCACGCCAAGAATTCAACGACGTATTCCATTTCGTTAGTTAATATTTTCATTTTCTATACATCCTCAAAAGTGGAGGTACCTGATACAGTTATGCCATGTCTTACTTCTGATTTGCTGAGATGATTTTTTTGTTGTTGAGATCCCTGATTACCATTACTTGTTTTCCATGTCATGTGAGATTTTATTAGCTTGTCATGCTGCAGGAGGGCCCATTTGAGTGATATTTTCTATAGGGATAACATCTCGTGAAGAGACATGTCACTCTGGTTAAGGGTAGGTATCCTTGTAATGAAAAATAATATACCCTATACATCATCTTCATTTGCAACATTTAATGAAGCGACCTCCCCATTCTTTACATCAAGCCCGAAGACGTAACCCACATTGGGTGAACTTCATTATCAATGTGTTTGTTTGTTTTGATTTGATGGTCTCCATTATGTTTTATACTCTTTACAACATACACATGTGGCTTTTTCATACTCTTTCATATGCAATTATTCTAGCATCACATAAGTAAAAGATATTGGTTAATTCAGGTAGCTGAGAGAATCTAGATCACAATGTATGGATCATTGATAGTGGAGCATCAAGACATATGACATGAGAAAGTTGACAACTTCATACGGTTTCAAGGGAACCATCATCTCATCAAGTGAATCTAGGAGACAAAAACAATTATGCAATCAAGGGCCTTGGATCTACATCATTGAAGCTAGAAAGTGGACAACTTCATACGGTTTCAAGGGAACCATCATCTCATCAAGTGAATCTAGGAGACAACAAAAATTATGAAATCAAGGGCCTTGGATCTACATCATTGAAGCTAGAAAGTGGAGCAAAGATACACCTCAACAACATCCTTTATGTCCTAGGTTTGAAAAAGAATGTACTTTCCATTTATTTTTTAGAAGATATAGGAGATAGGGTTTCTTTTATATATGGTAAATTTTTGGTTTGGATAAAATATTCGAGTATTTAAAATTCAAGGGTTATTGGATTTCGTGAAGGTAGACTATATAAAGTTATAATACCATCTCCTCACACCCTAGTTCACATGGAAATCAACCCTATATAACTTTGGCATATAATAGATGGGAATACTCATAACAAGATAATACCTTGTAGTATTCAAATGGTAAGGGTAATCCCCAACATCAGGAAGATCATGAAGGAATATGCAAGGGATGTGCATTGGGAAAGAATACAAGGAAGCCTTTTACAATTTCTAAAGAGATATTAGACCTCATTCATTTTGATGTGCGTGGGCCAATGTCTAACAAATATCTTAGAGGCCATCTTTATTATGTAAAATTCATTGATGATCACTCTAGAAATAAATGGCTCTATCTTCTCAAAACAAAGGACGAAGTATTTGAGAAGTTCAAGGAATTCAAATCCCAAGTTGGGACTTTAACTAAAAGAAAGATACATACTTTGAGATCCGACAATGGAGGGGAATACACTTCAAAACAGATGATTACATATTGTAAAAAATCAGGTACTAAGAGGGAGCTCATTTTTTCCTACAACCCCGAGCAGAATGGATTTGCAGAAAGGAAAAATAGAACCATTGAAGAATTCATACGAACTATGATATTTGATAAAATATCTAACAAAGTTTCTATGGGGAGAAGTGGAAATGACAACAATATATATATATATATATATATATATATTCCTCATAGAATCCTTAATAATATGACACCAAAAGATGCATTCATAGGGAAGAAGCCATGTGTATACCATCTCTGAATATTTGGGTGTCCCGCATACATCCATGTTCTAAAACACCATGAAAAGAAGTCAGATTCTACAAGCACAAAATGGATCTTCGTTGGCTATAGTATTTCATCAAATGATTATAGAATCTACATCAAGGAAGGAAGAAAAATTGAAGTTAGCAAGGATGTTATATTTGATGAAAACCATGCCTACAAACGATCCAAGGATACACCCTTCAAATTTGATGAAAAATATGTATTGTTATTTGAAGAAGAAGAGCATCATGATAAGACAACTACAAACCAAGAAGAAGAAGAAGAAGGAAAAAGTGAGCCTATTCAACCTATAATCATTCCCAAAACAAAGAAGAGGCCAAATTGGTTAAAATATACACTTGAAGATGCCGAAGGACATGGAGAAACTAAAGGATATTTTAGAGAAATAAAAATACCAAAGAGCTATTCAAGGTATGCAACATACATAACAAAATTAATAGAAGTGGAACCAACTACCTTTGAAGAAGCTGCTCATTAAGAAGAATGGAAGAAGGCGATGCAGGAATAATATCAATCCATAATGAAGAATGTGGTTTGGAAAATCGTTCCTAAAACGAGTGACAAATCAGTTGCCACCTCCAAATAGATTTACAAAATCAAACATGTCGTTTATGGAAGCATAGACAAATACAAAGCTAGATTCATCACAAGGTGTTTCTCACAAAAGGAAGGAATAGAATATGAAGAAACCTTTTCTCCTACTGCCAAGTATACTACTATAAGATCTTTGGTTTCACTAGCTGCTACTATGGGATGGAATATCCATCAAATGGATGTAAAAACAAAATTTCTAAATGGAACCATTGATGATGAAGTATATATTGAACAACCAGAAAGATTTGAAATAAATAACAGATATACACATGTTTGCAGACTCAATAAATCCCTATATGGCTTGAAGCAAGCTCCTAGGACATGGTATGCAAGGATGGATGTATATCTCTTAAGAATTGGGTTCGTCAAAATTTATGCTAATGAAAAACTCCACATTAAGGTTCCTACTTCACATGCAACAACATATTATGCTTCAAAATAAGTTGTTTTGTTAAGAAAACTATTGTCATATTTGTTTGGAAAACCTCTAAATCCTACAGTGATAAATTGTGATAATCAAAGCAACATCAAAATGTCTGAAGACCCCATATTTCATGCAAGGACAAAGCATATCAAAAGCAAGTACCACTACATTAGGAGTTTGGTACAAAATGGGGTCGTGAAGCTATGATATATTTCCACAAATGAACAAGTAGATGATGTGTTAATGAAATCTCTTCCGAATAAGAAGTTTGAATATTTTAGAAGCATTCTTGGACTGGTTGATGCTATAGATTTAGTTGATAGGGAGAGATGAATCACCTTATGGAAAGATGCTTGGGAGGACATCTGGAAAGCCTGTGTTGATTTCTAGATCCCAAAGTAGGGAAGGTGGCATTGGTCATGGAGATCTGACCTTGGTTACGCACATAGATCCCTGGGTTGGTGGTAGAGCTTAAAAGCCTGATGGTACCTATAGTGGATAAACCTTGAGTCAATATTAGTCCCACCTAATTAGAGTAACCTATTCAGGTATCTAATATGTAGCACTGAGTGTGCTAGAACTATTCATAGTTAATTTCATTTTGAGATCTTCCATGTACCTTCATATGTATGTAATTACGAATACCTCCCTAGTTAAGAGGGATTGTTGAAGAATGTAACTAGTATCAAACTTCATAATTATACTTGTCAAAATAAATTTTATTATTAAAGAAAATGAATTATTAAAGCATGAGTTTCATGCTTGGGTCAACATTTTCTAGGTCAAAGCCTCCATTGAAGGCCTCTAGGTTTTGTCTTGAGTCATTAGAATCATTTTCATTATTATTAGACCCTTCTTGGGCTTTTATATCATGTATAAATAATTATTTTTTAGTCAAAAAGGTTATTTTTCACCTCCACACCAAGTCGATCTTCTCCCCATGAAGTCGACCTACATTAAGGCAATTTGACCAAGAAAAAAGGCTATATATAGAGAGGTAGTTAAACCTATGTGAAGCACTGACTTAACAAGTTCGATCTTCAAGGAAGAGAAGCAAAAAAGAGAGAGAAGTAGCTGGAGAAGGACAAAAGAAGCTGGGAAGACCTAATTCAAGTTTTTGAGCTATCTATCTCTCACATATGAGAATTTTTTGGGAAGTTTTTGGGGTTAAAATTATGAGTCTACTGCAAGTCTAAAATTTTGTAGTTGGGGGAAAAATTCTAAATTGAAGTTGCTACTGGAAAGTTTTCACTTGGATACTTTGACAGGGATCATCTATTGGAAGGAAAGGTTGACTTGTTGGTTGGAGGAGTCCTTTGTCTAAGACTCAAGGGTCTTGGGTTCTCTCATCTTGATTTGGATCTACTAGTGGAAGAGTTGGACTAGATTTTCCCCTTGAAGGGGTTTTTCCCTGGCTGAGTGCCTACATCTTTTGTCTCTTGTTCTTGTGGTATTCATATACATATAATTTGGTAATTGCTTGATGATAGATAAACTAATAAAGTAAAAATAATCCAACATAATTCACAAGTGATTATAAGAAATAGGAATCAACCCTAATTCCTATAAGTATTGATTTCTCAATACGACCCACCCCCCTCACCCCCCACACACACACATGAAGAGAGAGAGAGAGATATAAATTTCATATACTTTAAGAACCCCATTCAAATTATGCAAATTAGATTTGTATGTGTGTGGGTGTTCTTTCTAAGGATAACTCCCATAATTCACAAATGGTAAACATGGTAAACCATGAATATATTATAAGTTCCAGTATTAAACTCTAAAGATAACAAATCAATCAAGCCCATAACCTTTTTTTTTACGGAATAAAAATTTTGGGCATTGGGTACTGCCTAGGGAAGAAAGTCTGCGTCCCTCTCATCCCGAAGGCAAGAGAGAGGTTGTTGGTACTAGGCCAACCCCCAATATAGACTCACTTAAGAGTGCAACAAAGTTACTCTAATCCAGAGCATCAATATGTCAACTTACAAGAGTTGAACCTGGATAGCGAGGATAACGACTATTTCACCCAACCACCAAAGCTAAATTCAATTGACCTAAAATTTTGGGCATTGGGTATTACGCGGGAAAAAAATTTACCCTCCCTCTTGGCCCGAAGGCAACAAAGCGGTTGTTGGTACTAGGCCAACCCTCAATATAAACTCACTTAAGAGCACAACAAAGTTATTCTAGAGCACCAACATGTCAATTTATGAGACTTGAACTTGGGTGGCGATGATAACAATTGTTCCGCCCAACCACCCAAGCTAAACTCAATTGACCCATAACCTCTCCAACTTAATAGAAAAATCTCAAATTTAACTTAACTAAATCTCATCCCTATATATATAGTGATTAAAAAAACTTTTTTACACTACAATTGCTCCTTCACTTATTATTCTACAATGTTTTATATTGTCCTTATCCTTCTATAATATTTTGTATTCTTCTTTATTCTCTTTTTTTTAGATAATTGTTATTCATTAATTAATTTGAAGCTTGTAGATGTATATAGCTTCACTATTAAATTCACAATATCTAGATGTATATAACTTCACTATTAAATTCACAATATCTAAATCAATGTAGTCAAGTAATGTGGTGTCTCTAATCATTTTGAAGTCAAATTAGTGTCCATACATTAAAGTTAATAAGTTCTCATTATCAAATTGATTCGACTCAACAAATTTAATATTCAGCATACCCAATCACTTTGGATGAACTAGGGTAACAGGTTAAAGAACTTAACTTTTTAGGTATGGCAAAAATAAAAAGAGATTAAATTTGTAAACCATTTCAAAAAATGTGATAAAAGTTTGTTTTTCTTGAATAAATATATACACATATATCTTAATGATATATTATAAGTAATATTGGAAAAAATAAATTTATAAAAGTTATTCTTGTGTGATAAACAAAAACTTACCTCTCTGTTTCCACCGGATAAGATTATGCGATATGCGTTGCTGACAGCCCCGAGGAATAAATCATTATTATCAAAACATTCTTCGCAAATGCTTTCTAGTCGATATCGAAGGCCAATAAGATCATTAACTTTTGACTTATGCCGCTCCTCATAAGTGGAACTCGATCTCTCGTGCATTAAGGCCAGGGACTGCAGATGTCCATAGCTCTTAATATTTTCGATGGCTACAATCTCATTGCCTTTATTTTTGGTATATTCAAGGAACTGATCCCTCAATGGTTCAAGAGCATTGGCTTCATTAACCAGTATGTACAAAGAACGCAGTAATGGCTGGTTCTCGTTTTCCAGGGAGTTTTTGAATACCTGTTCACATATAAAATTTCAATTAAATCACAAAACTAGATGAAGGGCATTTTTATAAGGTTGTATATTTTTGAAATATCTTAAAATTTAATTTGATAGTTATTAAGGAAGTCAAATAAATCTGATAGTCAAGCAGGAGATCTGATAGTCAAATTGGAGACCAAGACCAAACAAAAGAGATCAATTGTTTGATCTTCCTCCTCACCATCAAACATTCTAATTGTTTGACCTCCCTCCTCACCATCAAACACCTTGATATTCCAACAATCTACAATCAGCATAAATCTAACCACAACAAAAATGAATAACTTATTTAATAACAACGCCAAAAATGTAGGTTTTCACCTCTCCAAATTTATCTACTACACGCTTGACAAGCTGTTCTGCCAAAATCTTTTGAAACTCATCTCTGGTGCTTGGATTAAAGAAGGCTGCAAGAATGTGCTCATTATCACACCTTTTCTGTTAAAAAAAACCAAAGGATTAAGTGTTATGATTAATAATTTTAAGTTTATGTCAATTGCAATTATATTTGTCATTGAAAAAATAAACCAATTGTCATGATTACTCAATATTAATTATAAAAATATAAACTATCTAAAATATTCCAGAATCTACCATCTACATTTTAAAAAAACTAAAATGCCACCCACCTTAACGTATTTAAGGCAATCCTATCCAAAATTTACCACCCACATCAAAATAAATAACTAAAATGCCACCAACCTTGACAGCTTTAAGGCAATCCTCTCCAACTTCGTTTAGTGCTACAATTCTGTCGGCGGCGGCAGCATAATATTTTTTTGATCTTTCACACAGTTGATTTTCAATGTACGGATAAATATTGAACTTGGTCACCATGGAGAGCAGAGGTTGGACAGCAGATTGCAGAAAAGGTTCGTGATTGTTACCGTCTCTGCATGGCATCATTACATAAAATAAATGTATCAAAAGAAGCCCGATGATTCGGAAGGGATGGGATGGCAGAGGAAAATTATCATAGAAAAAATTTGTATCAAGAGAGTCAAGATGTTTAGGATGGATGAAAGAGATGGTTAAAAGGTGATTTGCATTTGTGGATTTGATACTTATTTTTATAACTTAAATATCATAATTTTTAATAAATTATAAAAAAATAATATTAAAAAACAAAATTAGTTTTTTATATGATTAATTTAATTATCTAAGTAGTTATTATTATAAATAATTTTTATTATAGAAAAAATTTACTTTGCATGGTAACAAGTGGTATGCTTTTTTATGAAGAAGTGTTTACTTTTAAATTGCAAAAATAATTGCTCTTCTCACATTTTTTTTATTTAATTTTGATAGTAAAAAGTTAACCCAATAATTGGTTCATTTGGGAATTCTAGATTCCCGTTTGAAGGTTCACTTGCTTGCTCTTAGCATAGAAACATTTTCATGAAAGTTCACCCCATCCTTATTCACATGTTTTGTGCTCCCCGACTTTCTCATCATTTAGTAGGCCCTCTAAACCTTATATCAAAGGAAAGCCTCCTCACCTACCTTCAGTGAAAATTGTGCTTCATTATGGGTAGAGGATCCACTCTTGAGTGTAGTAAACATGGCATAATAGAAGCACTCTGGTATAATAGAAGCACTCTATCCTATGTCAAGTTATCCCCTTCCTTACTAGCACCATAACACATTACTAGAGCTCAATTGAATGTTATTAGAGTAGTTATTTCCAATGCAAAAAACAACTAAAGGTGGAGCTTAATAGAATGTGTAATAGACACTAATTATTTTAGATAATAATTAGATTAAAAGACAAAATATGACCTTCATCACTTGGTGAAAGAAAAGTAGCTAGCTAGCTAACTAGTGGTGAGCCATAAAAATTTAATACCTTATATAAAAGTTTAACAATGAAATCACAATTAATAACTATTCAAGAGACCCTAAACATTGCAATGAAAGAAACAAACCAAGCCCTAGTTTAAATGTCTGTAGGTACTCTTTCATATCACATGTGCTCGATGATATTGGTAAAGTCCATGATATAGACCACAAAACTGAACTTCTATATTTATCTAGCAATTTTTTCCAATATATATTATTTTTTTCATACATATGAGTTTATAAATATTCAAAAATAATTGTCAATTAAGATTATCTTTCATAGTTTTGAGAAATAATTATTATTTTCCCCACCCAAATTTAATAATAAACCGAACATTTTGATGAATATTGTTATAACTACTTCAAACCTGAGAATTGTTTGAAAAATATTCTTAAATGAGTATAACTATGATTCCAGGAAAAATATAATAAATCTGATTAAAATAGATATATGATAGCATGTGCATCACAAGGAAAAAAAAACAAGCAAACACAGTCTGCAAAATAGATACAGGCATGAATTAATCTCACCTATGCTGCTTAACGATGAAGCATATCCACTCTGCAATCCTGTGCTTGTTCTTTTCAATGCTCACACGCAATATCTCCAACACCATTTTGCAAAGGTTAGGAAGATTTCTTCTGCAGGAATAGGTTTGGTCGAGATACAGAACCAGGTTGCCTATGATATCTATTTGTGCACAGATATCATGATAAAGAGAATTTACAAGAAATTGGAGGCTCTCTACCGCACCTCGCAATTGCCATGATCTCCGCATTTGGTCTTTAATATGTTCGGTGCACTGATGTTGTATTGAATTATAAAGACTTTCTGCCATATTCATGTCACACAGTTGCCTTACAACCTATCAAAAATCAAACGAGGAAGTTGTGTTAATGTCTCATGTCAAGCACTGGTAAAGCAATCTAAAGTAGCGTGACCGATCATTCATTGACCTCGGTGTGCACAGAGCGAGAGGGGCTGTGCAAAATTATGCAGTAGTACCCTGTATATTTTCTCCTCTGGCAGGAGCAGTTGAGGTTTCTCACGCTTTGATATCCCCCAGGCTAATACTTCTTCAATAACATCTCTGATGGTTCCCAAACTTGTCTCTAAGAAATCAATGGGCACCTCCGGCAGCTCTACAAAAGAATGGAGCATCTTATAAGTCAACATGGATTATGAAATTTAAATGAAGAAACTTATAAGCCAACATGGATTATAGATTATATGAAATTTAGAAGAAAACAAACAGATCAGTATGATGGCAAAATGTGTTAATCCACTCGCAAGGACTAACGAGATTTTGTAGGCATAATGCTTATATAAGCTATTTCTATGGAGATTTTGTAGTAATAATAGTTATATGGGGATTTTGTAGTAATAATAGTTATATAAGGAGATTTTTTTAAATGTGTTTTTGTATTAATATGAAATTTTGGAGTAATATTATTATTATTATCCAATTTTAAGGTCATGGTCAGTGAGATATCAATTGGTGTACAAGATCTCTTTGTTTGTGGGATAAGGGATCTCTTCTGTGCTGCTAAGTCAACAAAGGCATACATACTCTACCTCCTTTGGTTTTTGTGGGATAAGGGATCTCTTCTGTGCTGCTAAGTCAACAAAGGCATACATACTCTACCCCCTTTGATTTTGAACCTGTGACCTCTTAGGAGGAAACACATGCTCTTAACCATTAGGCCCACTCAAGCTGTATAATAATTATATAAGATATTTTCAAAGAGATTAATGTATCATATGAATTTTTTAAGTGTTATTACAGAAGATATACAGTTAGCTATATAAGCTTTATAAGTATTATTAGAGAAGATACATAGTCATAAGAGTTTTATAAGTTATTAGAAAAAATATGTATACACAAATTAGAGTTATTAGAGAAGATATGTATATACAAATTAGTTCTAAGGAGTTATTGGAGAAGAATAACTTTATGATTTAATAGAAAAGATATATACATACAAATTATAAAGAATATTTGAAAGATTTTGTAATTTACAAGATATTATGTTAGAGAAGTTAAATAGAATTTATAGGAAACACAATAATATATTAGAAAAGATAAGTGTACTTAATTTTTATTAGTTTTTTTTTAATTAAAAATATGTACAAATTAGAGAAGATATGAATACACAAATTACAAGGAGATTTGGAAATCAACAATATATTATATTAAATTAGAGAAGATATGAATACACAAATTACAAGGAGATTTGGAAATCAACAATATATTATATTAGATAAGATAAGATAAGTAGAATTTGTTGAGAGATTTTGTAATGGACTAGAGAAGATAATTATTGTTAGTTATTTTTTTATTAAAAGTATATACACATTATATTTTTTTTTGGGAGATTTTGTAATTGACAAGATATTATATTAGAGAATATAGGTAGAACTTTTAGGGGATAACTGTATTTAATTGTTAATAGTTAATTTTTATTAAAGCTATATACAAATTTAAAATATATATATATATATATATATATATATATATATATATATATATATATATATATATATATATGTGTGTGTGTGTGTGGAGAAAATCAACAACAAATTATATTAGAGAAGATAAGTAGAATGTTTGAGAGATCTTGTAATGCACTAGAGAAGATAATTTTTATTAAAACTATATACACATTACAATTTTTTTGGGAGAGAGATTTTGTAATTGACAAGATATTATATTAGAGAATATAGGATAAGATATTATAACATCATAAAAAATAAATGTATATTATTGAGTATGATTAGAAAATATATTATTATATATATAAAGTTTTAAAGAAATTTTGTAATCATAATAATAATATGTGTATTTGATTGTTTTTAGTTATTTTTTTTATTAGAAACCTATGCAAATTATAAACACTCTAGGGAGATAAGATATTATAACATCATAAAAGATATTATAACATCATAAAAAAATAAGTGTATATTATTGAGTATGATTGGAAAATATATTATTATATATAAGGAGTTTTAAAGAGATTTTGTAATATAAGTTATTGTAATTTATTAAATAAGATAGGTGTATTTTATTGTTTTTAGTTATTTTTTTAATTAAAACCATATCCAAGTTATATAAAGACAACTAGGTAGGTTATAAAGACGAGGTTATAAATAAAGACCGAGGGAGATTTTGTAATTAAGATATTATCATTTTTAGCAAAAATAAGTGTATTTAATGGTTATTACTTATTTGTAATTGGTAAACATTTTTTCTCCTTGGTTATTATTTATTTGTATTCAATTATTATTAGTTATTTTTCATTACAAAAATATCATGTAGTGTAACTTTTAAAAATTGGATTTTTCCTAATCATAAATGTATAATCTATAAAATTTAATAATCTTAATTTTTTTTTAATAAATATAAATTTTTTAAATACACTAATGTATTCATATATTTAAAAACATATTTAGAATAACTAAAATTTATAATCTTATAAATCTTTAAAATATAAGAAAAACATATAAAAACATGAAAAAATATACTCAATATATTGAAATAAAATTATGAAGAAAAAAAAAACAAATAACTATTTTGTTAATAAAACAATTTTATTTATGTTTTTCTTAATTTAATTATTTTTTATTAATACATAAAAGTAAAAGAAACATTTATAGAAATACATTTTATTTGAGGAAGGAAATGGTTTTTATTTATTTTTTTCTTAATTTCTCAATTTATTAATTTAATTTCTTTTATTATTATTTCATAATAAAATTGACAAATTAAAATAAAATATGAAGTATTTTAATTTATTTATTTATTTTTGTAATTTTATGTGTGGTGGGATTACATTATGGTCTTATCCAATAATAATATCATTTTATGAGAAAAGAAATTGTTTTAATTTATGTTTTTCTTAATTTATTGATTTAATTTTTTATTATTATATAATAATAATAATAAATATGAAATTGAAAAATTAAAATAAAATATGAAGTATTTTCACTAATTTATTTATTTTTTATAAATTTATGAGTGGTGGAATTACATTATGGTCATGTCTAATAATAACATTTAGGAGTGTCTTAACATCTAAAAATATCTTAATAATACACCAAAACTCTATTTATGCAAACCT
This sequence comes from Pinus albicaulis, assembly GCA_034641835.2. NCBI lineage: Eukaryota > Viridiplantae > Streptophyta > Pinopsida > Pinales > Pinaceae > Pinus > Pinus albicaulis. The sequence goes on along the minus strand of CM076576.1, from coordinate 862,472,187 downwards.
AATAAACAATTTAACTCGTTTATTAAATTTATTAATGAAATAAATACAATTTTCATATTTAAAACAATAAAAAGTATTATATAAATTATTTTTTTAATAAAAAATATTATAAAATTACAATTTTTATAAAATTTCTATATATCAAAAGTTTTCCAAACAAAATTTATGATATATATAAACATTATTTATGATATATATAAACATTTTAAGATTCAATTTATTTATGATATATATAAAAATTTTAAGATTCAATTTCTTAATTTAGTTTGTTTTTTTTCGTCTGGATTTAATTCTTAATGAAATGATATTAAATGATAGGTTCCTATTGAAAAATAAAGTTAAAAAGTAGACTTCTTCTCATAAATAGATTCCTTTTGTAAATTTAAACGTACAACTCTCCCTGAAAATTCCTACAAATTACCAATTCCTCCATATTAAAATAAAAGAACAGTATTGATCAGAAAGCACAGGAAATAAATTAAATACAGATCCTATACTAGACCTACCCCTGAGTCCTTTAAATCTGATTTTATTTCTAGAACGTACTACTGCAGACTGCTCGCCCACGTCTTGATCCAAATGTCCAGTCCTACTTCTCTTCACTGAGCGTCCTGCCTGTGGTTCAGTGGCGTCGGTTCCCTCGTCGAATGGCCTTTTCGGTGCCATTGAAGCGGGGGAATATATGGGTCTGTTTTTAGACCTAAAACAGAAGAACAACAATCCACCAGTGCCCTGCTGAAGCTGCAACTGCCCCTCAAACACATGAAATCAATTGCAGCAACAGCAGAGGCGAAAAACGCCAGAGGAAGGAGATCGTCCGCAATAACAGAGGCTTATCATGAGATATTAACTGCTTCTAATTCTCTTGAATTCATAACTGTATTTATAACTGTTTAGTGTCATTTGTCAACTAAACTCATCGCTTCGCTTTTGAGTTGACTACACACGGTGGAAAGTCATTGGTCATCAGACCCTGAAGCAAATAAATTAATTAAAATATCAAAAATAATAAAGCACTATTAAAAACATATTAATCAAACAATTAACTAAATATTAATAAAGTATTAATCAAACAATTAACTAAATATTAATAAAGTATATTTTGTTTATCTAAGTAAAATGATGATTATCTCTCATTCAGGTTTAATTTTTTGTGAGTGAAATGATGACGAGAAATATTGTTATAATTGTTAAGTATCTCTATATATTGTTGTATTGACATCTCTATTGGTTAAGAGCATGTGTTTCCTCTTATGAGGTCACGGGTTCAAAACCAAAGGGGGGTAGAGTATGTATGCCTTCATAGACTTAGCAGTCAAATCGCGGTCCCTTGTCCCACAAACAAGGGGGTCTCATACACCAATTTGGTGTCTGGCTTGGCCCAATTTTTTTATGAGTAACATAATGAAGAGAAATATTGTCTTGCTTCTCATTCTTGCTCTCAAATTGAGAAAAACATTCTCAAAAAAAAAAAATTATGAGTAACATAATGAAGAGAAATATTGTCTTGCTTCTCATTCTTGCTCTCAAATTGAGAAAAACCTTCTCAAAAAACAAAATACAAAATCCACTGAAATATTAATAATTATTATTATTATTATTATCTATTTTTAAGGTCATTACCAAGCCAGACATCAAATTGGTGTATGAGTCCCTCTTGTTTATAAGACATCAAATTGGTGTATGAGTCGTCCCTCTTGTTTATAAGACAAGAGACCCACCTCACAAACAAGGGGGTCTCATACACCAATTTGGTGTCTTGCTTGGCCCAAATTTTTTTTAGTAACATAATGAAGAGAAATATTGTCGTGCTACTCATTCTTGCTCTCAAATTGAGAGAAAAACCTTCTCAAAATAAAAATAAAAATACAAAATCCACTTAAATATTAATAATAATAATTATTATTATTATTATTATCTACTTTTAAGGTCATTACCAAGTCAGACATCAAATTGGTGTATGAGACCTTCTTGTTTATAAGACAAGAAACCCACTTCATTGTAGCTATTTGACTACTAAATCGACAAAAACATACATACTCTACCCCTCTAGTTTTAAACTTCTAACCTCTTAATAAAAAACTCATATTCTTAATTATTATAATTAACTAAATTTTATTTTATTTAAATTATTATTTTTATTTATTGAAAAGATATGTATTTGACATTAAAACCTAAGATTAATCTCAATACATCAACAAAACTATCCCAACCATATATAAAACCTATAATGGATTCAATTTAACCTAGTTACATCATAATGAACCGAGTTACATCATAATGAACCCATACATCGAACCCCATTCACATGTTGAATATGAGGGGAGTAACTTTGAATTTGGATTTTTAATAACAAGTTGTAAAATAAAATATCAATGTTATTAACATTTATAATAAAAAAAAATTATTATTTATTTAACTAATGATAAATAATATATGAAATAATTTCATTAATATATGAAAAATATGAAATTATTTGTTTAAAAAAAATTTAAAATTTAAAATTAAAATGATTAGATATTCTTGAATAACAATGATCTTTCTTTGCACTTTTTTTATGCATTATTTTGGGCTATGATCTTCATTTGAACCTTTGGGCATATATTATTTTGGTATATGTTTATAAAAGGTACAAATACATTATTTTGGAATATGTTTATGTTTTTATAGTAAGATTATTTTGTTAAAGTAATTTAAAGAATGTGGAGTATAATTAAATTAGTTGATTATATAATTAAGTGTGAAATTTAATATAAAAAATGATTCAAAGCATTTTTAATATTTCTAAGTTTTTTTTTCAAATTTTGTTTTATTATATATTTTTAAGAATATGAAAATATAAGAAGAAAAGCATTTAAGTTATTAATAAGTTAATATACAATTTGTTTTTATGATTTTATAAAGTTTCATAATATTGATATTTTTAATTTGCAAATTTAAATTAACAAATATAAAGTTGAGTTTGTTTTACTAACCTTTGTTATACCAGTGTGTGCTTGATATATGAATTCATTTTAGTGTAACTTATCTTTATACTTTTCAAATGACACATTGTTTTATAAAGGCTTGTGCATGTTAATTGATTTCATTATAATTTGTATAGTGGTTGTGAGAATCACGAATAGTAAAAGTGAATAACAATTAATTAAAGGGAGAGGTGGTGTCAAAAGGGACCATTACAACTTTAAGGCATAAATGAGCATAGCTCAGCATATGGAAATGAATGATTCACTTATTTTAATATATGACTCCATGAAGTCATCTATATATTCTTAAAGGTATAACTAACTCCTTTAAAATGAGGAAGACAATGTCCACTTTGATAACTTTAGGCACACTTGAGATCTTGACCAACTAGTCAACCTTTGATTATTTCCAAAATGATATTTACCAACTCCAAAAAATCTATAGTTGGGAAGATCTTTTTGTTATAGCACCCTCCCATTAGCACAACTCTTAGAGCATTAAGAAGGTGGAATTATCTCTACACACCCACCATAATTGGAACTTCGTAAAGCCACAAATAAACACTAGACAAAACTTCCTCCTATAATAATTATCTCAAATAGTGTGCATGAAGATCCATATGTTTCATTTTATTGTGAGAAAAAAAAAAAAAAAAAAATTTAACTAATTTATTTCATTTTAGTTACAACAATTCACTACAATCAGCTTATAATGAAAACAAAGTTTTGGCATTAGGTTATCAATCTACATTTTCCTTGTTGCAACATTAATTACACTTATATATTCAACTTATGTGGTCAATAGGAAATATCCTTCTTCTTCTTACAATACCACCCTTTGGGACTAGAGCTAATATCAAACACATAATTCAAATTTCCATCTCCAACCCATTCAATATTGGTATAACAACCAATCTATCTATATCCTCGCTACAATATTTTATACCAAGTTGACATTTACCCCTTAATATAATGAAAAATCCTCCTTATGTCTTCAAGTTTCCATATTTCGGATACTTTAGAAACTTAGATGCCCCACTAACAATCAAAGAAATATAAGTTCAACTATTAGTCAAATAAATGAGACTGCCACTAAGTTTCATGTAGATAGTAGCATTGACTTTCTGAGAGCCACACTCTTTAGTCATCTTCATTGCCAACTAATATGGAGTAGAATGGGGTTTACAATTATCCAGTATGAATCTGTCAACAAATACAAGTTATACTTAGGTTGAGAAATAAATATACCTTCATTCATATGCAAGATTCAGATGCTCATAAGTAAATGTATAAAATCAAGGATAGTCATTTCAAATGTATCTATTATATTCTTCAAAACCAGATAAAATTACCACTACCATTGGTGATGAAAAAATCAACAACATTAATGGTAATACCGAATATCAATGCTCACATGTAAGACATAAATATTGTGATCCAATTCATACTACTTGTATTAAAAAAAAAAAAAAACAATAAAACAATTATTATAACAGATCTTGAGGCTTGTTACAAACCATAAAAATATTTCTCTAATCAACACATAATCCTACCATCCTTCTCCAAGACTAGATATTACTCTTCATATATCTCCTTAGAGAGATCACCATGTAAGGTATCACCATTGACATCAATTTAATGTACCTCCCATTCAAAATGAACAAAGTGAAAGAATAACTTGGAATGGAATTCATCTTTTTAATTTATCAAAGATCCCAATTTAGTTGATACCTTCCTAATGAGAAAACATGTTCACTACCAAGAAAGCCTTATGTCTCTCAATAATGTCTTTTTATGATTTCATTCGTGTAGACCCATTGGCATATAATCACATTCTTTCCTTATGTTTAAGTAACTTTAAAAGTATTATTTTTCACTAAGGAATACTCTTCACCACAAATCCCATTTAAGTTTACCACATGCATCTAGATATGAATCAATATCACATTTTGTTAGCACATGTGTTGATCAGGTGTTCAGTGTTAAGCTCAAAAATGGAATTTCTCAGAATTGATTGGAACTTGAACAAATGCGAAGAGCTCGTCGCCACGAATCCAGCGCAATTTGTTTCATCAAAAAACGACTCTATATGTGAAAGTTATAGCCTCTTTTTTGTTTTCCTGAATAGCTAAAAAAATTGCAGAAGTGACAGAATGGTGACATGGCATTCTAGTCAGCAAAAAATAATATTCTGGAAATATTTCTTCAATTTTCCCAGTGATACTATGACAAGTGTCACTCCGTGCTTGGTTGCTAAGTGGGTGATTTGTTGCATTCTTATTGGTTTGGGAGAGAACCAATGGCACGAGGACATGTGATTAACCCGGAGGCTGCCATGTGTTGAGATTTTTTTGTATTTGGGGTAGCATCAGTTGTGCTCTAGGTCCCAAATTTTGTGGAGGGACTAGAGTTCACCTAATCTACAAGACACATAAATGGATTTTGTAAATTTCATATTGTTTACGAGATATTAAATTAATTAATTATTTTAATGTATTTCCTAAGTTAAAACTTAGGAAAATAAAATAATTAAAGTGAATTTAATTAAACATGTGGTGAAATTGTCTTAAGTCACACGGATCAAGCTTTCTTTTAATCTTAGCCATTGATTAAAGATATGATCATGGTCGTTGATTTTTCAATGAGAAAAGTATAAAGGAAAGGCTTGGGGTCATTTGCAAAGACACACAGAGGCAGAGAACTGAAGCTAAGTTGAGATTCTAGGGCGGGGTTGATAAGAATTCTCAGAAGTGTTTCAGCTGTAGAGAGGGGAATTTAGACCAAGGGGATGATCTAATCACAGGGTCTAAAATACACAAGAGGTAGAGAATAGATCAGCTCAAGTACAGCGCAGAGGAAGGCAGCAGCAGCAAGGACAGTGTAATTTTCAGGAAACCCTTCACGGGTTACATAGAGACCCTTAGGGGCAGTGTAGTGACTGCATCACCCATTCTGGGGTAACACAGTTCCTTCCGGAGCAGCACTGAGGGTTTGGAGGCCATCCAAGGCTAATGCAGAGGCTTTCAGGGGCTTCAGAGGATGGTGCAGTGCATTTTAGGGACAGCGCTGGGGTTTCTAGGCCTAGATATGGCTGAGTTTTGTAAATCATGTTTGAGGGTGTGAATCAGTCAGTATTTTTGGCCCTAGATCAGCTAGGAACTGTAGATCTAGAGTTTTCTCTGTAGATTTTTCTAGATCTGGAACCCAGAGTTGTGTATTCGGAAATAATCTTAATAATAGAACCCTCCAGCAGCTAGAGACCAGTTTTCCCACCTTGGGTTTTTCTGAGGACTATTTGTCCAAAAATAACTGTGTCACTTTGTCATTGTGTGCATGTGCTTATTCTAGATCTGAATTGGTAGAGATATTTTATGTGTTTTGCTTCGATTTTAGCTTGAATTTATTCATTTAATAACATGTATAAGTAGGAGGAGCTTAACCAGATTAACAGTATTAATTTCTATATAAGTATAAGGATTCGGAAATTTTTACATGGTATTAGAGCAATTGCAGAACTAGGAGGAACACCAGCTGAAGAATCTGAAGGATCTAGTTGTAGAAAGTAGCTAGAAAAGAAGCAGAGAAGCATATCTGAAGAGACAGCGCAGTTTTCATGAGCAGATTCATGCAGAGGAAAGGGTGACGCTGTCCAACATTGTTTCCTAGCAAGCCCATGCAATTACTGCGCAGAGGCAGCTCAAAAACAGCATTGGTTGGGTCTAAAGCCAACCAGTGTGATTCATATCTAAATCTGTCAGATCCTGAAAAAAACTGCAGAAATTCAGAAGAGTAGGTGGGGTTAAACTTCTAAATTTTTTAGATTTTTAACCTTAGCACAAGTGACAAAGATTGGGAGCAGATCAGCTTCTCAGAAATTTTCTTGCCAAACGAAACTTTCACTTTGATCAAAGGATCAAAGAAGAAGCTGAATCATAGTTGATTTGGTAGATTTCCAAGGAGGGAAATCAATTGTCAGAGGGAGCAGAGGGTGTCCAGTTCGTAAAGGACCCTAGATCCAAATCTATAGCATAGAGAGGAGGAGCTCCGACAAATTTTGAGCAAATGGTTTCTCATGCAGTGTGTGATCAGGATAGGCTATAGGGCCTCTCAAAATTTTCGGTTTGGAAAGAAAGGATCCTGATTGTCCTTGAGGCATACAATCTAAGAGACCATGCAGAGAAGACTTTGGCCACACCGACAGATGTGGATCTCCTACTGAAGCATAGGGAAGCTGTTGAGCATGCCAAGCAGCTAATAATGGACAGTATCAAGGACCATATTGTGCCACACATAGCTGAGAAGAAGACAGCAAATGAGATGTGGAAGGCCTTGAATTCCCTGTATGAGGGAAAGTCTGTCCAAAGGAAAATGTTGTTGGAGACCCAAATTAGGTCATTCATGATGACCAAGGGAGAAGACATGGAACACTTCCTCTTCAGACTACAGGAAATCAGGGATCAACTGACTGCAATTGGTGAAACTGTAGATGATGCAGTGATAGTCAGGACTGCCCCCAATGTAGTCACGGATGAGTGGGAAACCTTTGTCCAAAGTATCTTGGGCAGAGTAGACCTCCCAGATTGGGACAGCTTACGGTCAATCCTGCGACAAGAAGAACTACACAGATTCACCAAGAGGCAGCACAGCCCTGCGTTGAGCAAAGTAAAGAAGGAAGAGGAGGTAGATGCAGCCTTGGCATCAAAGAAGCAGCTGAGGAAGAAGAAGGATCTTTCAAAGATCAAGTGCTTCCAGTGTGGTGATGAGATGGGACATTTTTCCAGCCATTTTCCAGAGAAGAAAAAGGACAAGGAATCATCCTCTTCCAAGGCAGTTGTGGCAGATGATGGGTCAGGAGATGATGCAGCCATGAGTGCTCATGAACCACGAAGGTAGGGTGACATGGACATGTAGAGGAGCTAAATGAAGTAAGGTGGGATCCTTAAGCATCTCATCTCTTGGATCACATGAGATCTATGGCAACCTTAATAAAGTAGTGGGACAAGTGGAGCAGTGGGTGCATAGATCACAGATAAGGCAGACGCAGAGGCATATCTGAAGACTGGAAGGGGCAGCGCAGATAAAAGCAGCAGCAGCATAGGAGCAGCAACAGCGGAGAGGCTGATGTGACTTTAGCCGTGCAAAGCAGAGCTTCTTACGCAGTGCTGAGCTGCAGCAACACAAGAGGCTTCATAGGGATGGCGCAGTGCAGCAGCAACATGATAGATTTCAGCACAAGGGGCTGATGTGACTTCGATAGTGCAGAGGGAGTCTGATTATGCAGGTAGAGTTATAGTTGTGCATCATTCTTTAGATGCCATCATATATTTGTAGCCTATGGAGCTTCAGTGATGAGGATGTAGCCCATCAGACTTGTTTGAAAAATATTGGGCAGGAGATTCAGTTATTTCTCTAAACAATTGAATTTGCAGTGCAGCAGATCAGCAGTGGCAATGCTATGAGCAGCACAGATGCAGCATATTGAGAGGGAGCAGCAGTACAGTGGTTGCAGTGGCAGAGTCATGGCCAGCAGTATAGAATGGCAGAAGTAGTGCAAAGTTGAGTGGCAGGAGGCCAAGCTTCAAGCACAGAACGAGTGCCCAAAATCATGTAATGCATAAGTGATGTATTGCTAGAGCACACCCTTGATGCTAACAGGGAGTGTTGAGATTTGTGTATTTGGGGTAGCATCAGTTGTGCTCTAGGTCCCAAATTTTGTGGAGGGACTAGAGTTCACCTGATCTACAAGAACTAGAAATGGATTTGGGAAATTTCATCTGGTTTAGGAGATATTAAATTAATTAATTAATTTAATGTATTTCCTAAATTAAAACTTAGAAAATAAAATAATTAAAGTGAATTTAATTAAACATGTGATGAAATTGTATTAAGTCACACGGATCAAGCTTTATTTTAATCTTAGCCATTGATTCAATATCTAATCATGGTCGTTGATTTGTCAACGAGAAAAGTATAAAGGAAAGGCTTGGGGTCATTTGTAAAGACACACAGAGGCAGAGCACTGAAGCTAAGTTGAGATTCTAGGGCGAGGTTGCTAAGAATTCTCAGAAGTGTTTCAGTTACAGAGGGGAATTTAGACCAAGGGGATGACTTGATCCCAGGGTCTAGAATACACGAGAGGCAGAGAAGAGATCAGCTCAATGACATCGCAGAGGAAGGCAGCAGCAGCAGCAGCAGCAAGGACATCGTAATTTTCAGGAAACCCTTCAGGAGTTACGCAGAGACCCTTAGGGGCAGCGTAGTGACTGCGTCACCCATTCTGGGGTAACGCAATCCCTTCCGGAGCAGCGCTGAGGGTTTGGAGGCCAACCAAGGATTACGCAGAGGCTTTTAAGGGCTTCAGAGGCTGACGCAATGCATTTCAGGGACAGGGCTGGGGTTTCTAAGCCTAGATCTGACTGATTTATATAAATCTCGTTTGAGGGTGTGGATCAGACAGTATTTTTGGCCCTAGATCAGCCAGGAGCTATCAATCTAGAGTTTTCTCTGTAGGGTTTTCCAGATCTGGAACCCAGAGTTGTGTATTTAGAAATATTCTTAATAATAGAACCCTCCAGCAGCCAAAGACCGGTTTTCCCACCTTGGGTTTTTCTGGGGACTATTTATCCAGAAATAACTGTGTCACTTTGTCAATGTGTGCATGTGCTTATTCTAGATCTGAATTGGTAGAGATTTTTTAAGTGTTTTGCTTCGATTTTAACTTGAATTTATTTAGTTAATAACTTGTATAAGTAGGAGGAGCTTAACCGGATTAACAGTAATAATTTCTGCATAAGTATAAGGATTCAGAAATTTCTACACCAAGTGCCCCCTTCCAAGGTTTGAATTCAGACTAAGTCATGGTAGAAAAATTTTATATGGTTTAAATCGTATGAAACGGTGGCAAACATTTATACACAGGCGGAAGGGTGGAGGTCGGGGTCGACCCTGCAACCTCCGCCACACTAACCGCAAGCCATACCTCTACATCTGCGTCGAAGTTCTTATTTTATAACGTCTTTGGTTTATATTTGAATTAATTTGGTTTGCACCGTCAAGCGGAGTAGGGGGCAAGCCCCGTCACAACAAGACCACAGTGCTATGACCTGGAGTGGGGACTATTAATAATGAGCGGGGTTAACTCTGTAATGCGAGTTTTCATTAACCCATCAACATGTATTTGCGATAATCATATTTTCTTAATTGTGGATTATGTAAAACGTGCTTAGCGCATTTAAACCATGTGTATATCCCACTTAACCTTTAATTAAGCCAATTTAATTTGGTGGCCAGTTTGGCGGAGTCCGCCATTTGCGACAGGACTCCAAAATTATTGGCGCTAACTGGAGTTCTCTCCAGTTTTGGAGGAGCTTCCTAGGAAAAAAATGAATGAAGCATCACTGGAGCAAATTTTGACCATTTTTTGGCTCAGAAAGAGTCTATCCTAGCAGATTTTGATGTTCCGAGCATGTTGGAGCAGGTTTCATGAGTAGTAGAGGATTGTAAACAACATTTTTTTCCATTTTGAGCTAATACAGAGGCCCAAGCCATGGAAGCTGGACCAAGGAGATGTAGCCCAAGCGGGGTGAACTCCTTCATCAAAAAACTATATTAACGGATCATTTGATGGTTTTTTGTACATTTTATTGATTTTGTTCAGCATTATATTTTGATTTTATTATTCTCATGAATTTAACATAAAACTCAATACATTTACATGTTTAACACTCACAAACACATTAAGAAACCTATGAACATGAAGCAAAAGATCAGCAAATTATTTATAATTCTGAAGATGAAATTAGCACAGAAAAAATAACATTCAAATTCATATCTAGATGGTATCAGAGCAAAGGTTATTTGCTTGATTTTCTTGAGTTTTGTGCAAGTAGGGTTCTAATGGTTGAAAATTTGTAATGCTTACAAGGTTGAAGTTGTAGAGAGGAGAAGGGAAATTATTGGTTGTTAGTCTTGAGGCTAGGACCAGAAGAAGGAGAGCCACAAGGCCACCATATCCACCCAAATTTTCACTCCCAACTGCACTTGAAGCACCTCAAGTTTTATCTCTAGCTGAGATTGAGGAGGTACAACTTGCACGAGAAGCTGAGCTTGAATCCATAGGCATCATGTAAAGTGTAGGAGAGACTGGAGGTCTTTTAGAAGAGGAAGCATTCAAGAAGGATTTCTATGACCTAACTAAAAGGATTATGATCCTCTTTGAAGAGAGGAGAACCAGGATGGTTGGAGAGAATTCTAAGTCTCCATATGGAGAGGGAACCTCATAAGAAAAAAAGTATGAAGAGAAGGATTCAAATGGTAGTGGAGGAAAATATCCCATCTCACATGCTACATCATCACAACCACTCATCAACCAACTCATCCCGAATGACATCATATTCCCTTCTACAAAAACCCTTACTACTCACCAAAACCCCTGTTAGATACGGGTAAATGGCAAGGTCGTGAGTCCAATTACAGAAACAACATCGTTTCAGCCAACTTTGGGATTCTAGGATCTAGCCCTCCTGAATCCGGAGAGGGATCTCTCCAATATGTACAAAGATGGATATTGTCTTTGAAAGCTTAAGGTAATGATATTAGGCTAGTTATGAAGGCCAAGGGTTTTGTTTTGTTTTTTGGATGGTTGAGCATGAATGTTACTTGAGGGGAAAGTTCTAAGTGCAAAATTTTCAAAAGTGAGAAGTTGCAAGCAAATAGAACAACTTTGGCTGATAGATAGATATAACGCTGGTTTTTAGTCCATTGGGCTATGGAGTCATATCTGGGCTTTAATTGAGCAGCAACATCAAGGGTGATCCAAGGGGAAAGTCATCTATATCACAAGATTATTGAGATTAAAATGATGGAATGGAAACAATAAAGTGTTGGAAGGGTGGAAACTGATAATAATTTCTCAAGGGATTTATAGTCAGTCCAAACAAGAAAAAGCCTCTTAAGTAACTGTTTAAAACCAACCAAGAACAGGGCTAACCATAAACTTCTTGGGAAAGTCTGTATTAAAGCATCTTAATTGACAAACAATCTAGTAATCCACGTAATTACTTTCAGAAAGTATGAAAAAACATAAGAGAAACACAATGTAACCTTAAGATCAGATAAGGTACTTTTAAACCTAGTCTGCTTTCAATCAACACCAAGGGAAACTTTCAGAATCTGCCTTTGGAGAAAAGAATCTAGGAATCAGATCAAACCATATCTTCTCTAGTCCAACTTTAATAGAAAATAATGGAAATCAAATTCAAGAACAATGTTGAAGCAAACAGAAGGACGAGGGAACACCAACATCCCTAACTATTTAAACTGTATTGAATCATTCTTAAATAAACAAATTTGAGGAAAACATTAAGATAAATATTTCTCAGCCAGAGAAGGTTACTGATATACAGTAGATGCTAACCCTGTTTAAATTGTTCTTTACAGCAGAATATGAACAATATGGCATACATAGAAGGAAAAACAATTAACAAAGAAAGAAGCACTTCACCAGTAATATAGACTAGGATCCCAAGAAAAATCTTGTTATTGATGTCAAACCAGTTACAGTCTTCAAGTCCAATGTTTCAGTTTAGCAATCATCTTCACTATTCAGCCTAACTACTCTATCACAAACAGAGCTTCAAGGGCCAGTGAACACTATGTACAAATAGAAGTCTCGAGCTCAAATGTATTTCAAAGTTCTGCAACCAACAATTTTTTATCTTCTACAGCAGTAATTATAGAAGGATGAGGAGGTGAGAACCAAAAAGATCTCAAGGGTCATTAATACAGATTAAATGATTTCTCGGCCCTTTGAGGGGCTCGATAGAGAAGTGAACAGGTGGTCTACTGTATTAATGTTTACAATTATGAATTTAAAACTCGATGGGATTCTTATTTGACTTTGAGGCTCTGTGTGCTATGTGGAGTAACTCTGTAGATATTTTCTGCGTTGATTTCTTTGCAGAAGTAACTCCCTGGCTGTGCTGGAGGCGAATATCAGATTTTCTTCAATAACTTCGGCCTCTGTTTGAATGGTTTGAGGCAACAGGTGGCTTTTATGGTAGCTGAGGAATTAATTCGCCTCAGATGTGGCAGTGGAGGCTTTCTGTCCGATAAAACACTTTTAGATTTTCTTTAAAATGTGTTTTGAGTCGGGGATTAGGCTTTTGATAACCGTCTTAGCCGTAATCCCCGTAATACTATCTTCAATCTTCATCTGCTGCGCTTTCTTCAAAAACTGATACTCTTTAACTGTGTTCTGAATAGAACAGTGTCTTTTTCGATGTGTAGGTCACGCGGGGCTTTTTAAGGAATCAATGCCCATGGAACACTGATAAACGTCGAATCCGACCTGTAAATGATTCTTTTTAATAGTCCGAAGGCGCAGGAAACGTCTCTCCCGGCCTTCGGCCTTTCTCTTCAATACAGCGAAAAAAACCATTATAAAAACCTGAAAAACACAAAAAACAATTAAGAAATCCTGCGGAATTAGGTTTAAACTGCTTCAGATGGCGGGGAAAGAGCGTAGCCGTTGGATTTGGACACGTGGACGGTCCAGATCTAATCGGGAGATCGCAATCGGCGGGGAGAAACAAAGGGTGCGATGGAAATTGCCGATGCGATTGCGCGATCGGGGAGGTTAGTGCGATCAAGCGATGACCATTGATCTGAGGATCAGATCAATGGTGCGGAAAGAATCGGAGGGATGGGAAATCGGGGGAACAAAAAATAAAATACATGCGATTGAAAACTTTGCGATTTTGCGCGGGCCGTTGATCTGAGAATCAGATCAACGATGGAAAGTGAATCAGGGAATGGTTGATCGACGGAAATAACAAATGGACGCGATGCAAGAGTTGCGATGTGATGGAAAGCTCTGATGCGATGGAGTGATGGCCGTTCGATCTAAGGGTCATATCAACGGCGGGGAGAAAATCGGAGGAATCGCAATCGGAGGTTGAGAAAGGCGTGATGCGATTCCGTAATCGAAAGAAAGGCCGATGCGATTGAGACATGCGATGCGATTGAGCATTGATCGTTTGATCGGTCAGTGATCAACGGTGGAGATGAAACAGGGGGAAAACCCTTTCATATATAAAAAAACAAAGTTTTCAATACAAAACAAGGTTTAATGGATCGGGGGCGAAATATTTTTATGTAAAGGGAATAGGCACCCGATTGCGGGGCCATGGGGTCTATGAAACGTGATACGGTCGGGCGTATATAATACAAAGGGCCTAATCGTAATCGGAGCTTTTGGGCCCGGCCTTCTTAATCTACCCATTTGATTTCTCCGATCGCGATTGCGCGATCGGTCTTTTTGATCAACCCATTAAAGTATTTCAACATGTGACTTAATTTTTTAAGTTAAAACTTTGGATAAATGGGTTTTTAACTATGGAAAAGTGATTTTCATAAATGGAAGAAAAAGATCTATGAAAATAAGGGATTTTTATGAAGAAAAAGGGGGAACAAATGAAGGTTTGAGAAGGGGGGAAAATGATGATCTTTTAGCAGTCTTTCACTTGGAATCAGCAGAATTTAAATGAGAAGAGCGATGAGGATTTTGGACAGAGGCATGAGGCCTAAAGAAGTCTTCAAGAGCTAAAAAATTTTAGTAATAAAATTTGTTCTTTGAAGGCTCAAAAAGTCTTAGCCACCTTTTGCTATAACAAATTTTATAGGTGGCTAACAGTGGCTCCACTTGGGGATGGTGCCTTCTTGAAGGCATCAAGAACTTCAGACTTGCATCTTCTGGGAGGCTGATCAGTTGCCTCATCCATTGGGCTGCCTTCCTGTGATTGAATGATCTTCTCTAAAAACATATTTGGCAGCCATGAAAACAATGGACCTTCATCAACAAGCTTTCTACCTACCTAATCCTGCAGATCAAACATTTTTTCTTCTTAGAGTGCACTTGGATTGGCAAACTCTCTTACAACATTTTATTCTTTTGAAAGCATAAAAACTAATCTAATTCTACTCCTTATTTCTCCCTGAACTCAGATTAAACAGTTGAGCTCAGATATTTCTCTACCTAATCTACTGTCTGTTGGGATTAAGCTGTCCAACAGACTTTCATTCTCTAAATTCTATAATAGAAATTCAAAAACAGTCAAGTCAAGATTAAGCTGTTTGACTTGCTGTGATCTACGGCATAAAAACAAGCTGCACATAGATTATTATTTGCAGAAAATTAAAACAAAATGGAGGGCTTAAGTCCTGGAAGTCCTCATCATGGCCTTCTCTTTTCTTCACAGCTCTGTTTTTTCTTTTGTTTGAGTTGTCTTTGCTTTTCTTCTGGTTCAGTTTTTGAACAAATTAGAACCAGTTTTTCTCTTTTGTGACTCAGAAAATAGAACCGTTTTGAGTCATCTCCTTTTGGAAACTTTGGTTCAGATTTTGAGTTTGTTTGAACCTTCAATTTCTATCCTAATATATTTATTGATAAGCCAATATTGAACAGTTTGGCAAATCGAATTCACTATCCTATCAGCAGAAAAATTTAAAACAAATTAGCCAAGATTAAACAATTTGACTAACTAGAAGTGTGTTTTGAGGAGTGGCATTTGAGCTTGCACACTTTCAGAATTTATTTCTTTCTTCTTCTTTTTTTTTTTTTTTTTTTGGCACGGGGCTATACCTTTCTTATTTTTACAGTCTGCCCT
This sequence comes from Pinus albicaulis, assembly GCA_034641835.2. Classification (NCBI taxonomy): domain Eukaryota; kingdom Viridiplantae; phylum Streptophyta; class Pinopsida; order Pinales; family Pinaceae; genus Pinus; species Pinus albicaulis. Next base: position 862,456,556 of record CM076576.1, on the reverse strand, counting down.
CTTTTCTTTCTTTTCTTATTTTTGTATTTTTGATTTTTCATAACTTTGAGTGCAATGGTGGGTGAAATATTCATAATGGAAAAAAGATAAAAAGGCTTCAAAACATAAAATGGATCAAGAAAAGTAATGCTTAAGCATCCTGCCGTTGACAGGACCCCCAAACAATTCTGTTCCATCCAGTTTCTGTAAGAAAAATGCGTTATTACCAGCAACTGAATGGATAGAGTAAGGGCCAAGCCATAGGTTGTCAAATTTTCCATGCTTGCCCTTTTCTTCCCTCCTAGAGTCCCACTTTAAAACTTTGTCCCCAATCTTGAAATTGCTGGCCTTTGTTCTTCTGTCAAAAAGCTTTTTGATGCTGTCCTGTTTCTGCAATGCTTTGTTATACACTTTCTCCCTGGTCTGCTGAAGATGAATGGTCTGATTTATTCTTTTGGTCATGTCATTTTCTTCAGTCTGCAACTCTTGAATCAACTTCATAACTGGTACACCAAGGCTATTTGGAAAAATTGCATATGTACCATACACAAGCTGGAAAGGTGACATACCAATAGATTTCTTCAAAGTTAATCTGTCAGCCCAGAGTGCATGGACCAGCTTTGTGTGCCAAGACCTTTTATTGTCCTCCAACAGTTTCTTGATTATGTTCACTAAGATTTTGTTGGAAGATTTTGCAAGTCCATTACTTTGAGGGTAATAGGCCGTGGAATGCCCCAATGATATATGATATTTGTGACAGAACTCAACCATCCTCTTTGATCCAAATGTTGCTGCATTATCAGTGATGATCTTGGTGGGACAGCCAAATCTAGAGAGAATGTTAGTCTCTAAGAATTTTATGATAACTGAATCATTGGCTTGCCTACAAGGAATGGCTTCTATCCACTTAGTGAAATAGTATGTGGCAGTAAGGATCCATCAATGCTGGGCATAGGATGAGGGATGGATTTCTCCTATGAAGTCAAGTCCCCACTGTTGAAATGGGGCTTCAACAGTGATTGGATGTAGAGGAAGGGGTAATAATTTTCTCTTGCCTTCAAACAGTTGGCATTTATGGCAAGTAGTGGTCATCTCATGAACATCATGAAACAGAGTAGGCCAATAGAAACCAGCCCTCAAAATTTTGTTGGCTGTTGACTTCCAATACAAATGACCCCCACACTCTCCTTCATGGAATTCCTGCTTAACCTTCTGTGCATCAAACTCAAGTAAACATTTAAGTAATATACCACTTGCATTTTTCCAATAAAGACATCTATCTATAATGCAATATTTTATTGCTTTCAGCTTCAAGAACCTTGCCTTCGTTTTAGTCAAACCAGGAGGTGTATTTAAATTAAGAAAAACATAAACAATATCAGCATACCAAGGAGAATTCATAAAATGGTCTTCAACAATGGGAGTCTAGAATTCTTCTTGGCTATCCAAAGCATTAATCATATTAATATCAAGAACTTCACAATTGCTTTCAGCCAGTAATCTAGCTAGACCTTGGCCTTTGATCAGCTTAGTGGGTTTTATCTCTAAATCATATTCAAGAATGACAGCAATCCATTTACCTCTCTTACCATCTAGGTCCTGTGTTAGAATGTCCTTAACAACTGAATTTGGGACAAAGGCAATGATATGAGAGTGAAGGATGTATACCCTGAAGTCTTTTAAAGCCTTAACCAAAGCAAAAGCTTGCTTTTCCATAATGTTATACTTCAGAGGGGCATCCCTCAATGCCTTACTAAAGAATGCAATAGGCTGCACTTGTCCTTGTGGATTTTTCTGTAATAGGACAGCAGCTATGGTATGCTCTGATGCAAATGAGAAGATATAAAAATCTTTTGAAAAATCAGGACTTATTAGAACCGGTGCTTTAGTTCACGCTTGTTTCACCAGTTTAAATGATGTCTTTGCTTCCAAGGTCCATTTTACCCCTTGCTCCTTCTTCAACTTGTTTGTGATATTCCTAAGGAGCTCAGCCAAGTTGGAGATGAACCTTCTCAAAAAGTTGATCTTCCCGATGAAAGATTGCAACTCCTTGATATTTCGAGGATGAGAGATTTGCAATATAGCTTCAATCCTCTTTGGATCAATCTTTATACCCTCTTCTGAAATGATGTGGCCAAGAAGTTTACCTTCTTGGAGACCAAATAGTGTCTTCTTAGGGTTTAAGGATATTCCAAACTTTCTGCATTTCTCGAAAACTTTTCTTAAATGTTCTAAGTGTTCTTCATATGTTTTTGAAAACACAGTGACATCATCTAGATAGATAATGATGAAGAAGCCCAGTTCTTCCAAGAATGCTATGTCCATGGCTCTTTGAAAAGTTGCTCCAGCATTCATTAGACCAAAAGGCATTTTCACATACATGAAAGTGCCCCATGGTGTAGTAAAGGCTGTCTTTAATTGATCACCAGGGTGAACCAAGATCTGATTATACCCTGAATAGCCATCAAGCAAAGAAATTCTTCTAGACCCTACCACCCTTTGTAAAATATGATCCATCTTGGGCAAGGGGTAGTTGTCCTTCAATGAAGCTTTGTTCAAGTCTCTAAAGTCTATACAAAGCCTGATTTCTCCAGTCTTCTTCCTAACAGACACCAGATTAGATACCCACTCAGAATATCTAATAGGGACAATAATACTAGCGTCATACATTTTCATGATTTCCTTCTTAACCAAAGGCAACTTCACAGGGTTTATTCTGCGCAGTTTCTGTTTGAATGGTTTTTGTTTTCTTTAAGAGGGATTTTGTGCTGTATTATTTCAGTGTCATAGGACTTAAGATCTTCGTAACTCCATGCAAAAACATCAGAAAATTCTTTGAACAGCTCTATGTATTTGAGTTTAATGTGAGCTGGCAAAGTTTTGGACAGTTTGATCATTTTCGGTTTCTCTTCACTACCAATATTGCACTCCTCTACCTCAGTCTCTACAGGTTCTAGTTTTGGTTTATTTGCCACATCGTTAAAATCGAACAACTCTTCTAAAGGGGCCAGACCCTTGGGCAAAATTTCGTCTTTGGAGTGCAGAGTTTCTAACTCCTCTGTTTCTAACTCTGCATTCATTTCTGCTTCACTTTCAAGTTTTCTAGATAACCGGTTTATATTAGCAAGTTCCGGAGACAGTTCTTCTTTATCAAGAAAATTTTCTTCCTTGCAGTCTGTTTCATAGTTTGAGTCTGAACCGTTTAGTTCGAAATCATTTCTGAATTGCATGAAGTCTTCTATTTGTTTGTCGTTTTCAAACACCTGCCAATATTTTTCATTATCAGGCACGGCTGGTCTAAATTTTGTCAGATTTGTGCTGTCTCCGGCTTCATATGGCGTCAGACATGTTCTAGCTGCAAAGGCTAAATTGTGGGCTGTAATATTTTCTTTTTTCGGGACAAAAATTAATTCAGACTCATCGAAAGTTTCTAAAAGGTCCACGACATCATTTCGGTAGGCCCTAAGTCTGGGGTGATGAGCGTTATATTCCTCATTGACTTGCCTAATGATTAATTCCGAATCCCCGTGAATTTTAATTCTCTTGGCTCCTAACTTTTTCAACAAATGTAAGCCTAATAGAAGGGGTTCATATTCCGCTATGTTGTTGGAACACTGGAAGTTTAATTTACAAGAAATACATTCAGTGTGGTTGCTTACAGTGTTGCGAATCCAGACACCTGCACCAGCGTTATTTCTAGTGCATGACGCGTCAAAATGCATACTCCATAGAGGATTGTTTTCAGTTTCGTCTTTTTGGCGAATGTCCTTTTCAACTACGGTGCCTTTTGATTGTTCATGATTAGCAGCACCCCATTGAATTTGTTTTATCTCTTCATATTTTTCAGTGAATGGAGATGCGCTTTCTTGACTCTCAATGTTCAAAGGTAAAGGACACATAGTTTGTAGCTCGAGACCTGTGTTCTGTTCACTAGATTGTACAGGTTCACCAAACTGTTTCGACAGTTCCGTGGTATTTACCTCCTCCTCTCTATCGGCCATTAATCCTGATAACGTGATTTTTTCACTGAGTGCTTCATCGTTAAACATGATAAAATAATCAAGGCCTGTACTTACAGAATAGAGAAGAGATTTTTGAGGTCTGTCTTGACTTGTGACCGTGTATTGCATATGAGACTCCCTGTAAAGTCTTCTAGTCTGATTGAAAACAGGGATAGTCGCATACGTCATGTCCATCTGCATAGTCCCCTGTAACTTAGCTCCCCAAGATCTTGATAATAACATTCCATACTTTGGGGGCACATCAGCCACAACAATGTCCATGAGTAAGCATTTGGCTGGAATCTGGGCTAAGTTAACACAAAGGTATTTGATCAATCCTAGACATTTTACTCTACTTGAGTCAAAGGAGTAAAGGTCTTTGTAAGGTCTGGTGATTTCTAGCCCGAGGCTCTCCATCACAGCTTTAGGCATTAAATTATGAGAAGCCCCGGAATCATGCATAGCGTTGTGCAGAATTTTTTCATGAACATTTAAAGTTACATAGAAAGGAGGAACAGGTCCCTCTTGAAACTTCCCTTCAATCTTAGGGCCAAAAATCAACTCTGGTTGGTCATCACTAAGATTGAATGTATCTCCATTTTCCTCTATATTTAAAGCTTTAAAAATTTGGTTCCTATATACTTGTTGGGAAGCTAACTCGGTCAATGGAACAGAGATTTTGATTTTGGAAATTTCTTGTTCTAGGCTGAAAGGAATTTGGTTCTTTGAAAAACTTGTTTCAGCCTTATTAACTGCCAGTTTACCAGCAATGTCTGGTTGTTGTTTTGTTTTATTTACATTAGATAAAATTATTTTCATAGGAGTACTAGCTGAAGTGTTAGTACTGCTAATGTCTGCGCTCTATTTTTCATTGTCTTGAGTGCTTTTTCCTTTACCTTTATCAGAATTTTCAGCCACTGTTTTATCCTTTTGTTTGACAACTCTGGGCTTGGTTGTAGTGCTATGTTGTGAAGATTTATCATAGGTTATGGTGTTGGAGGGCTGTTGACTGGTTTTGCTTCTAAGGTCATATTCTCTTTGAGGCTCTATGATGACATTTTCCATGTCTTGATAATAGTTTTGATCATCATCTCTTTTGTCATCATGAGGTGTATAAAGACCTTGTTTCCTATCATAATGAACTTCCAAGTCATCATCCTCTAGCCCAAACATGTTGATATCCTCTTCCTCTGTTATGTCTTCTGTTTCTTCAACCTCACTTACATAATTTTGATGAAAGGGAGGAGTGATCTGTTGATCATCTTCCCTAGGTCTGTTTGGAGGTTGGTTCCTTCTAAGATTCTGATTCTAGTTCTGGTTTCTATTTTGAGGAGCAGTTTGGTTTTGGCTTGCTTGTGCTCTCTTAATTATGCTCATCTCTTTTATCATCTCCTCCATCATTCTTTCCATCTTTGAGTTGGAAGTAGAAGGTGTGGACTCCTCTCTAAAAGATACTCTCTTTTCAGCTTTCATCCTTGCTCTCTTCTCCATTAAGTTGACTTCCACAGAAAGAGCGCCTCTTTGCATATCTTCAAGGGTTTCAAAATCTCTCTCTCTGAGTGAATAGGTCATTTCAGCATCAAACCCTTCAGGAAACTTGTTTAAGGCTGAGCCTTGTGGAGGTTTTAATTCTGGGGAGAGTGCATTATACACACTGTTAAATCTAGTACAATAGGCTTGTACACTTTCCCCGGGGTTTCTATGGAGATTGTTGTAGTCAGCAAGGACCTGAAGAGGATTCTTCCTCACTTCCCATTTGTTTAAGAAATTTTGATGGAAAGCTTGGATATCATTGATACCGTGGGGGGCTAGGGCTTTAAACCATTTTCTTACTTCTCCCCCTAAACTCTGAGAAAACAATCTGAGTTTGACAGAATCATCATCAATTTCATTTCTGTCAAAGTAGTCATTCATCTTGTCCACATGTTGTGATGCTATTGTAGCATTGCTAGCATCATATAATTGAATTTTGGACTGATAGTCCTGTGGAAGATTGACTAATGGCACAGGAAGGACTAAGGGAGCATACCATGCTGCCATGATATGTGGTGGAGGTGGATTGACAAGAGGGGGTGTGGGCTGAAGTGAAGTGGTTTGAGTGGTGGATGAAGGATGAAAAGAAGTGGATGGGACTGCAGTAGATTGCTGAGCTGATCTTGGATGAGAGACACCTAAATTTTGCAGGAAATGTAAATCAGGAGGTGTTGATTCTCTTCTACCAGGATGTTCACTTGTCTCCGGGGATGAAAGTGAAGACTGAGAGTCTAGATGTATTATATCATCAAATGACCAAGTTCTGAATGCATTTACTAAGTCAACTTGTGATTGTTGTAGAGCCGAAATATTTTCAGGGACTGAATTAGCTCTCAAGGGTGATCTGAAAACAGTTGATAATTTAACCTTAGGAGACTTCCAAAGGATACTTTCTGGGTCATCAACTATCTCAGGTGGATTAGGGTCTGGATGGGATCTAGTGTGAATCTTTCTAGAAGCCACTATGCTGCATTTTTTAGACCCGAATAAACAAGACAAGTTCAACCAGATATGACAATCTTTAAGAGGTTAACTAATCTGTTTACGCAAATTTAATCCTACAGTCCTCTAACTGAGTTTTAAATGATGTTATGATGATAAGGGTTCTTCCCAGTGGAGTCTTAAGGTCTGTTAAGGATTGTGGAGTCTCCAAGTGGAAGTTTTTAGCTCCTTTGGAGGTAAAAGGTATTGAATACCAATCTGAAAAAAAATTAGGTTTTTCTGAGTTGTTTTTAGTAGTGTGGTTTTTAAGAATATCCTAACTCTGCTTCAAAACTTAGCTATGGTTGTGAGACAAAGATAGTTTACTCTTATGGCTAAGCCAGCTGATTTTTCAAGGTTAGATAAAGTCTTATGAGAATCCTAGGGTTTGCCTAGCTTGTCACTGATTCAAACAATTTTTATCATGATTACCATTTCTGTGGTAGTGCTTGAAAAGGCTGCTTCTTACTCACAAATTTTTCTTGAATCAAGGGTTTTCTGAGGTCTCTAAAAGGTAATAAAAACACTTAGATTCCCCAGCGGAGTCGCCAGAAATGTTAGGAATCTGTAATTTATTAGCAAGATTGGCAGAGTCCAATTACAGAAACAACATCGTTTCAACCAACTTTGGGATTCTAGGATCTAGCCCTCCTGAATCCGGAGAGGGATCTCTCCAATAAGTGCAAAGATGGATTTGTCTTTGAAGTTTTGGGTAAAAATGTTAGGCTAGTTATGAATGCCAAGGGTTTGTTTTGTTTTTTGGATGGTTGAGCATGAATCTTACTTGAGGGGAAAGTTCTAAGTGAAAAAATTTCAAAAGTGAGAAGTTGTAAGCAAATAGAACAGCTTTGGCTGATAGATAGATATAAAGCTGGTTTTTAGTCCATTGGGCTATGGAGTCCTATCTGGGCTTTAATTTAGCAGCAACATCAAGGGTGATCCAAGGGGCAAGTCATCTATATCACAAGATTATTGAGAATAAAATGATGGAATGGAAACAATAAAGTGTTGGAAGGGTGGAAACTGATAATAATTTTTCAAGGGAGTTATAGTCAGTCCAAACAAGAAAAAGCCTCTTAAGTAACTGTTTAAAACCAACCAAGAACAGGGCTAACCATAAACTTCTTGGGCAAGTCTATATTAAAGCAGCTTAATTGACAAAAAATCCAGTAATCCACGTAATTAGTTTCAGAAAGTATGAAAAAACATAAGAGAAACACAATGTAACCTTAAGATCAGATAAGGTACTTTTAAACCTAGTCTGCTTTCAGTCAACACCAAGGGAAACTTTCAGAATCTGCCTTTGGAGAAAAGAATCTAGGAATCAGAGCAAACCATATCTTCTCTAGTCCAACTTTAATAGAAAATAATGGAAATCACATTCAAGAACAATGTTTAAGCAAACAGAAGGACGAGGGAACGCCAACATCCCTAACTATTTAAACTGTATTGAATCATTCTTAAATAAACAAATTTGAGGAAAACATTAAGATAAATATTTCTCAGCCAGAGAAGGTTACTGATATACAGTAGATCCTAACCCTGTTTAAACTGTTCTTTACAACAGAATATGAACAATATGGCATACATAGAAGGAAAAACAATTAACAAAGAAAGAATCACTTCACCAGTAATATAGACTAGGATCCCAAGAAAAAGCTTGTTATTGATGTCAAACCAGTTACAGTCTTCAGTCCAATGTTTCAGTTCAGCAATCATCTTCACTATTCAGCCTAACTACTCTATCACAAACAGAGCTTCAAGGGCCAGTGAACACTATGTACAAACAGAAGTCTCGAGCTCAAATGTATTTCAAAGTTCTGCAACCAACAATTTTTTATCTTCTACAGTAGTATTTATAGAAGGATGAGGAGGTGAGAACCAAAAAGATCTCAAGGGTCATTAATACAGATTAAATGACTTCTCGGCCCTTTGAGGGGCTCGATAGAGAAGTGAACAGGTGGACTACTATATTAATGTTTACAATTATGAATTTAAAACTCGATGGGAGTCTTATTTGACTTTGAGGCTCTGTGTGATGTGTGGAGTAACTCTGTAGATATTTTCTGCGTTGATTTCTTTGCAGAAGTAACTCGCTGGCTGTGCTGGAGGTGAATATCAGATTTTCTTCAATAACTTCGGCCTCTGTTTGAATGGTTTGAGGCAACAGGTGGCTTTTATGGTGGCTGAGGAATTAATTCGCCTCAGATGTGGTGGTGGAGGCTTTCTGTCCGATAAAACACTTTTATATTTTCTTTAAACTGTGTTTTGAGTTGCGGATTAGGCTTTTGATAACCGTCTTAGCCGTAATCCCCATAATACTGTCTTCAATCTTCATCTGTTGTGCTTTCTTCAAAAACCGATACTCTTTAACTGTGTTCTGAATAGAACAGTGTCTTTGTCGATGTGCAGGTCGCGCGGGGCTTTTTAAGGCATCAATGCCCATGGAACACTGATAAAACATCGAATCCGACCTGTAAATGATTCTTTTTAATAGTCTGAAGGCGCAGGAAACGTCTCTCCCGGCCTTCGGCCTTTCTCTTCAATACAACGAAAAAAACCATTATAAAAACCTGCAAAACACAAAAAACAATTAAGAAATCATGTGGAATTAGGTTTAAACTGCTTCAGATGGCGGGGAAAGAGCGTAGCCATTGGATCTGGACACGTGGACGGTCCAGATCTAATTGGGAGATCGCAATCGGCGGGGAGAAACAAAGGGTGCGATGGAAATTGCTGATGCGATTGCGCGATCGGGGAGGTTAGTGCGATCAAGCGATGACCGTTGATCTGAGGATCAGATCAAAGGCGGGGAAAGAATCGGAGGGATGGGCAATCGAGGGAACAAAAAATAAAATACATGCGATTGAAAACTTTGCGATTTTGCGCAGGCCGTTGATCTAAGAATCAGATCAACGATGGAAAGTGAATCGGGGAATGGTTGATCAGCGGAAATTAAAAATGGACGCGAGGCAAGAGTTGTGATGCGATGGAAAGCTCTGATGCGATAGAGCGATGGTCGTTCGATCTAAGGGTCAGATCAACGGCGGGGAGCGAATCGGAGGAATCGCAATCGGAGGTTGAGAAAGGCGTGATGCGATTGCGCAATCGGAAGAAAGACCGATGCGATTGAGACATGCGATGCGATTGAGCATTGATCGTTTGATCGGTCAGTGATCAACGGTGGAGATGAAACAGGGGGAAAACCATTTTATATATATATAAAAACCAAAGTTTTCAATACAAAACAAGGTTTAATGGATCGGGGGCGAAATATTTTTATGTAAAGGGAATAGGCGCCCGATTGCGGGGCCGTGGGGTATATGAAACGTGATACGGTCGGGCGTATATAATACAAAGGGCCTAATCGCAATCGGAGCTTTTGGGCCCGGCCTTCCTAATCTACCCATTTTATTTCTCCGATCGCGATTGCGCGGTCTTTTTGATCAACCCATTAAAGTATTTCAACATGTGACTTAAGTTTTTAAGTTAAAACTTTGGATAAATGGGTTTTTAACTATGGAAAAGTGATTTTCATAAATGGAAGAAAAAGATCTATGAAAATAAGGGAGTTTTATGAAGAAAAAGGGGGAACAAATGAAGGTTTGAGAAGGGGGAAAAATGATGATCTTTCAGCAGTCTTTCACTTGGAATCAGCAGAATTTAAATGAGAACAGAAATGAGGATTTTGGACAGAGGCATGAGGCCTAAAGAACTCTTCAAGAGCTAACAATTTTTAGTAATAAAATTTGTTCTTTGAAGGCTCAAAAAGTCTTAGCCGCCTTTTGCTATAACAAATTGTATAGGTGGCTAACACCCCCTAAAGGAAAAACTCCCTTACTCAAATTGGACATTAAGTTTTAACTTCCCATGTATAATGGTGAGGTAAATGCAAAGAAGTTGGATAATTGGATTCGTCAATTCGAGGTTTATTATATAATTTAGAACCTACAATAAGGTGACATAAAGATATAGTTGGCTTCATTGAGGCTAGAAGGAGCAGCACTAGTCTGGTGGGAAGCAAAGACTCAAGAGGAAATGTGAATCCATGGTAAGATATCCATTTCTTTGGTTGATTTTATTTCTTCCATTAAAAGACAGTTTTATCCTTTACCTTACATTAAAAAATCCATTATAATTTGGAAAAAATTTAGGCAACTCAAGGGTCAAACAGTTCAAGAATATACCCAGGATTTTAGGAAAAGGGCTTTGTTGTTAGGAATAAACTTGAATTCCCAAGACTCTCTATTGAAATGCATTCGAGGTTTACATTCTTATTTGAGACACACTATCCTTATGTTCAACCCAAGCAATTTAGATGAAGTTTTTTTGCAAGCCACACACCTTGAAGCAAGGGGAAAGTAAATTCAGGAAGAGGGTAGTAAGAAGAATCCATTCAAGGGTAAGGAGAAAGAGAGGGGAGGAAAATGGAAGGAAAAGAAGAATGCAAGTGTTAATAAATAAGGGGATAAAACTACATGCAAACATTGTTCCAAAGAGGGGCATGATGAAGCCCATTGTTGGAAAATACATCCTGAATTAAGGCCTAAGAAACCAAACAACAAGGGGATACAAAATATGACTGTTACCACACAACATGATCTTGGATATGATTCTGGTGATGAGACCAAGATTACAGCCATGGTCACAAAGGGAAAATAAGACATAGCAAGCACTAGTTCCTCGAATTTTCACAACAACACTCCAAATGGAGAAACAAGGATAGAGTTGTTCCATGTAAGGGTGATCTCAAATCATACAAATATTGATGCATTATTTGATAGTGGGTCACAAGCGAACTTAATCTCATAAGAATTAGTCAAAAAGCTTAACCTTGAAACTGTACCTCATCATAAGCCATATCCTTTGGGTTGGATAGTCAAGAATGCAAATTTACAGGTTACAAGGAAATGTATATTCAGGTTTTCCATTACTGCAAATTTTGTTGATGAAGTTGAGTTAGATGTGATTTCACTTGACATTTCAGGAATTATTTTTGGAATCCCATATTTGTATGACTAGAAATTGGTATTTTATCTCCATGAGAACAAATATCATTTTCTCAAGGATGGGGTGGAGTATATTGTGAGAGCTCATCGCAAAAATTTGAATATTTCTTTGGTTAATGCAAGGCATATGAAGAGACTAGTTAATGCAAGTAAAAATTTTGTGCTTCTCATGATCAAGAAAAAGAATGATATGGAAAATGAATATTTTTAAGGTTATGATGAAAAATTAAAATCTAATTTTTTTGATGTGGTAAGTCAGCATGGCGAGATATTTCAGGAGCCAAATGGGTTACCTCCCAAGAGGGGAATTCATCATGAGTTATAGCTACAGCAAGATGTTCCACCTCCAAACATTGGCATGTATCGCATCTATATAATGGAGAGCATGGAAATCAAGAAGAAAATTCAAATTTCTGAACAAAGGTATCATTTTCCCATCTACTTCGCCATGTGGTTCATTGATTGTTTTGGTGCCAAAGAAGGATGGTACTCAGTGCATGTGCGTGGATTTCCATGCACTGAATAAAATCACAATAAATAATTGCTATCCACTCCCAAGAATTGATGATTCGCTTGATCAGTTAAGGTATGTAAAGTATTTCACTAAGTTATACTTATGAAGTGGTTATCATCAAGTTAGAATAGTTGAATAGGACATTTGGAAAACCACATTTAAAACTAGACAAGGATTGTTTGAGTGGCTTGTTATGCCATTCGGTCTTACCAATGCTCTAGCTACTTTCATGAGAGTTATGAATGATGTATTGAGACCATTTCTAGATGATTTTGTCATTGTTTACTTAAATTATATTTTTTATATTCAGCAAATAAAGAGATGAACATGTCATGCATGTGAACAAAGTACTTGATGTCTTGAAAAAAGAATAGTTATTTTTAAAGATATCAAAGTGTGAGTTTGGCAAGACCTATTTAGTGTATTTGGGACACATTTTTGGAGGAGGTGAGCTAAATATAAACCCCTCTAAGGTTGGGGTCGTTATGAATTGGCCCTAGCTCAATATAGTTACGGAGGTAAGAATATTTCTTGGGGCAGCACAATATTTAAGGAAATTTATTGCTATTTTTTCTTCCATTGCGACTTTGTTACATGCATTGACAAGTGTCAATAAAGTCTTCCATTTGGGAGATATACAGCAAAAATAATTTGATGCTTTAAAACAAAAGATCAATTCAGCACCGGTATTGGCTCTTCCGGATCTTAGATATCCACTTGAGATTCAAACAGATGCTAGTGATTACGCCATGGGAGCAGTTCCCATGCAGCATGGTAAGCCCATTTCGTTTCATTCCGAAATTTTTAATGAATTTGTGACTAATTATCCCACTTATGACAAAGAGTTATATGCATTGGTACAAAGTGTAAATAAATGGAAACACTATTTGATGGGGAAGGGGACCATTATCCATACCGACCATCAACCATTGCAGTACTTACAGTCAAAATCAAAGCTGCAGCAATCAAGACACTTTAGATGGAGGGGATTTCTACAACAATTTCATTTGGCTATCAGGTATAAAAATGGAATCTACAATAAGGTAGTTGATATGCTCTCTAAGCCTATTTTCAATTTGTTTATTATACTTGAGCACGATTTTGTTATGCATGAAAGTTACATTGAACAATATTCATATGATAATGACTTTCGAGATGTGTATGAAAGCTTGATTCAAGGAAACCAAATTGAAGAGTTAGATTACCATGTACATAACAGTTTGTTGTATCACTTGGGAAAGTTATGTATTCCACAGGGAGAAAGAAATAGTATCATAAGAGAAGTGCACACTTCACTGATTTCTGGACATTTTGGTGTGAGGTAAGACGATAGCGAATCTCCAAATTTATTATTATTGGTCACACATGTTTGATAGTTTATCTTGTTTCATTAGAGGATGTTATATGTGTGCAATAAGAAAGCCTAGAAATAGGAAACTAGGATTTTACACTCCACTTCTGGTAACTTCATGCCCACGGGAGAGTATCTGAATGGATTTTGTACAAGTTCTTCCAATGTCAAGGAAAGGTCATGACTACTTGTATGTAGTTATAGATAGGTTTAGCAAAATGTGTATTTTGATGCCATGTAAAAAGCAAATTACGGCTGAACAAACATCTTATCTTTTCTTTCAAAATGTTTGGGTTCATTTTGGTCTTCCTACTTCTACTATAAGTGATCGAGATTCTCGATTTGTTGGGAATTTTTGGTCAAATTTGTGGGACATGATGGACACTAAGTTGAAGAAGAGTACAGCCTTTCATCCACAAACAGATGGTTAGACCAAGGTGGTTAACAAGACAATCATTCATATTCTTAAAGGATATTGCAACAAACATCCCAAGTTGTGGGATGAATAGTTGCATTACATTCAACATGCATACAACAGGGAAAAACATTATTCTACAAACACATCGCCATTTGAGGCATGTCTTGGGTACTTGCCAAGATCGCCATTGGACTTCATCTTTGGGAAATATGTTTCTATTGATGGTCATAGTGACATAGATAAAGCAAAGAAGTGCATTGAGAAAATTCAATTGGTACATCACATAGTGCAATAACAGCTTGAAAAGAGTCAAAGCAGCTACAAGGCAAGGCGTGATAAACACCGTGTTGATCATAAATTCCAAGTTGGTGATGAAGTTTGGTTATATATTAGCAAAGAGAGACTTCAAGGGGAAGGTAAAAAGATTAATCCAATCCGTTATGGTCCTTTTAAAATTCTGGAAAATATTGGTAACAATGCATTTAAGCTAGATTTGCCTCTTTATATGCAAATATACTATGTTTTTAATGTTGATAATTTGAGATTGTTTGAGCCTCCGTTGATTTTTTTATCAAGAAGAGCATGTTCATCTTCCATCAATAGATGATCTCTCGCCATAATATCTTGATAAACTTCAGCAAGATCTTATACTTGACAGAAGAACCAGAACTTCAAGGAGAGGGAATGTTGAATACCTTTGAGTGGGAATCAAGGGGGGAAATCCTTCTAAGGCCAAATGGATGGAGATTGAGAAGTACCCTCACCTGTTGAAAAATTGATAGTATCTTTTGGGTTCCAAAAGGATTCTAGTGGGGAGGAATGATCAGGTGCTAGTGTTAAGCTAAAAAATGTAAGTGCTTAGAATCGATTGGAACCTGAACACCTACTAAGAGATTATCACCAAAAATCTGGCGCAATCCGTTTCATCAAAAACTGACTCTATATGTGAAATTTATAGCCTGTTGTTTGTTTTCCTAAACAACTAAAAAATTTGCAAAAGTGACAGAATAGTGACATGGCAACCTAGTCAACAAAAAATAATATTTTGGGAATCTTTCTTCAATTTTCCCAATGACACTGTGACAAGTGTCACTTCATGGTTGGTTTCTAAGTGGGTGATTTTTTGCATTCTTATTGGTTTGCGAGAGAACCAATGACATGAGGACACGTGGCTAGCCCGGAGGCCGCCACGTGCCCCATTCCAAGGTTTGAATTCAAACTAAGTCATGGTCGAAATATTTTATATGGTTTAAATCATATGAAACGGTGGGAAAAATTTATACACAGGCAGAAGGGCGGACGTCAGGGTCGACCCCGCAACCTCCCCCGCACTAACCACAAGCCATACCACTACGTCTGCGTCGAAGTTCTTATATTATAATGGCTTTGGTTTATATTTGAATTAATTTGGTTTGCACTGTCAGGCGAAGGAGGGGGCCAGCCCCCTCACAACAAGACCACAGTGCTACGACCAGGAGCGGGGACTATTAATAATGTGTGGGGTTAACTCCGTAATGCGGGTTTTAATTAATCCATAAACATGTATTTGTGCTAATCATATTTTCTTAATTGCGGATTATGTAAAACATGCTTAGATCATTTAAAACATGCTTATCTCCCACTTAACCTTTAATTAAGCTAGTTTAATTCGGTGGCCAGTTTGGCAGAGTTGTCCATTTGCGGCGGCACTCCAAAATTAGTGGCGCTGACTGGATTTCTCTCTAATTTTGGAGGATATTCCTAGGGAAAATTTGAATGAAGCATAATGGAGCAAATTTTGACAATTTGTTGTCTTAGAAAGAGTCTATCCTAGCATATTTGGATGTTTTAAGCATGTTGGAGTATATTTTAGGAGCAGTAGAGGATTGTAAACAACACTTTTTTCCATTTTGAGCTAATACAAAGGCCCAAGCCATAGAATCTGGACCAAGGAGATGTAGCCTAGGAGGGGTGAACTCCTTCATCAAAATCAGTGTTAATGGATCATTTGATGGTTTGTTGTACATTTTAATGTTGTTGCTCAGCATTATGTTTTAATGTTATTATGCTCATGGATTTAACATAAAACTCAATACATTTACATGTTTAACACTCACAAACACCTCAAGAAACCTATGCACATGAAGCAAAAGATCAACAATTTATATATAATTTTGAAGATGAAATTAGCACAACAAAACTAACATTCAAGTTCAAATCATGTACCATCAAAAAAACATTACCATGCTATTTATGTCATTTTTCCTTCCTGGAGTCATTTCCATTACCTGCATCATAAGCAGTTGCTTAAATTATCTTAGTTCCCACTAGTAAACTATGTTTCCATTGTATAAGGAGTTTCTACAACAAATTCATCATGAAAATGCATGTTTGAATACTTAGGTAATTCATTCCTTATAGTCAAATTTTCTAAATAAGTTTGAATAAAAATCTATTCAATTACATGAGTTGAATTTTCAATCAACGTGCTAGTTGACACATTATTCGACATAGTATATTGATCAATCAAATTCAAAATTCCTCACAATTTCAAATGAAACACAATTGAACTCATAGAAGAGGGTTCAACAAGGAAACACCTAAATTCTTCTCATCAAATACAACATCCCTCTCATAAATAAGTTTTTGTTTGAGTAGATAAAACAACTTGTAGGTATTCAACGCAGCAAATTAGTTACAATAATAAAATCATGACTCTTCATATCCAACTTTTTCTTATCATATCAAATATGAACACAAAATTTACATATAAACATTATGAGTTTTCTAACTTGTTGAGAAATCTAGGGCATTAGGATTAGGAGATTTCTTTTTGATGATAATTGCTTGTGAATTTTTTTTACTTATTTAGATTAAGATCTTCTATTTAGTTAGATTATTATAGTATTCTTCTTCATCAAACAACTACAAAATCATAGACAATAAAGAGACAAGAGACACAGAATATAGGTGATCATCCAGCGCCAAAGCCACTCCAACTTGAGAGGAAAACCCAAAACAAATTATTCTTCTTATAAAGACTTCAAATTGATGAATACCAATACCAAGACCCTTGACACAACAACCTCTCCAAGACCAAGTCACAAGGTCCTTCTTCATTGCTTCTTCTTATCTCCCAAGTCAAAAAAATTCAAACTATCTTCATGCACTGCGATTCTTGGATACCTTGAAATTTCAGTTCCTTTCCACAGACCTACAATTCGTACTTCTAAAATTTCACAAGTGGGAGGTGAGGGAGAGAGTTTAGAGATGATTTCCTCCTTTTCTTTACTTTAAGACTTCTCTTGGTGATCTCGGCTAGCAAGGGAGCTGGAATGGAGACCCTTTTGATGACTTTCTCAAGGACTAATATGTTACTGCTGCAGAAACCTAGTTTCTGCCACACGTGCGAGGATATTAATCCCAAAAACAGTGCCAAACAACTTCGCTCTCCTTCCATTCCTTCTCACTGGATATGTGATTGTTATCCTTATGATTCTCGTGCTCATTTTCTTGCTTCAGATGCTTGACTAAATTATACCCTAAGTGAGGCCAAGATTCCCTATATTTAATGGTATGTCCATCTAAATAAGTTGACTTATACTTTCACATGGGACGACATGCTTTTCCAAAAACATATTCATCCTTTTTAGAACGCTGACATGAGTAATAGCTTGTGACAATGCCTTGGAGGTTTATTTACACAATAAAAATTAATTTTTACAATAGGTAACATGTCTTCAATACATGAAATTGACTTCCTATACTTTATCACTTGATTTCCTTGTCTTTCTAGGTATGTTGATATTAATGACAAAGGGGAAGATTGTTGATTATGTTGTCATTGATGTCAAAGAGGATGTAGGTGCCAGCAGTTACAGGATGTAGATATCGCCATTGATGTCAAGTATAGTTGGAGGTTATTGATATGACACATGTAATGATGATGGTTCAGGATGACTAAGATGATGCAGTTAGATGATGTCACTAGATGATGCAGCCAGAGGAAACCCTAACACTAGGGGTTTGGTTTCCTAGACGATGGACACACCCTACAATTGTTGAGGATTTTGATGATATATATTAGTCAGTTTGTCTTTGAGACTCTCGCCATCATATTCTCATTGTCATGTTGATTTTGGTGGTATGTGTAGAATCTCGTGGACCTTCATGGTTTGAGAGAAATGCTTAGTCAAAGTTGAATACCCACTCTATGGACCAAAACCCAAAAGGGTTGTTGAAGTGGAAATTTCATTGATATGATTATGTGGCATACCAGCACTGAATGATGATTATGTGGAATCAAGTGTGATGACATGGAAACACAATATTTGATCACAAAATAAGGATGTATTATTGTTGATGTGGTAGCATTATATTAATGGACAATTTCTTCTAAGTAGAAAATTTAAAAAGTCATATTATTAAAAATTAGAATTTCAAAAATATATGTTTTGGCTCCATAATGTTTAAAATTGAAACATTGATATCACTAGCACGTACAATTACCTGAGGGTGAAATTCTCAGGTCCCCGCTTCAGTTTGCGACCAGCGCTTCAGCCTTAGATTAACAGAGGATATGGATCCGTAGCCCTTCTCGAGAGATAGTGCTTTCGACATCACTTCCAGGACATCTCGTCCAAGATGAGCCTCATGGACACCTTGGTCTGTCCCACTGTTCTATATGGCTAAGAGACTTGGGGACCGTATTTACTTGAGTCGAATTGGTCTTCAGCTGAGAGAGTCCAACCTCTTCTCCTCCGCCGCATCATTAGATGCAAACATATAGTACCTCGGCACATCATCCTTGCAGAGTTTTGAGCTCAGCACTTTCGGCTTGAGACAGTCTTTAGTCTAGTCTCATTCTTGCATTGTGTTCGAGGCTTTGTAGACTCGATACAGAGTAGGAATCAGTACCCTTACTTGGCATATTTCTCTTCTAAGACTATTGCTCGTTCTACTCCCTCGGGTCAGGCTAGATGTTGTTTTAGAGGATTTTCATATCTCTTAGAATCAGTGGGAATTCATTTGGACCTTCTCCCTCCTTTCTGATATTCCTTAGATGCTCTTAGTCACCTTTTACCTACTAGAAAGGTGTTGAAGAGGACATCTATAAGTTGTTTGTCTAGGTCACCTGGGTCAATCCTCCGAGAGGGTTGCGCCTAAAGATGGCCTTCTACGTTGAGCACTTTTTGGAGTTGAGAGACAAGCTCATTTTTCGACCCCAGTACATGTTTCACCATTGGATGCATGCTCTTCACTTTCCTCTAGGCCAGTTCAGAGTAGGCTCTTATAGACTTCGGGCAGAGACAGACCACCAGATTGATAGACTAGACATAATCTTCCATGTATGTCATTTAAAGGATGTGGAGACTAAGGTGCACTTCATTTTTGGATGCCCTGTCTACTATGAGATCAAAAGAAGGTTATATTGCTTGTTCAGAGATACTCAGACCCTCACCATTTTTTTCAGGTATCATGATCAGATATGTTTGGCACTATATATGCAAGAAGCTCTCAGCTTTTGAGCGCATATTCTTCAGTCTCCCATCAGAAAAAACCCCACACATAGGATCAAGACATTTTTCAGGGTACTACCTTCAGATAGGGGCACCAAAGAGACCGATTGATATAAGTTCGTATCCATGCTCTATATCAATGAGGATCTATGGAACCTCACCCTGCCACATGAGATTTTAGCAAAAAATCTGTCTCATATATGTTCCTGGGAGACAGAATAGGTCCTCCAGACCTTAGTAGTGCACGAACTCCCACATGAAACGATCTAGCGAACAATATGCACTTTCCACCGACCCTTCATTGGGCCAACAGACTTTGTGGAGTTTCTTTAGTGTTCATTCATTCTCGGATGTCAAGAGAGATGGGTTTGATCCTAAGACCCATTAGCTCCTAGATATTCTCCGCCAGGGCATTCCATACATTGTATTTTTATGTTCTTGCATTGTACCTTTTATATTCACGCATTGTATCTTTATCAGAGATATTTTAGTTCTACTACATTGTATGGACATCATTGTACTCAGCAGTCCCTTTGACCTACTTTGTGGTCATTAGTTGGACATAAATATAATTATCTTATCTTATCTAAACCCTAGGTCGGATCCTTCCCTAGAAGTTTCTATGACCACTATATTAAAATAAATAGAGAGAGAGAGAGATTTGCTAGCTCTAAAATGAGTGGAGTGAATGTCGATCCATAGTTACATCACATGTGGCCTGCAGCCTTGAGGAAGATTAGACGTGAAGGAAATTTGAAAATTTTTGGGTATTATATTTACTTAATAATTTGTATGGGACCTGTCATTTGACTTAGGTCAAAATTTCTTATTCTCTACTTCTTTTATATAATGGAGTACAACAAACTTGAAACTTTTCAGCCTTATACATTCAGATTTTTCCTCTGTTATCAATCTGAAAAAAACCCATAATATTTCACTGCTTGTCATCATAAACCAGCTACAAATAATTACATTAAACAGTGTGTTCAAAATGAGGCTTTTCTTCTTAAGAAACATAATTCACATCACATAATAAAACTCTATCTGAACCTCAACTTCCTACTCAATTACTTCATTATGCTACTATGTTTTAAGAATAGTTGAAGGTACCTGCGTTTACCATCGGTCCATGTACATGTGCATTGAAAAATATCTTACCAATTTCCTTACCTATACCTCCTTTTGAGAGTAGATCGATTGTTCCATTATGTTCCCTATACAAATGCTCAAATCTGAAATTTGCGAAAGTCCTAATCAATGCTTTGATGCACGCCATCCATTTTCTTAGAATAGGTGGGTTGAATCATTTTATCCCTTCACCCATTCAATGATGCCTTTTGCATCCCCATAGATTTGTATCTGTTATATACCCAACCATATGGCAACACTCAGCACCCCCCATAAGGCGATAATTTATGCTCTATTCATTAGGGGAATTTTGAGGTCTAAAATGGGCCTCCTAAGGAAATAATAAAATAATAGCTAAACCAATAAAATAATATTTATGAATTTTCAATTCATTTTTTGCACCACAATCAATGTAACCATAGTTAAATTCAATTCAAAAGTTGTACCAAAATAAAATTAATAAAAAAATTGTATTGATGTGACTATAAATAAGAATGAGTTTTTCAAGAAAAAGTCATTATCATTGAACAACTAATCCATTTGTCCTTTGTACTTAAATAACTTAAAATAAAATATAAATATAAATTTATAAATTCTTAATTATATTATATGCTATTAATTAAATTTTGTATTATTTAAATTGTATAATAACATGTAATTAATATAATATATAAAAATAATATAATATAATAAATGTATAGGGATATGCATTGTTTCTTTCAAGAAATATGAAATGACAATAATATATTTTTATTCAAAAAGTGTGAAATGGCATTTATTATGAGTACTTTACTTTGACTTTAAAAGTACTTAGAGCACTACCATGGTTAACCATGAGTTTTTATCCACCATTGAGAATGTGACAAGTTAGTACCTTTAACTCAAGCAATGCCACCTCAACCATTAGGGATGATGTCATCCCCTAAAATGTGATTGGTTCTCATAAAGTTAATTTTGATTGTACATTTTCCTTAGGAGGCCCAGTTTAGACCTCAAAAGTCTCCTAATGGTTTGTTCCTCTAACCCCCTCCCACCAGAAATGATAACAAACCTCATTTTCCAAATAAATGATAGCACCACACCCACGAGAATTTTTCGCATTGGCTCCATCAAATAATCCCACAAGGAACATTTTCCATATTTCCTTGGATCTAAAAAATATGTATCATTTTCCAATCTGATCAACTCCAACTTCATTGAAATAGGAAATTTTCTTATTGATGTCCATATTTGCATCAATTTTCTTCTGTTCAAAAATGATGGCGTTGCGCCTTCTCCAGATTATCCATACCAAAAAGCAATAAAGCCCTGCATTTCATGTCATTTTCCCATGCCTGTAACAGTAAAGTGATATTAGAATAGGAGCCTTTAGATGAGATATTATAATATCCCATGACACCCTCCCACATGGTTGTGCGTATGGGAAGTTCACAAACATGTGGTTAATCTCATCACTTCTCCTCTTGCACATAACACATATACTCGGTCCCTGTAAACCTTTTTTTTGGAGGTTATGCCAAGTCAAAATATGGTTATGCTAAGAAATCCATCCAAAAAATTTAAGCTTGATTGGAGCATGCCAATTCAAAATTATTTGGAACTTTGCTGCTAGCGTTGTCCCCCTGTCAAAAAAGGGTATATATATATATATATCCTTGACCACCGGCCTTCCTTTCTTTAATTTTCCAACCCAGTGCATCTTATCTTCTCTATTCGAAAAGGTAAACCCCGCATGCCTCAAGCCGCTGCAATATATCTCCCATTCCCTATGTAGGATAGAAGGCATCCCCAGCTCCTCCACCGACCTCAGAAACATACTGCCTAAATTATGTACTCCTGGATATGAAACCTGATTCAGCAGTGAAATCTTATTACTGTGTAAATGGTGTAAAATATGCATAGATAAACTATGACAGGAATTCATTCCAACAATGACATCCAAGTCTACTTGTACTCTAGCGTCATCCCCAACATCCCATCTCACAAAACCCATGAGTAGTTGTAGAATCTGATGCATACATTTCCAGGTAAAGGAACTTGGGTTTTCCTTTTGGCGCCACTAATAATCCAATTGGTGAAGGACAACCCATGAATATATTTGGATTAAATGATGCTAGACCAAAGACCATAGCCCTCAATATCACACCACATATTTTTAATGAGTAAGGCTTTGTTGAAGTTTCACAAGTCAATAACACCCCATCCACCCAGCTCAAAAGGTCTAGTGATGATGGACCACCGAACCAAGTGTATTTTACACTCAGCAGTAGAGCCCAATCTTGCACCAAACCATAAAAATATTCTCATGATTATTTGGATACGATGTAGTTATATAGTGTGGTTTGAAGGTATGATTCTCTCTCGGCCTCCCTGAAACTTCAGAACAATGTGTCCTCCCATCTAAAGTTTTGAGTGTAGAATCTCGGGTGGCATCGTCATAACTCGCATATGATATTAAAGGATGTTTTTTGTATCTTGCATTTAATCTGAGAGTTTGTGCAACTTAAAATATACTTGTGGTATAATATGGATCTGGGTTACCTTTGACCAATTGTTAATACAATGTGATTTACGTGGAGGATGATTGTTTAAGTGTTGATGCATTTGGTCATAGCCTATGTTGGAATTATGTCAGATATTGGAGCATTGTAATGAGAATAAAATGTCAGTGTGAAAGGAGGCATTACATTTGAACTATGTTGCATAGCTCTAGATTTTGAACCGTTATCGTATAGTCAAGACCTGGGCATAGAATTTGGCATGAAAAAGAACAAGTTTGAGAAGGAAGATGTTATAAGATCAAATATGGTTGGATGTTTGCAAAACAACAATTTGACTCTCTCCGTTCAAAGTAAATTCAACATGTGGGATGTATGTTGTAGCAAGTATCATGTGAAATAGTTCATGAAGGTGCATTCCCTAATCCAATAACTTCCTCTTAGAATTGGGAATATTTTCCAAGTTTTTAGGACACATTTGATGTCGTTGTTTGAAGTAAAAAGTTGGATCAAAGAGTTGTTGTGTGGTCCCGCTCATATGTTTTATTTATTTAATCCTTTTATGAAGTTGCTTGCCTTGATGAAATACACCAATGCCAATTTTTTCATACAACTTGGAATTTATCTTCTTCTTCTTCTTCTTAATTATTTTATTTTATTTTATTTTTTAGATAGATAAATAAATAATATTAATAATAGTTAATTAACTATATTAATAAAATAAAAATATTTATAAATTAAACTATAGAACTAGCTGTTATTAATTTAAAGTCAATCTAGCCGTTAGGATTTTATTACATAATTAAATTAATAGAACTAACCGTTATTAAATTTCAAAGTTAAATTAGTTGTTATTTTAGTGGCTTGTTTTTCCATTTCTATATCTATTTAAACTCAATGACCGGATCTGATCTCTCACCTAGTCCTGATGATGAACCACACTGGTTGGTTCGAAACGCATCGACATTGTTCATTGTAATGTGATTATTACCAAAATATTTCTTCATAAAGTATGGTTATGTTCATTAATCATCTTATGCTTGGTTTGTCTCGATTGTTGAAATAGATCAAGACTTAAAGAAAGGTCTTCAGGCCACTTTAGTCAAAGAATGATTTTTTATTTTTTCATTGTCTAATTATTCATTAAATTCTAACAAGCATTGTCTAACAAAGTGTTCAGATGTGTTCCTCTAGCACACTCTTTAATGAAGATAATCGAACCAAAAATATCAATGTTTAATCGATATGTGAACGAGTTTTTAAATGAAAGGGAATTCCCAAATCTAGCTCATTGTCATTCTGAGCAATTATGGTTGAAATAATTATATGTGAGAGACAGTAGCCTAGAATATAGACATTCAAACCAGCACATAGATCACGGAAAAAGAGACATACAAGTTGTTATGTGTGTGCTTGATGATAATGAGTTGAAACCGCAATTTGGCTTTGTTTTTTGAAAACAACTACATTGAGGACATTGGTAACCAATACATACATACAACAAAGGCTTGATGATTATGACCTAATTGAAAATAAGCCATGATTGAACTTGGATATAATATGAAGATATTGATGACTTTTATATGGTAGTGAATCTTGGCAGCTTGCCTTTGTAGATGCAACTAGGACAGTATTTTGTTGCAAATGGGTTTTGATATAGCAACAACAGAATACGCAGTTGTAAAATGGTAGAAGGAGCAGTGATAGCAAAAGGGTAGCGGTAACAAAAGCAACAACAGTCAATGTTTCAATAGTAGAGAAGTAGCAGTGAAGTGTGTTGGAACCAATAGTGGCCATAGAAGTTGTAACACAAGTGACAGAAGAATTTTGTGGCATTTGTGATTGATTTGATTGTAAAGGAGGATGAAGAATCCTACATACTTGCTATGCAAACAACTTCAAGTTTGGGGAGTGTTGTACTTCCTTACAACTTAGCTAGTAAATTGTTGTATGTAAACCATGCATAATGCAAAGTTTGTTTTGAGAAAAAGTTATTTTTGTATTGTCTCTTTTGATGTGATGATGTTGAGTTGTTTTTCATGCTTTGAATGTTTAATTTATCAATTTAACCAATTATGTGAAAAGGGTGGGTAATATTTATTCACCCTCCCTCTCAGTATTTCCAACAACAAGTTCTTGTGGGACACAAGGTGATAGTATTGATTGATGGTGAGGCTTCCCACAATTTCATAGATGTAGCCTTGGTTGATAAGATGGGAATCCCAACAGAGAAGTTTGATGGCTTTGTAGTGGCCATACTAGGTGGCCATCATATGGACTGCACCTTATATATCCCTAAGCTTAAGCTTAAAATGAGTAATTACATAGTGACAGATGATTTCTTCGTCGTGGATGTGTCGAAAACCAATGTGGTGTTGGGATTTAAGTGGCTCTATTACATTGGGAAGTACACTACCGATTAGTGAAATAGGGAGATGGATTTCATAGATCCATTCGACGATATGAAGGTTCTAATGAGGGCCACGCATCAATACCCACTGAAGATATTATCATCTAACAGCATGGAGGCAGTGTTGCGGTGGGGTGACATTTATGGGTTCTTGAGTGCTTCACCACAAATAGTAGAAAAATGGATCAGCCATGACGACACCCAGACGACATTCCAGGTATTGATCCACAAGGACCAAAAACTAAATTCTGACATTCCTCCAGGTATACCACCAAACATGGGTTTTGAGGATGTTATATAATTGGAGTTGGGTGTGCAAGCAGTCATAACTGTTGGAAATGTAACTAGGTTCAGTCTTCATAATTATCATTGTACTTGTATCAATATGTATTTCATGTAAAATTAAAAAGAAGAAAAATAAATTATTATTATTATGATTTTCTAGTCAAAGCATGTTCTTCATGCTTATAGGGTTTATTCACTCAAAATAAATTTCAGGATTCAAAGTCTCATTTGAACATATTGTATGAAAAAGTAAAATGTTTATTTTTTTAGTCAAAAGTGCCACCACAAGACCAAGTCGGTCCTCTTTGGGAACAATTCATCCTGGGCTCCAAGAGTCACCTATTTGACCTCTTGGATGTGTATAAATAGAGGGAAACTCGACCTCTTTGGAGACTATTCATTTTTCACTCATCACATCCATCGATCTTTGTGCCAAGACAAGAAGGAAAAACGAACAAAGTCAAAGGAGAGAGAAGGAAGACAAAGGAGAGAGAATATGAATAATTATTTTCCCCAATTCTATGAATTTTTTTGAGGTATTGCAAGCCCAAAATTTCAGGGCCTGAGATTTCAAGAACCAAAAAAGAAAGAGCCAAAATTTCAGGAGACAGCCATATTTTAGATGTTTGACCAACATTGACTTTGTTGACTTGGACTTGAAGAAGAAGAATTGAATGAGGGCTAACTTGGGTCTATGTAGAAGTATTTGTCTTGGTCTCGGGTCTTGGATATCTCACTTTTATCTAGAGTCTATAAAAGAGGATTTTCTTGGGTTTTCCCCCTTGTGGAATTTTTTCCCTCGCTTGGATCTTATATCTTTGTGTTCTTGTCTCTTGTGATCTTCATGTTTTTATACTTTTTTTAATTGATTGAAGAAAAAAGAGAACATAAAATTTTAATAAAGAAGCCAACAAATTCACAAGTAATTATCAAGTATAAGAAATCAACCCTAATATACGAGCCTATTGATTTCTCAACATGGTATTAAAGCTAAGGTGAAAAGGAAGAAATTTTGAATATCACTCTTTGTTGGCATATTTAAAGACACCTCTACAGTAGTATCTCGCTCAAAAAGACCTAGCTACATTTGAGGACACTTTTTGCAGAGGATAAAGAAGAAGATTTGAAGATCCTCATTTTTGTGGCAGCTCAAGAACATTCCTGGAATCTTGAAGACGTCCTCATACTCCCAATCAAATAACATTCAATTTGTATGGAACATACATAAGAAATTATTTATGTGGCTCTTTGTAATTATATGTAAACTCTGAAAAATATATTATTTTGAAGTCATACAAAGAAAAGAATGTAAAGGTCTGTAGTATACTCTTTGTCCAATATATGGTTTATTTGTGACATGAAACTGAGGCACAAAAGGAAATGAGTCTTCAGTAGTTCTATAACACAAATATAGGATGAAGAAAAGAAATAGAAATACATGGTGAACCAATTAAACGAATATGGTCAAAGGTACGTAGTTACTGAAATTGATCTGAAACAAAAATAACTAGATGCATATTTATCTTAAATTAGCAGACTCGGAAAAGAAAATGAAACTTAGAAGGAACAAATACAAGATCTTAACAGAATGATAGAAAAGGCCACGCTTCTAAATTTGTAAGTGGATGTGGCAGAAGAAATGCACTCAAAGAATAATTTTCTCTCTTAAAAATTCAAGTGCAGGATCTAGAAAAGAAAGATAAATACCTAGCGAACCAATTAGACGAATCTAGTCAAAGGTATGTAACTAAAATTGATCAAAAACATTTAAAAAAAAAAAAAAAAACTAGATGCATCTTTAGCTGAAATTAGTATACTCATAAAATAAAATGAAAGGAGGAAGGAACAAATACAATATCTTAACAGATTGACAGAAAAGGTCACTCTTTTAAATTTTCAAATAGAGGAGGCAAAAGAAATAAGAAAAGTCTTGAAAATCTAGTTTCAGGAAGATATTTCTCAAAAGCAAAAAGAAATTGAATCTTCCCTAATCGAAATAGACAAGCTCGAGAAAGATAAATTGTTGGATGAAGAAAGGAAGAATAATGGCATGGATAAATTGAAGATGAAGGGAAAAGAAGAAAAGTTAAGCTACATGTGATGAATGTGAATGCTCCAAATACCCAAAGAGTAAGACTGAAAATTGGATCCCTCAAAAACCAAATCGAAATGAAGGACAAAATAAGGTTTAAAATAGTGTTGCTCCAAAAAGTAACCAACAAAAGGTTGCACCTCCTACAAAGAAAGATGACTACAGAACAATACATCTCATCCAAGTGCCCTAGCATGTTCAATGGTTATTGTTCTGTGTTCTATCTTCGGAAATATGGCTAGTTTGTAGAATGTATGATAGGTGTGATTATGAAAACCCTAGAAGCAAGTTTCCAGGATCACAAGACAAGTTTCAAAGTGACTTTTCCAATAACAATTATATGTCATTTACTCAATTATTCAGGTGAAACATTGAATTTTACAAATGCCAAAAATATGGGCATATAGATCATTATTACAGGTTCAAGGTTGAATCTCCTATGAAGGAAAACCCTAAAACTAGGTACAAAAAGGTATGGAGAAGAAAACAAAAGCAAGAATATCAAGTGAATGGAAAATAATCTGCAGTCATGATTTCAGATTTTGTAAAATTAAAAGGCTATGATGAATCTACAATGGAATATGATAAGGTTTAGAATGATCCAGCCGAATATATGGCTCATACATTATTTTTAGCAATCTATTTTGTTGACTCCCTTTGAATGTTGTAGAGGGGGGGTGATCTAGGTATGTCAGCTACCGGATTTACCCATGATCTTTTACTTTTGTGACGTGGCTAGAATTCACTGAAAAGAGCATTAAAAGAATAGATATGCATGTTTTAAGCAAGAAGAAACAAGACAACAATCAGAAACATAAGAACACGAATCGTTGATAACGGATTTCACACAGTGTTGGCTACGTCTCCGAGCCCGGTGTCAAAATGGGGTAGGCTGCTTCATATAGTGCTGGAAATAGCGATGATGTACATGGACTATGTTTTCTGTCATACAAGGATATATGCCCTCAACATGAGTGGCTTGTCTCTCCACGAGACATTCCGCTACAGGAACTCTCACTCACAATAGACCTCCTATCAGCATGACATAATCTCACAAAAGGTGACGACGAGGATCCCTTCAACAAGGTTACATAGGTATCATAACAATCCATGGAAAATACATCTCACATGAAGTAGAAATATAGATCCTGCAACATACATCAAGCAAGAATCTAAACAACATATTACATCTCACAGCAAATGATAAAAGAAGAACATGACATCAATACTGCATATACCTCAACCCCTAAAGTTGGCTAACGAAATGGGTGCTCAGCTGCTGAATCTGGCTGCACTATCGAATTCATGGTGTTGAGGGGCATAAAATCGACTGTCCACACTTGAGAATCTGACACCGTCACTCGAATCTAGAAAATGGCCGAAAAATGGGAAGCTCTACTGTTGAAACAAAGATCACCATCAAATTCTTGTCGCCAAGAGGTGTAAAATCAACATAAATTTTTTCGAATTCTAACTCTTGCAACTTCTGCACCTCGGGGCATGATTCCACACCTCTGTGGGGTTGTGGTTCCGCCCTCCTACGCTCTGTTGGTCCGCCCTCCCTTTGAAAAATGAAATTTTGAGTTTTTATATAATTTGATGGGCGGATTTTACAAAGCGTGCCCACCTAGCGCAATGGTAAAAGATGCAACTGGTTAGAGAGGGGTCGGGGGATCAAATCTCGGCCCTCCCATTTTTGTTGTATCATGGTATAAAATAGAGTGGGCGGTGGGCGGGTCCACTCCACGCAGCCCGACCCAACGTTGCATTAAACGTTATGTATGTGGTGGTTCCCGCCCCCAACGAAACTGTTTTAATATGGTTGTGTTGTGCTTTTTGGGACCGTCGCGTGGGTGGAGCTGGAAGTCTTGTCAGCGGTGGGTTCAACTCCCACCGGTTATGTCATATGATACAGCTTCGGCTTTCGTATATGGAGTGTGGGTGGTGGTTTGGGTCGGGTCCATTGGAGGTGGCCCGCCCACCCACATAGTTTGTTTTGGTTTATGTCGTGGGGTTCGGCGGGGGTCATGGCCCGCCGACCCAAAAATATTTTAATATATTATGAGTGATGGGGGGGTTGGTGCGGGTCACTGCCCTATTTTAATATTTTTTTTTTAACAATAGTGGTTATTTTTCAATTTAATGAAAATAAGAGTCATTGGGTGAATTAAAGAGGCCACAATTTCATCAGCTCTCAGGTGTTGGGTTTCCTACCGATTGACAGTGAAATTGTGGGACATTTAAACCTGGGCCATTGCCCAACTTTGACCGCAACTTTGAATTGATCTAACTTCTCCATACGAGCTCGGATTGGAGATCTGTTCACACTGTTGGAATCAGGGCGACGAGCACTTCAATCTGAACTTGGTTCGAGAGTAATCCGACCACTTTGAATTTTGACCATTTCTGAACCCTCTTGGTCTCCTAAGGGTGTCTGGAGCCACCTGGATCAATCCTCCCCACTGAGGATACTTTGGTCCACCAAAAGCATGAGAAAAATCTGCAGTTGTTTTGTACCTTGTCTGCACCACAAGTGTCCTGAAAGGTCACCCTTCATTCTCCTTCAGCTTTGTCCTTCGAAGCCATAAGCAATTAGCTGACACCTGCATCCCCTGCAAATATTCTTACAAATTACATGTTTAATTGCATGACCAACTATGACCCAAGCATCCCATACTTTCCACAATTTTATAACTCATACTCTGTGGTCAATTTTACAGCAAAATGGAATCGATACCTCAGCTATCAATACAGGGCCAAAGCATCATTGTTGCTTCACAAGTGATGGAAAACACATCATCACTTTTACATCTTAACATGCAACACATGATTTACAAAATAAGGTCGCGACACACTACCACACCTAGTAAAACCATCTCTCACTTATAAAATTGAATGGGTCATCTCTCTGTGGTGCATTCGCTTATTGAACCATTGTTCCAATTGGTTCCTGCACTGACGCTTTGTCCTTAAGGCATTGCTCTGGATGGAGCCTCCAACATGTGGCTCTTTGATTGCCACTTCTGTCACAATGAATTCAATGAGTCCTCTTCCTCCAGAACTTCTTTACCTTCTTCTTTTTCTGTGATGCATAAGGCATTTCACGCTTCATCCTTTTTCGTATTGCCATTCTCTTCCAGCATTCAGCAAATGCATGGTTATGTAATCCACAAAAACTACATGTTTTTTGACGCCGTGATTTATGTTCATTATTAGCAACATGCTTTTAATTTAAATGAACATTAGAATACCGAGACTTATTATACCTTTCTTGTTGGTCTCTGGTGCAATCATGGTGACAAGAGATTTCCTCAGCTCTTTCTCTACAACGTGCGTTGTCATAACATGATGGTGAAGTGTTCCCGTCATTCTCTTTCCCTGATTGTTTCAACCATGTATTGGAAGCTTCTGACACCTTTGAGCATTGTCCTTCAGTGTATCCCAAACCTGTGAATCAAGGTCTCTGCACAGCTTCTAATGGTTGAGTTATGTCTTTGCCATTAAAACCAAGTCCTCCTCCTTTGTACCCCATTTTGGTAAGGATTCTCATGTCAGTTCCTGTAATGGGTATCTCCACATTTCCAATATAAATAATAGCATGTGAAGATGAAACTGAAGAGAAATCAGCATTTTTTACCTCAACTATTGATTCAAACACAGGTGATGATGGCTTCTTTAACCCTTCATTATGCTTCAATTCCTCCAAGGCCTCTTCCGTGGCTTGCAACTAAAGCTACAATCTATGCTTTTCCTCTTTCTCTTTTTGTAGTAGCCTCATTTGAATGATGAGAAGAGGAATAAGATGCATAACCACTAGAAGATGTGGATGAAGCATATTTCTCTTATCTTCCTTTCTCCTCTTCCTCTATTCTCTTCTCATAAGCATCGTACATTATGTCCACCATTTTGGACATCCTGAGCATGGCCTCGTACATGTATTTTTCATCCTCTATTGCTGCGCATTCAATCGTTGTTCACGCTCGCAATTCACATCAACGAGAAGACCGCTCTGATATCATCTTGATCTAGGTCCGCCAACTACCAGATTTACCCATGATATTTTATTGATGTGATGAGGTTATAATTTCACTAAAAAGAGAATGAAAAGAACACATATGCATGTTTTGAGCAAGAGGAAACAAGACAACAATCAACAACATAAGAACACGAGTTTTTGATAACAGAGTTCACCTAGTGTGGGCTATGTCTCCAGGCCCAGTGTCAACATGGGGTAGGCCGCTTCATATAATGTTGGAAATGGAAATGATATACATGGTCGACTATGCTTTCTTTCATACAAGGATATATGCCCTCAACATGAGTCGTTTGTTTCTCCGAGACGTTCCGCTACAAGAAGTCTCACTCACAATAAACCTCCTATTAGCATGACATAATCTCACACAAGGTGATGATGAGGATCCCTTCAACAAGGTTACACAGGTATCATAACAATCCATGGCGAATACATCTCACATGAAGTAGAAACATATATCCCGCAACATACATCAAGAAAATATCTAAACAACATATTACATCTCACAACAAATGATAAAAGAGGCACATGACATCAATATTGCATATACCTCAACCCCTAAAGTTGACTGAAGAAGTGGGTGCTCATTTGTTGAATCTAGTTGCACCATCGAATTCATGGCATTGAGGATCAATGGTATGTTACATGAAAAGAAAAGCATACAGCTTGTCAGGGAGAGTCACCCTTTTCCATTAATATCAAAGGGGGAGATCAATTAGGGAAATAATTTCATAGGCATGGATTTACGAGAAGGAACAATCGCAAGGGAAGTATGTTTTGCCATCAATGATAAAGAGGGAGATTATTGAATGGTGTTTTCATTGATGACAACATTGGTTCTTGAATGCTTTTAATACATTTTTGGATGGCATTGATTGAAATATCCAAGTGACAGAGAGAGAAAAACCCTAGAATCCTTGGTTTTGAAGACAAAAATGACAAAGTATACCATGGTTTTTTCTTTTAGGATCATCATCATTAAATGATCCTCATCATGTTGATTCTAACGGTATGTGGCACATTAATGAGGTTCCTTGCGGTTAAGGAAATACGGCTTTGTAAAGTCAATAACCCCATAGGAGGTGCTACAAAGAATTTTATTTATTTGAGAAATTTAAATTAAAAAAGTATGGTCAAAGTCGAAAAAAAAGAATGATTTTGTTATTAGGAATTTGACTTCTGTGATCCATAAATTATGTATCAAATCTTTCGGTGAAAATCACAATGGAAAAATTTTTGTCGACACATTTCGAACGAGCCAATGTGGTTCATCATCAGGACAAGATACGAAATCTGATCTAGGACTCAGCTTAAATAGATAAAGAAGCTCCAAATAGCCATTGTACAATAACGGCTAGTTTGACCATAAAAAATAAAAAATAACAAAATAACAAAATAACAAAATAAAAATAAAAATAAAACTATAAATAAAATAAAATAAAATATAAAAAACTAAAAACTAAAAATAAACTATAAACAATAAAAACAACGGTTAGTTTGACCAAAAAATAAATAAATAAAATTAACAATAAAATTAAAAATTAAAAATTAAGAATAAATTATAAAAATAAAAAATAATAAGAAATCAATATATATATATATGAACATTAAAGTAAATAAAAATGTTAAAAAATAATAATAATAATAATAAATAAATAAATAAAAATATTAGGAAGAAAAATAAATAAATAAATAAATAAAATAACATAATTTGATATATAATTTGAAACTAAATTAATTCTTTTATTTTTGTTTATTTTTTTAAAAGGTAATTAATTAATAAAAATTAGTAAAATTGTAAAATCTCTTTCGGTAATAATCACAAATAATAATAAAAATTAGATTAAAAACAAATAATAAACATAATTATGCTAAAAAATAATAATTAATTACATAACAAAGAATAACAGAGAGGAGAAAAGTAACACAGGACAAGAGGGGGGAAAACGACGAACCTCGGATAAACAGAAGGGAAAAAACTCAAAAAGCTACGAATGAAGGGCAGGGATCCAGCACCTGCTCACACTCCACCCATCATCTCTGTTAAGGTTAACAGGCCTCTTTTCAATCTCGAGGGCCTCCCTATTTATTATTTTTTTATTATTATTATTTTTCTTTTTCTTTTTTATTTTTCTTTTTTTTTAACATTTTTATTTACTTTAATGTTCATTTTTATATATATTTATTTATTGATTTCTTATTATTTTTTATTTTTATAATTTATTCTTAATTTTTTATTTTTTATTTTATTGTTTATTTTTATTGATTTATTTTTTATTTTATTTTTATTTTTTTTATTTATTTATTTTTGGTCAAACTAGCCGTTGTTTTTATTTTTTATTTTTATTTATTTTTATTTTTAGTTTTTAGTTTTTAGTTTTTTATATTTTATTTTATTTATAGTTTTATTTTTATTTTTATTTTTATGTTGTTATTTTTTATTTTTTATGGTTAAACTAGCCGTTATTGTATAATGGCTATTTGGAGTTTCATTATCTATTTAAGCTCAGTCCTAGATCAGATTTCGTATCTTGTCCTGATGATGACAAAAAAATTTCCATTGTGATTTTCACCGAAAATTTTGATACATAATAATTTTGTTAATTAAAGACGGCTTCATGAATGAGTTACAGGGATTAGTTTTTTTTTAATTATTAAAAAAAATACACACACAAAACCCTGCTATTGGATTATTAAGAGATGTTGAGTATGGATGAAGGGACCCGTTGATCACATTCTCAAAGGAAACATTAAGCATCAAGACATATGGATGACCATTGTAATGTGGCTAACACTTTTAAATTACATTAAAACAAAAGGTTTTAGATAAATTGGCATATTTGTTGGTCAGTTTTGAATTAATCGGGATCTCTTGATGAATATAAATACAGGGCATCGCTCATTCAATGATGATGAGTGAATGTGTGGTGCATGTCTGATGCAGCGATTTTTTGTCTCGTGTTCTGGCCCAAAGTGTTTTTCTTTTGAATGCTCTGTATCGAATTGTAACTGGTTGTGTATGATAAGGATGAATGTGTGCATCTTATACTAGATTGTTGAAAAGACGATCTGCATTGCTTGAGACTGACTTAAAATTACAATGTGTTGGTTGAGTATGAATCTGACGACAGTTTTTTGGTGGATCGTGCTATCTGAGCGTTGGCTTTCAAATGAATGGAGCAGTCTTTCCAGAAAAATGCGTTTGAGACCCGAGATCCAAAATCGACTCGTTGTTATAAGTTGATGTGAATAAGTTCACGGTTTGTGTCCTATTTGCATATCAAAGGCCATAAATTTGTAGCCGAAAGTCTATGCCAACTAAACCATACACTCCACACTCTCACTCGTAATTTTTTGTTTAGGTGCAACTCAACATTTGAAATAATTATTGTTGTGACTAAATGTCAAACTAAGTACTAATACTATATCTTACTCACACATTATCACTCTAGTTCAAGGTCAATGTTTGATATGATTGAAAGTCAAGATTATTGTATTAAGTTTTTGGTTGTTGGACTTGACAGCTTGTTGTCTTATGAGTATATTTCTAAATTTTGGACAGAGATTGATCTAAGTGTGAAAATCACTGAGGTGGTTGTTGTTGATTGCATGAGGGCAGATTACAGTAAGACTGTTTGCATTAAATGGCAATGTTAGAGTTTATATGCTACCATTGGTGTCAACCATAGAGTTTATATTCTACCATTGGTGTCTTATATGGTTGAGTTATTATGTTAATGTCATTACCATGTATTTAATAGTGCCATGTGAAGCAGAAAGTTTTTTTTAAGGCAAAAAATTGAGAGAAATTGTTGCTAGGAAATCCTCATGGATGGTATGTTGTAGAAAGCGCATTGATGCCATATATATGTTTCAGCTAGGGTTTGACACGTAAAGGAGTTTTTTGGATAGCATAGACAGATTGTTTATATTACTGCCTAAATGATTTGTTAGAGTTGTATTTGAGGGTATGAATTTTTTTGTTGAATTGCTAGGTTAGGGTTTGTATTATGGAGTCTTTTATGGCCAGAGTTCATGGATAGCAAACTCAAGTGTGTAACAGTGTCGTGATGGTACAACATTGACAATTGTGGCACCAGTACTTTTGACATCAAGTGTTTCAGTAGGAACAAATAAAGATGTTAAGGCTTTTCTCATTGATGTGTTGTCATCTAGGGTTTGACCTTGATGTACTAAGAAAACTTGAATATTGAGCTGAGCTAGGGTTTCACAATATTGCAGAAAATCAGATTGGTTATTTGTAGTAAATTGGTTATTGATGGTTTAAGTAGGGTTGATGTAAAGATAGATATTTGTGCTATCTTTTGGTACTACCATTAATCATAAATTATAATTTGATGAGCATTGTTGGTAGGTTTTTTCTTGAAGTGAAGATGCAAAGACTTGATTTTGTAAACACTTAGGTTTTGGTATTGATGTTGAGCAGAAGCAGAGTAGATTGTGTGATATAACAAGAGAAGTGATAGAGCAATAATCGTGAGTAGATTATTATGGATGTGATTTTGACCGCTAGGGTTTGATGTGTTGATTGAGCAGAAGTATATTTGATTGACGAGATAGTATATAGCAGGTTGTATTGATATCGAGCACAAGTGAATCTAGTCTGAAAATTGTAAAATGTGGTTTTCTGGCTTATTAGGGTGGTTGGGTGGTGCTAGGGCGAGTTGGATCATGCATAAGGCGTTGGAACGTCCTTCCTATTGTAGCTGGTGAACAGAGTGTTGGAGCATCCTTCAAGTTGGATTCTGTAAACCAAGG